>JAPZDZ010000001.1:13337529-13362088 GCA_029783805.1 Acanthurus tennentii | reverse complement strand
GTTTTCTTTGCTGAGACATAAGCTAACACAACAACAAAAGAATAAACAGAGGCGGACAAAATGTAATATGCAAACACTGAGACATCAGGCCCTTTTCAAAGCAGACATTTTGGCCTGTCTGTAAGAAAAGCACACGCATAACTTATAATATTCATAATAGTTATGATGTACTTGTAGACCAACATCTACTTACACAAGTAATTTTATATCAGATTTTCTTCTGTCCTTCATTCTCCAAGAGCATCTATCCACATAAGTACTATTTCAAGTAAAACTAAGACCAAATTAAAACAAAAAAACTCTGTAAGCATGCCAAACTAACAGATAGCATTATAATCCCTACCCCTAGGCTGTATTAGGAAATAAGAACCTGGAAAAAAACCTTTCATGTTTAATATGTACGGTAAGTACCAACTAGAGGTCTGACTGGTTCTTGCGCAAAACTTACCCAGTGGGTGGCAGCATCTGTGTTGTAGGAGTGTGAGAGTGTGGTGACCTATTTTGCGGTGACACTTCTTTTTCTCAATATAATAAAGGAGCAACTGTTCATTTATGTGCAAGCGTGAAAAGTCTTGCTAGCAAGGTTAGCACCTGCACAATATCATCTAAAGTAAACAAAGAAGAAAATAGCACACACACTGTAAGGTCACACATCTGAAGAAACACTTTACATTCTGTAGTCATAAGTTGAAAATGCGAGTTGTTCACATGCCAACATTGCAAAGAGCAAACCCTTGTTGGAGTTTGCCATAAGATAGTTTTTAGTGACCTTAACTGCATTGTGTGTGAGCAAAATGCCTAAAATGCATTGAAAAGAAATCCCAGATCTGAGCAATATGACTTTCTCACCACCGTGGAAACTGATATATGTATGCAATTAAACAAACAATGGAAGAACTGGGGCTTTGCTATGTATCAAGCTGGACACATCACTTCATAGTCCCTCTCATTGACCCATACACACAAACCAGTGGTAGCAAGCTGTCATAAAAGCCCACCAAGGTCTGCATCTATTTAGAGGTTTTTCTAAACACTAGTGTCCTTCTCAATTGTTACCGATTTGAAGAGAGCACATGCATCTGCTTTGGTGTCTTCAGAGAGCTCCCAACTTTTTATGTGTGGACACTCCAGGCGCTTTCAGTTGAAAATTTAGTAGCACAAGTGTTTGAGATTATCTGATTGTAGTTGTGAAATGAACTATGAATCCCTCTACATGTTAAGAAATCATTTCCTGGATAATTATCCTCTGTCTTATGATTTTTTTAAGTGTACAAATTTTACACATATTACACGTTGTCCGTGCCCTAGTTTCTAGTTCCTCATACGTAATATTAAATGTTAAAATTTCCAAACCTTGTGAGCGATATTGTTGCAAAATTTATGAACATCCAGCGAGTGCCATGTGCAGTCTCTATCTCAGTCTGCCCTCTTATCATTTAAAGCAAGTTTACTCATCTGAGTTGCTCAAATGCTCAAACACGCAAACAATCTGCAGGAAAGAGTAGACTCTTAGTTTCCCACTTATCATGTAATAAATCCTTATCTGTTTTCTTAGTTTTAATATTGTGTATATTCATTGTAATTGTCATCTCCTGTGTTCAGTTACCCATACATCCCCATTCTGCCTTCGAGGCTGCTGGAGGTGTTGAGCTCGCCCACTCCCTTCATCATTGGAGTGCACTCCATGTTTCAGAGTGAAATCCAGGATCTGGTGAGTGCAGATGCGTCCCAGACATCTAGCAATCTTTTTCTACTTGCATGCAGATTGTGAGGAACATAAATTATTAAATGTTTTTCAAACATCTGTTAAACCTTAACAAAATATTGGGGGCTTTTAGAGTTGAAAGTGATGATGCATTGTGACATTTTAGGTCTTCTAATCTTGTTTTTACTGACCATGAGAGTTAATTGAACGAGCACTCTGGTATCAGGAAGTTTTTACGCATGAAAATTAAGTAATCTGACCTACAAAGAGATGTTTGTTTAGCTGATTTTGGCTGAACCTTGTCAGACATGCACGTTAGTTTCTCACACTACTTCCTCCGGCTGCAATCATCCTGACCTGACAGTATTTTATGTGTGTTCACCAGTTGGACGTCATTATTGCTGACCTGGATGGAGGAACAATAAAGATTCCTGAGTGTATCCACTTGTCCGTGCTGCCTGAACCTGTATTACACCAAACACAGACAGCCCTGTCCCTGGTAAGTACAAACATACTTGCATACACACACAGCTTCAGACATATTTAAAATGACAATATGATGACATTTAAAGTGGGCAAGAACAAATGCAAGACCAAACAGACAAATTCTTTCCTTGCATTTTCTTGTTAAGCATCAGTATACATGTCTCTGAGGCAGTCTTACACTCTGGTGTTAATGTGCTCAGACTCCCTCAGTGACTGCTCGTAAAATTGATGTTCTTACTTAACTTTCATAATTAAATCATGTGACACTTTTTCATGGTACGCTGTACTGTTTGTTTACTTATCATGCAAAAGGAATGTTCGCTTGTGTTGCTTTTGCACTTATTCAAAGCATCTGCTGCATGAAAACCTATAAATCATTTGGAGATAAATATTAAATGTAAAAATAAATGTTCTTCATAGGTTTTACACCCTGATTTGGAGATAGCAGACAATGCATTCCCTCCACCTCGCACTGCACCCTCCAACCTCAAGTTGTTGGTAAGTCTGTAGCCTCTCTTTCACATGCCCTCTATTCATCTGTTATCCTGAGGCTGACTCATCATTAGAACTGATCAAATGAAGAGTTTTGTCTCTACAAGCTTAGCATTGAAGTGAGGGCACTAACTTACCATAACCCAGTACTCTTAAGATAAAAAGCTTAAGCGTTGCATAATAAACTTACCAGATTGCATTATCGGCATAGCTGTTTGATGAGTCTTCTGTGTTTGTGTGTGTGTGTGTGTGTCTGTGTCTGTGTCTGTGTTTCCAGGACAAGGAGGTGAGGGCTGTCTTTCTCAGACTGTTTGCACAACTCTTCCAAGGCTACAGGTCTTGCCTGCAGCTCATTCGCATACATTCTGAACCTGTAATTCACTTTCACAAGGTAAGAAAATGGAATTCCCAGTGCTCTAATTAAAATTTGGCAAAAACATTGTTTTCCAATACTTGACCTTAGAATAAACCTCTTTAGCAATGGCTTCTTAGCAAACACGTTGTTCTTTCAATCTGCCAAGAATGTTTTCAGCTGGAGTATGGCACTGAGGATGGAATTACACGTAAAGACCTGACAGATAAACCTGTCAGGGGTGCGCAGAGTGTGTGTTTGCGTGACTCGTCCGTGATGCTATCCTTTTGTTTATGCAAGCTCCGGACACAATCCTGTAACCTTGGGCAAAGCCCGGCGCTGAGCCATATGAAACGTATTAGGTTTACATTTTTGTTTTGTGCCGGGGGACTTTGTTTGTTCGTGTCTGTGGTGTCTCCGTGGTAACCCCTCGGCACATCATCCTCAAAGTACCCCACATGGATCGCATTATAAAACAAACGCTCTGCTTATTTGCCTGGAACCGCTGAGTGAAGACGGCCTCAGTGAGCTGTGTTTTATCTCCTCTACCCCCAAGCACAAATAATTATAAATAGAGTAAATTAAATTCATTTGCACGTAGTCATTTATAACTAGATTTATTACCCTTTTTGTACATGCTGGAAAACTTATCCATGATTTCAGCAATAAAAATTATGGCCAAAAATGGCTGTGATCCCTGCGCTTCTTTTTTCATCCTTCGATATGGCCATATGACCAAGATTACATTGCTGTATACGTGTGGGATTGTAACTGCCCTATTTCTGACATTGTCCAGACTGCCTTCCTGGGCCAGCGGGGCCTCATTGAGAATGATTTTCTGACCAAGGTTTTGGATGGCATGGCCTTTGCTGGCTTTGTGTCAGAGAGAGGTCCGCCCTACCGAGCCTGCGATCTGTTTGATGAGGTACAGTACCATGATGCTCCACTAAAAGCTGAACCTTACTCCCCTGCTCTTTATGTCTATAAATGGGGAGATTTTCATGCTATAATGACGATACTTGATCTGTTTATTAAGCTCAGAATGTATTCAACTCATGCTCCACCTCTATAATAGTTAAATAAAACTGTTCTAATGTGTTTTGTGTGTTTGTTGCTTGGCTTTTTAGCTGGTGGCCTTAGACACAGACACATTTAAGGAAGAAGAGGTCAACCCTGCCAAGCTGCAGAAGCACATCAGAGAACTCTCTGAGCAGCTGTACAGAAATGTAAGACTTTATGCAGCTCCCTACATCTCCTCTGTTTTACTGATGCTGTACCATATACCACAGACATCCTTATTTTGCTCCACAGGTGTTATGCTGTTTAACCACCATATATACAGATTTGTATCCTATCAGTACATGCTGTTCTCTGATGCGTATCCTATAGGAGAACCCAAACCCCCACATGGCATTCCAGAAAGTGCCTCGGCCGTCAGAGGGATCCCACCTACGGGTGCACCAGGTACCCTTCCCCCTGCTGGATGACGAAAAGGTGGAGAAGTTGGTGGAGGAGGGTGTGGCAAAACACAGCAGTGCCCCTTTGTCTACACGACCTGAGAGGAAGTGTGTTGTACCTGCTGGACCCCCTGTTGGTATGGCAAGATTTCAACTGCTGTTATGTACAGTAACACTACAGTGATGAAATCATTATTTACTTAAAGTCCTTACAACTCGCAGGGGTTTTGTTTTTATTAAATATTTCACACAGTTATAGATTTAACTTAACTGTTACCTGCAAAATGTTTTTTGACATTTAAAAAAAGGCTTTGGTGTTTTTGTAGCAGCTGTAGTTTTAACCTGCAGTGATTCCTCTCTTTCTCTGTGTCTCTGTTGTATTCCAGTGTCCATCATGGGTAAAAGCGGCTCTGTGTTTAACAGTGCACGAAGACTGGAGGTGGTGCGGAGCTGCATTTCCTTTATCTTCGACAACAAGACCTTGGAGACCGAAAAGGTGATGCTTGCTGTCTTTTAGCAGCAGCAGGAGAGCTAATCGACCTTTAAACAAGCTCATTAACTGGAGGCATCTGCCCTTCGTGGAGCTGTAGATCTCTCATCACCTTCACCATGCTAATATTTCCCAGCTGACACACAGATGCTCAGGCACAGAAATAGATGGTGTCTGTAATCAAACACTATCTGAATCCATGGTGATATCTATAATCCATGTTTTTGTCATTTGTGCATGCTTCTACAAGAATACACACTAAACATAGTTATCTGCTCAAATTTTGGTTCATTGCAGCACCATGTGTGTGAGGTCATAGGTTAACATTCTGCCCAAGATTCATTCAATGTGTTTCATATGGGACGGTTGCCAGTTGCTTTATGTATCCCCCTGGCTTCATATAGGAGTTATATAATCCAACCCTGCATCTCTGTGCAAATGTAAGAATGCGTAGTTTACATCCTCTGAGCCCCAAGTGTGCCTGTAAATCCTTCACTGCCTAATCGACAGCATAAACATGATCACCGTACAACAGGGCGAACCAGGCGAAAGAACTCTGTCGGTACATGATGTTATTCTTTAGCAGTGGATGAAGAACAAAATCAAATTACTTTTTAATGTTTCATAACAAAAGGGTCTGCTCTCTCAAAAAGGACAAAACATCCGGAAAAGCAAAGTTTCTCATGTTTTGAACAGTCACAAATTGTTGTTCAAAGCAGCTCCTCTCTGCAGCTCTGTCACTTTTATTAAAGAAATATTTTTTCTCTTTGCCCTTCCTTCTCTTGTCAGACGCTGCCGGCTGCACTGCGCGCTCTGAAAGGCAAAACAGCTCGCCAGTGTCTGACTGACGAACTGAGTCTTCATGTTCTACAGAACCGTGCCATATTGGACCACCAGCAGTTTGACTACATCATTCGTATGATGAACTGCGCCCTCCAGGTAAGTTGCAGAACAGATGGCCATGTCAGCACAAGTCACAGACACCTCTCTCTTTGTACTGTTAACTTATGAGATGCATGACGATGATACTCCATGCAGCCATTGTAAGGTATTGAAGGTAAAAAATCTTGAGATCCGGATTTATGAAAGATATACTGACATAACTTTGATTATCGGCTGACTATTTAAGTCACTTAAGCAAAACGACAGAACTTTCATCGGTTGCTTCTTCAATTTGAAGATTAGCTTCTCTTCCCAGTTTCATAACAGTTTTAGTAGCTCTTCTCAAGTTGCATCTTGCATCTTGAAAATTATGATGATCTTTTTGGTCTAAAACAAAATTAAAATTTGAATAAACAACTGTTGTTCATTAGAAAGGACTGTGAGGTTGAAAATGTACTACAATCTGTTACTGGCTCCATACGTTATGCAACATTCAGGGAAAATGTGTCAAACATCAGTAACTCTGATATGTGGGTCAACAATTGTACCTGTGGTTTCACTGTTGAATGAGTAGGGTTTATTTATTTGATCGTCCAATAAAACAGCCAATTTAAAACTTTGCATATATTTTCCAACTTTATTTTGTTATCCTGCTCCAAACAGAAATTTGACCGTCACTGTTGTGGTGCAGTCTGCATACCCAAACTGTCGATGTCAATCTAACTTCACACTTAGTGAACTGTTCTTGTGATTACCATAGAACATAGTATGATTATGGTATGATTTGCAGACCACAGCAAAGGTCAACAAATGACTATCTCTTGGATCTGATAAACAGATCAGACCCAAATCAAACAATATTTTCCTTTCCCAGATTTTCATCAAAGAAGTATCTGAAACTTATGTACAAGGCCATAATCCAGAAGCTCATATCTGGTTGTATTTGCAAATGTTTTAGAACTGTACCAAATTTTGTGATGCGTAATTTGTTTAGATTCAGCAAGCCTGTCTAAGCTTTTTTAAGTGTCTTTTTTCAGAATTCCCTAGTTTGTCTGTGTTTAAATTATTGTGGCAGCCTGTTGTAACTCTGAGGCCTAACGATGCTGCTCATTGTTTATCAGATAGTATGTTTGTCTCTTTCTGGTGCCCTCATGCCTCGGCTACTTGTCAAAGTGAGTAAGTAATGTGTTTTTGTGCAGCTCATAAAGAGTCAGTGAGGCTTCACTCAGCCAGAGCAGCCGGGTCTTTATTGGTAGTTCCTCATGTTTTACTGCCTTGAACCAGGCCTTTACAGGGATTTTAATAATTTTAAGCAGTGCTTACAAAGTGCAGCTTTTATGGAGTTACTTTAGATTCCAGTCATTCTTTTTTCCCCCTCAAATGATAAAAAAAAAAGTTAATCCCATAATATGCCTGGGTCACAGACAAACAAGGTCAGTTGACTTAATTTTGCCCTACAATTGTGCAGTGACAAAAAGAAATCAAACATAGCATTAATGACTTTTGCAAATACTATATATCTACATTAGAGGACTTTGATTTGTTTGTTATTTATGTCTTTGCATGCATGCAGGAAGACGTCAGAGGAAAGGCTTTTTGCATCATTCCTTCAATGCTATTCAGAGCAGAAATGAATTTCGTGCCGCTCTGAAAGAAGTTTTTCATTTGTTGGAAGAAAAATAGAAAGAGATCCAAGCAATACCACCATTTATTTTACATTTTTTACTTCTTCAGTCAAGACTTAAATAATATTTTGGTCTAAAATGACGCAAAACTTCGTACTGTTTCACATCTGTTCATAATAGTGCAATTCAAAATGAAAGATATCCATCTTACCATGCTTTAAACGTAGTTTAAAATCCATAAATCACCGTATAGTTTTGTTTAAGTGAGTTTTAAAGATAGATTTGACTCCCTTGATTTCCTCTGACATGCTGCTGAAAAGCCAATGATCCACAGCCGCACATAAGGAATAAAGCAATAATTTCACACATGGAGAAGACATTTGGTGTGGAGTGCAATTTTGTTAACCACAGCATGAGACAAGATATAGTCAAATTTTCTCTTATGAACTCTTGATTGTTTGTTTTTTGTTGTTGGGGTGTTTTTATTTTACCGTGCATTGTTTATTCTTTTGTTTTCTTACTTCAAGATGGAAGCCAGTTAATTGTTCCTGGCTTTCATTTCTTGGTCTCTGTTCGGTTGTGGGAGATTTGTCTCAAATGAGCTATGAAAGGAATATAAATAGTACATTTCTGGGCCAGTAATTACTTTCATATTCTGCTAGCTGCCATTTCTCTTAACGCCCAGCCACGTATGAACCCCCAAATTATATTACTGTGTCTGTGTGTGTGCATGTGCTTGCACGCACGCACGCGTGTGTGTGTGTTTGTGTGTCCGTGTGTCCATGTGTGTGTGCTTGTAAAAGATTCTTCACTGACAGAGCCAAAGTGACTTACACTTTAAAAAATGTTACATGCTCTTTGTTTAATGACAGCATGTTGCCTCATTAGGTTGTCTGGCAAACATGTTGATGTGACACATTGATTTGCAGTGACATCATTAATATGAGGTCAATTATAACGTGTCATATCAAATTCAGGTTAAGACAAAGCTCTGTTGTCTGGTTGTAATCAGTGTGTTTCTTTGGAATGCTCACAGGGGAGCACAGCAGCAGGAAGCGATGCGTAATGCAAAAATGTAAAATAGGTCATAGGTTAGGACATTAGAATCAGGTGTACTGTACCTCATCAGTACTTTGTTTTTCTTTATTTACATTTTTGATGCAGTACATAAAAAAATGTGGAAACATCCTCTGGAATGAGCTGACTGCTGAAATAGTTTACAGTGACGCATATTTCCTGTATAAACATCTGCTGGAATCCTTATCTGTGTTGTTTCTCTGCCATGAATCACGCACAGTAACGACCCTCATTAAGATATTTGAGTTAATTGCACATTTTTTTGTTGTGTGTGTATGCATGTGTGTGCACTGGTCAGTGCTCCAGCTTTCAGAACTAAACGTTGCGCAAGGCATGTGGGGGAATGAGTCCTGCTGTGGATGTATCCTGGCATCCCAACCATTTCCTGTTAGATAGGATTATGAGCCCTCTGTGCTCTGCTCTCTCATGGCCAAGGGCCTCACGATGGTGCTCAAAAACACACTCTGAATGGCAATTTACTGTGAGAGGAGATTAAGGCTGGAGGTCCATGGGAAGAGACCGCAATGGCATGGAGTCCATGAGTTCTGCATGATCTCGATCTTGATCAGTCGATGTGGAACAGTGTGCGAGGACACACATAATGTGCAGATGTTCTTGGAAAGTACGAGGCACTTAATCCAGCCGTCCAGTCTGAAACGCAGACTGCTGATGAACTGGAGCGCCCACTAACTGGAGTCTGTACTTTTTGTCCTCTGCACAGAGCCTAAAGGCTGCCTGTCACCCTTTGATCACTATAAACATCTCCTTTAATAACAAATAAGTGACTTCATTATATTTTTACATTTTTTAAGTCATAAATTAGTCTCTTGCTGTGAGAACGTGGCCCCTGTCTGCCTTAGTGCCCTTAATGGACGACCTTGCATAACATGGTCACTGGGAATCTGCACTGGGTATCATTCCCATGTTCAGAAAGCTGTCCCTCTTCGATGTCCACAAGTATGGCCAGGTAAACATCTGCACTAATCAGACTTAATGTTTTTGCCACAAATCTCTGTTTGTTGCTTGTTGCCTGGACAGCAGAGAGCTCAACTATGTGGCCAAATCCTCTTCTTATGAGTGATTAAAGTCACAATCAAAAGTAGGAGCATCTGAGTTAAGAATTTTTGTATGTCACTTGCCCTGAAACTCTTTCAAAAGCATGCCATACGTGTCAGTTCATCTTACAGCTTTCCTGGAAAGTGCTAACTTCTCTGTAACACACAGGAAGCTGCTGTTTGTTCACATCTCCCAGTGTTTCTGTCACGTGCTCTTGATCCTTGTTTCTGCTCTCTGTATACGTGTCTGAGGCCGAATAGCTGTGTTAGTCATCACAGCCATCATAGCTCCTGCAGCTTGAAAAGAGAAACATGGGGAGATATACAGTAAATAATAGGAAGAAAGAAGGACCGCAGGGTGTCCTTGCAAACAGTAATGTGGGGATGCACAACACCCTCCTATCGCTCAGTACTTGAAAGACCGTATAGCTAACATAGCTTCCCCACCCTGCACCATGTGGATCTATTCAGCTCTATGACAATAATGACGTCCAAAATACAACACCCTTACCTTTGTCAAGTTCCTTGTGTGATGCTGCTACTCCTCGGGTTTCACTTTTCAATCACTCTTATCTGAGACCTGCTGCAGATTTCACAGCTTATCTGTCCTCTTTTTTTTTGGTGACCTCCAAAAGTTTTGAGCTTTAACTTAGCCTCTATGTCTGCTTACAGGAGATTACAGCAAAGGTTTGTGGGTGATAACAAGTGTGGCTTAAACAAACCTGATAATGTCTATTTCATGAGATTTGACATGACAATGCATTTGCAGCCATTTTCTTCATCTGCAACATGACGGCCGCCTTCTTAGAGCTGAAAATGTGTGTCATCGTAAGTTTCTGTTGCAATAAAAGGATGACGTGCATCGCTTTTTGTTTGAATAATGCTGGTTTTTGGTAATTATTCACACTTTTTTGCCTGTGGGTTTCCACTTGTTCTACTGTGACGGGGGTCCATGAACTCCAGTGACCCACAGCATTGTTAAGGATGCTGGTAAACAATGCTTTGGTGCTGCTCCAAGCTGGAACATTTTACCGCAGCCCAAATAACTGCAAAGAAAAACACAAGCGACAAGGAAAATAAAACAGGAACTATGTTGTTTAGTCGACAGGGGGGCAGGCTTTCATGTGTGGCTGTGGAACTTGTGTTTTACATTTTCTCCCCTCTGTACATTCTTGTGTTTTTTCTTTTCTTTGTTGGTAATTTTCTTTCTAGTGGGGAGGAATGGAGGTAATACAGTCGGCCATTACAGACCTGTGTCAGATAGTATTAGCATTTCTCCCGATCTCTTTCAGCCTCTTCAAAAGAAAGTCCCTGACTCTCACTTGTAGAAAAACTCAGTCACAGACTGTAGATTTCTGAATGTGTGTTTACACTCTCATGTGACATTAAAAGAGAGATTTACACATATTTCTGTGTATGAGGTCCCTCTTGGGGTTATGAGGTACGACACCAGGTCAGAACCAGTGCTGTTGTTTTTACATGGTCTTAAATCAAGTTTCCTCTGGCCATTCTCATTTACAGAGTTCAACAAATAGATCCCAACAAAGCCTACCGGACATAAGTACCAATTTCCTGTGAATTAAGTACTTTTGAGTTTGACTTGCATCTTATTCTTCTGTTCTCATCGTTCTCTGTGATCTATGCAAGAAGAGTTTTGTTCTAGCCCCTATGTCCCCCTGCTCCAAGCCTCTTAATGTACTATTCATGTTAATACTATTCTGAAAAAGAAAACACCATTTAGCACCGCCCCTTTGACCTGAAACAATTTCAGATACAAAGACATTCTGGCATGGTCTGTAAATGTCAGAATGGGAAGGTTTTCAAGTGTTACATGATTTAAAAAACCGAATTAAAAAAAAGAGAATTAGATTTACTTCCTGGCTAGTCGTGGCTTCTTGATAAATGTACACAGCATTTAATAGCCAAAATGGCTGGATTTTGTGCAGCCTTTTGCTATTCTCTTCAGTATGACTTGTGTGTGTGGTAATCTAATTCCAGGACGTTAAACCTTAAGTTACCAATAAATTGGAGACTGGAGCGCTCTGACTATTGTGTCAAGGCAGTGATTATATAAGGCTATTGAAAGCATATGTCCAAAGAGTTGAATGGTTTTGGCAGAACTTTTTTTTAGCATTGCCCTGACTTTCAAAAGGATAGAGTGTCTTTATGTAACAGGAAGTTATGCTAAACATAGATTTGTTGCCCTGTTTTTCCCTGATAACATTTCTGCATTGCCAATTAATAACAGTTCATTAGCCATGTGCTAAAAAACACAAAGTTTTATCTTTTACATGTAGAATAGATAAAGTGTAAGAACGCGGTTTTTCTTTATAAATGTCTTTAGACGACTGTCTCACTCATGCTCTGTCCTGTGTGACCTCTCTGTTGGAAACTTGTGCTTCATTGAGAAAAGGTGTTCATGGAGCTGTGTAACATGTGTCCCGCTGTGTCCTGCCCTGCTCTCACGTCTCCCCTGTTGTTTGACCCACAGGACTGTTCCAGCTCAGAGGAGTTCACAGTGGCTGCTGCACTGCTGCCCCTGTCAACGGCCTTTTACAGGGTAAGAAAATTAATTATGAAGAGGGATGTGTGCTAGATCAATTAAATGCTTCTGGTCAGTGTGCAGCGTCAAAGCATCAAATGATCATCTCCAAAGCAATAAAAGAGCCTTTTCATAAACATTGAATAAGTTTATTTCTGGATATCAAGTGAAGCAGCGTCCTTCACAATAATTGAACATGTCCGTATTGGGAAAAAAAGGCCAAGCTATATTTATGGTAATTTAGACACAATTTTTGACTGCATAGTTTGTTGCCAAAGGGCTCTCCCGGTGTAATTTGCAGCTGATTTTTAGCTGTTATATGTTTACTGCGGTACATATCATGGTCCCAGTTTTTTAAAAAAGAAATGACTTTATGCAATGGTAGCTAGTGATGATTAAAAGAATCACAATACTGACAAATCTTGACATATCACAATGCATTATTTAATTAATCAGTTGATTTAAAAATATCTTACAGTCTCCAATCTTATGAAAATAACAAAATGTTATTAAAGTAATGTCTCCGGTAGCGAAGAGCAGCTTCTTTCTTGCACTGTTAGCTCTGGGGAAAGCCATCGTTGTGCAAGATGCTGAGCTGACTCAGGGTTTTTGAGGTGACACACAATGAGCAAGCAGTTATTTTCTTCACTTAAGAGTCGGTTTAAGTTGTTTATTGCGGTGTGTGTCAGTCAGCCGGTCTCACAAAATGTTTCACGTGATAACGGTCACACCAATGTAACTATTTGGACTTGATGTCAAAACATGCTTACTATCGGCGTTTTTTGTGAAATGTAAAATGTTGGGAGATAAAAGATACTCCAGCATGTGCATGCCGTAAACTGTCTAGCTGCTGTGCTGTCCTTGCAGACAAGTTCTGCCTTTTTCGCTCTGCAATTTTACGTCATTAAATTAAATCGACAGTTGTGAGCACATGCAGAAAATTTCACATCCGCATTACGATGCACCTAAGAATCAGTTTTTCCCCACCCTCAACTATTAGTCAGGCTTTAATTAACATAGCACTGTAGAGAAGGTTGCAGGCAGAGAATAGCCAGCAGAGGCAGGGCTTTCTCAAGCTTTGACCTTTTGCATGCACATGCACAGACCATCACGTTAAAACCTCCATAGCAAAACAGAGAACACAGGCCACGGCCTTTGGTTTCCAAACCGCACTATCAGCACAGGGTAGCTCCAGTATTCACCACAACTATGTCCCCACAGCCTGGTTGTTGCTATGGGAATAGACACAACTGTCCCCATTGGCTTTTTGTTGGGTACCACTGCCATACCCCAGTGTGCTTGACTGGGACCTGGCCTGCTCTCTTCCACCACATGACTCATTCAGTTCATATGCCACAGGCTGATGTAACTCCCTTGGATAAGTCTTTTGTGATGTTGGCCCTGTTCCTCGTCAGGGCCACCAGTACCAAAAATGAATCAATAATGTCAGTGTTTCATCATGTAGTGCATCCGTGTTAAACCATGTGACAAGAATATACCACTTAATATCCATTAACAAGTCAAAAATAGTGCACAATAGAGCAGTTTGCAGATATTTTAGTTAGAAGATTATAGATGATTTCTTTTCTGGCCCTGATACTTAATAAATATTTTGGAATAATTTAGGAATGCAACAGTTTTTTCTTTATTATTTACAGATGATTGGAACTAGTGACAGGCTTGAGCTCTAACTCAGACAAAGGGTGAAAAGTGAAGTGAGGACAGGGAGGAATCTGCCAAAATCATTCTGTAATGTCATGCAGTGAAAATGTGAGAAAAACAAAGCTTGGTAACAGAGCAGCTGTCATCATGAGTGTGGATTAGGGGGGGCTACATGGTCCTGATATCTCCCATTGATCCATTGCATTTTTTTTTATTTGCTATATAATTATCAAGAAATAAAGAGGTTGGTGGCATAAATAGGATGCTTTGATTTAGCAAAGAATTATACATTCCATGACACTGCAGTACACATAGCACAACAAGCGTACACAGCCTTCAGTTGTTTATACAAGCCTTTTGAAATATCTAGAATGTGCCATCTCATCTTTCAGAAACCTGTCGCACTCCTCCACTATTTCTATACTAACACGAAAACTCCTAACTTCTAAAAACCTCTGAGTGACTGCCAGTACACTGTCTCTACTGCTTATATATTACAGAGGCTATGTGATCTGCAAACAGTTGCGTGTACTTGATACGGTAAATGATCAACCAGTCCTTGAAGCTAGACAAGGGTCACTGAAAAGAATGTGAGAGTAACTGAGCCGCTCTTATCTTTTGAGTTCGCTGAATCGGTAAGATATTGTTAATAGTGCTGCCTGTAAACACCCGTCCTCCCCGACTGTTGCACAGTCAGAGCAGTGAGTGCAAACACTCTCACAGGTCTGACTGTTTGCACACACTGCTACATGCATATATAGCAGTGTGCATACAGTTTCAGAAGTGTTCTGATGATTCTGGAACCTCTTAAAAACACAAGAAAGCTGATTCGATTTTTTGAGGGGTAAGAGGTTTTTTAAGGTTGTTTTTACAGTGAATCACTGACCCACTCAGACTGTGTTTCCTGCACTGACCCACTTAGAGGGAGTGTTGAAATTAATCTTGAACTAGTTAGGAGTAGAGGAGTTATTAGTTCTTTTGTTTCCTGCGTATTTCCATGTTCACAAGAATTTTCCAAATAAATTAAGTCATGGTAAATAAGTTTTTGATATTCTTTGTTTGAGTAAGAGATGTGTGAAAAAAATTTACAAGTGCAAAATCCAAGTTTTTTGTTTTTATTTGTCTGCTTATGCATGCCAGGCATCAGGTAAAAAATTGTTTTCCTCTGTTCAGACACTGCTCATTGAAAGGCTGTTAGCAAAAGCTCATAAGTCAGACATTGGTTCAGTCCCTGTGTGGTATTCTTGGCCAGGCTTTGTCAAGCTCATGCTGTGTTAATTCGTACAGTCTTACTGTCCCCGTGGCCCCTCAAATCTGATGGTCGGGGAACGTGGGAAGCTCCCCTGCAACCAGTTGCTCCCAGAATCCGCTGGATAGAAACAGACAGTGTTTAGTTTTATTGCTGGCCTCATTTTTGACAAAAGAGCATCTTGTGCTTTTGACCCACATTCTATGTTCAGTTGTTTTACTCTCCCATTTTTTAGGTTTCCCCTCAGCTTGACCCGTCTTGAATGTTTTGCTTCAATTTGAAGCACTTACGGAGCACAATTTGATAAATGTTTGTTCAGATTTCAGATAAAAGGACTAATTTGCAAAATATATAAAGGCGTACATCATGCATGGATGGTGTCATCTGGCCTGTGTTGGTAAATTTTATCTAAATGCCACACAACCTTTGTGCAGTGGCCCTTTGTAAGAGGTGAGGTTTTACATTTGGTTGTCATTCTCTAATCTGCAGACAGTTCCTCCGACATTCATTATCTGGTGAGGGGTGGGTTTATCAGGGGATGAACAGGTGTCATTGACGTCTGGGCCTGTTGTTGTTCTGCCCTTTCCAGTCCCACATGATATTTCTTCCTACATTTGAATGTGTCACCAGATTAAATGTCTCTGCCAAAGGGGGGGAAAAACACAGGTTGGATGCAGCTGCAACTGGAAAACTCAAACGCAGTTCTGGATGACTTGCACAACAAGAACACTTGACTGTTTGCATTCTTTCAGACATAGTTTATGCATGGGGGGGGATTTGGCAGCTCGCTCCGTCAAACCACTCTCCATCAAGTCTCTGCGAGGAAAATGACGTACTGCATGACCCCTGTGTGTCTCAGAAATGTTTAGCTCTTGACTTACGTTATCTGTGTTTGCTTTGTTTTAGAACATTTATGTTACTTGTACATGGTGTTTTTACACAGCTCTGGCCTATGGATACCATAATGAGTTGGTTTATTAGTTTTACTTTCATCTTGTTTTTCTCTGTTTATTTTACATGTCTGTATGCTATAAATACAGTGTTCAAATTGAAAGAGAGTTTTTTCACGGTTTTGAGGGTGCAAGTACTTTTCCTCAAAATACACTTACTCATGTAGAATTGCAAAAATGAGGGGATAGATCGGGTTTAGATCAGGCATGCAGTCCCACAGAGGACTTGTCCAGAAATAATGACTGCTTTTGTGTCCACAATTCAGGAATGCTGTGAATTCTTCCAAAACACTTGTAAATAATGTTGCTGCCCCAAGGCTGGTGACATATCAGATGCAGCAGTCTTCACACAGTGTCTACACACAAAGTATACAACCCCCTCAGAGACAACATCGCCATCTCTCAGCCTCTGAGAGCCACAGATCACATGTGTGATGCTGTGTGGCTGATGTTTGGAGGCCACAGTCTGTCATACTGTGAACCTTGGGATCGTGTCCCAGAGTTCAAAACCAGATCCCAGATCCTGATAGCCTCATTCCTTCGACCTGTACACAGCATTTTCTCCTTTATGTCTCCCCGGTGTGGTTTCTCTGCTTGTTTTTCACCCTTTCTCCCTCATCCCTGCATTCCTCCTCTTCATTATAGTCACAGGGCCAGATGGGTCGGATAGTGGTACACTCCCTCCTTCCTCTTCATCTTCACTTCCTACTTTCCTTCCCCTTCTCCCTTTTCCTTTTCTTTCTCCTCTCCTTCCCTGTCCTCCTCCCTGCCCATCTGTCTTGAGCATATCTCTGTAAGCTCAGTATATTATTATATTAAGAAGAGATAACCTCGGTCAAAATGACCTGCACATATCTGACAAGTCAAAAAAGAACAGTCAGGCTGAGCATAGACAGCAAGCACAAATCACACAAAGGTCCCCCCCCTACACAAACACATGCTCACACACCCACACAACATCTGCTTCAAGACGCATAACACACTCAAATGGCAGAGAGGTGTTACAGGGCTTCACTTTTTCTTAGTATATTTGTCACTACTTATTTATGACCAAGTTTCATCCAGCTCCATCTTTGAAAAGTGAACTTCTGTGCAGAAATCATGTATTCCAGGGTCTGTAGCTCAGTGCCAGGGTTGGTCACATTATTAGCCTCAGTTGAAAGCATGTTTAGCCAAAGCAGAGTTGTCCTTGTCCTTTCATCCAGCACTTCTCCGGCCAAATTCCCATGCAATGCTGGGTTCCTTTGATGATAGCATAGTTGGTGTGATTGTCTATTTATGGAGAAAAAATCGTTTAAGTAAACAAGCTCCCATTAATGTTTTCCTTATATTGCCATATTGATCTCGTGCAAGGCTGTACTCTGGCACTGCGCTTGTGTAATTCAGGTGAAATCTATCTTTAGCAAAAATGGTTTACATGGAAGGAGAAGAGGGGGGATATTTTGGATTGACTAACTGAAGTAGTTTTAACTTTAAAGACACTTTTCTGCTCCTAAACTCTCATTACATGACAGTTACACAATGCTTGACATGAGCAACATTATTTTCAGCCCACCACAGACAGATATATTGGTAAAGACACAGACAGTTTGTCAGCCAATAACTTAAAACATGCCAAAGATAGGTTTTTCGATCATTTAAAAACAGTGTCTGAGTAACATAGTTTATCCACACGAGACCACTAACAGTATGTTTAAAAATAAGATCTTGAAAATATGTTTGGTAAATTATAAAACGTGACCTCCCCTTGTGCTCTGTTTATGCCTTAAAATGACTCAGGCCATTGTTTGACATTCCTTTCCTTACTTGAGAACTTTTGTATCCGTTTCTTGTCATTAGTCAGCAGGATATCCTCGATTCTTTCTTCAAACACCTTGAAAACTCATGAAAACCTGCTGAACTCAGCACTGTCACATTTCCCGAAAAAAGTGGTTTCATTTTTGTAATCTAATATTAGAGAGGGAGCAGCAGGAGGCTTTACATGTTAGAGTACGTTGTGGTTTTTCAAGTTGTTTACTGACATTTTTTCCTTCATTAGTGCAGTTTTTAACTGAAGTCATCAAACATTTGCCAGTTTATCACCAATAATTTGTAACTTTAAACCAGTTCTAACCAGTTTTTAACTTTGTGAACCAAAAACACACAAAGACACAACTAAGCCCTGCATGTACACAGTGTTGTGTGTATGCTGCTGCTGTATGGGCAACAGCTCTCTGTTCACTCTGTCCTCCCAGCTCGTTTCTCTCTTGGCTCATGGGTGATCAGACTGGGAATAGAGCTGTTTTGGTTCTGTCTCTTCTAATTACAGTAAGTCCTCCAGTTCTCATCCTTCAAAGGAAAACTGCAGAGTGATAATGGAGACCACTGTGTTTTGTCAGGCTCAGAAGAGAGAAATCAGAAGCTAATCAAGAAACAGGCTTGAGCCTTACACGTGGCCCCAGAGTGTGCAGGGAGATGGATGATGGGTGAATGTTGGTTTATGGCCCGCTATTTACTGGCATACTGTGCCTCTGTTGAGTCCTGTTGTGGTGTGACATTGTTTCCCAGCATTGCTCTGCAGTGTTTACTGTGTGTGTTACATAGTACAGTAAAGAACAGCAGTGATGCCTTGAGCTGAGCACTGTACGTTCCTGTTTGGTAGCTGTTTTTGCAAGCAGCAGGTGCTTTGCTCTTCAGCTTGCACTAATGAAAAACACCAGCACTGCTTCCAAATACACCCAGACACAGAAGGCAAGAGGGGTGGTCTGTTGCTCCATTAGAAGCTGTTATCTGTTGAAAATTTACAACAACTCACAAGAAATGATTGAATTTACTGTAAATCCTAAGGCAGACCTTTTTTTATTGTATTCCCACTCCTCGCCAGCATTTTGGCAAACTTCTTTTCAAAAGGAAGTCACAGCAGCTCAAATCTTCTCTTGATGCAAATACCCAATGAGAAATGAGCCTGTACTGTCCTCAGTTGCTCACAAGAAGAGGGCTGCAATGACAAGGATACTGTAAAGCACGGCCAGAAACAAATATTGCAGGATATATTTACTCTAGGCAGGAGCAGCTGACAATGTCATCATCATAAAAGAGATTAACCATAGGAATTCAAGAATGACTGTTAGTTGCTTTAAGTTTTTTTGCCTTGTGTGTTATATCGAAACTATTTTTGTACAGTCTCTTAAAAGAAAATATTGGGGTTTTTTTCTTTTTCTTCATTTCATGTGTATTTCCCTATAATTCAGCCCAGTGTATTCCAGGAAACATTTCGATTTCCACTTGAATGTAAAATAAAGTTCTGTGGCTTTGAAAAAAAAGTTTAGCTGTGAAGCATGTGTTTCTAACTGACTGGGTGTGATGGAGTCATGTTCATCGTAAGGATTTAATTTACTTTTTCTGTAAATCTAGATACCTGTGCAGGCATTATATGAAATTAATTTTAAAATCAAAAACTTTTTTAAAAAATTCAAATTTGATTCTAATTTTAAACTGTAAACAATAACACTGTTGCTGCTGGAGTCTGGTAATCCAACATCTGGTTTTTATCTGATGCTACGGGAGACGATGTAAACTACAAGAGAAACAAGGATTTGAATGATTTGAATCTCAATGAATTTTTTTTTTTTTTTTTGCTTTTTGCATTTTTTTATACTTTTGTAGGCTTTTAATGAGCCTCATTTTCCATTCACAATATCTAAACATGGCTAATAAAAGTTGATTTCTCTAGATTATCTCATCTGAATAAACCTGCAGTGTTGGTCTCATAGAAATAGAAAAAACAGGCCCACACAGACTTCAGTGGGGTTTTTTTTACGTTGTCCTGACTCTAAAATAATTTTTGTTTTTTAGAAACTGGCTGCCGGCGTGAACCAGTTTGCCTACACCTGCATCCAGGACCATCCCATCTGGACCAACCAGCAGTTCTGGGAAGCCACTTTCTACAGTGAGGTCCAGAGTCAGATCAGAGCCCTTTATCTGAGCACTCCAGAGGAGAAAGGAGGCATCACTGCCAGAATAATGGTAACATATCAAACTTTGTCAGCATCTGTAAGTGTTGTGTAAGAATTCATATAAAGTCTGATATTAATCTCACTATTCTTAAGCTGCATTAGGGGTGAAAAAATTAGTTGACAGAAAATGAATGATAATTATTTTTCTTTTCAAGCAAATTTGGCAAAATTTGCAGCTTTTCATTTCTGTCTTATTCTGTCTTCTGTTTCTGACATGTTTAATATGTATATTGACATATTTTAAAGTTGAGCAAAGCAGATTCAATTTCAGCTTTTAGGTTGTTCAGATTGTTCATGTATTGTTTAGATTCTGTTCTGTTCCTGGAACAGTCCAGGTCTTTCCTCTTGCAGGGTTACTAGAACGGCCATGGAAGTTTGCCCATCTAGAGTTTTGTAGACTTGGAAAAGGCTTACGACTGTGCTCCTCAGGGAGTCTGTTGGGGGAACTGCAGGAATATGGGGTATCACAGCTACTGCTAGTCCATACTGGGCGTTAAGCTTCATTAGGGTGGGCAGTGGATGTTGGGGTAGGCATAGAACATGCTGGTGAGGTTTTTAACGTCATCTAGCTTAGGAACATTGCTGAGGAGAGGAGGCAACTTGACTTAACCTTCTGACCCTGCAACCCGACCCCAGATTAGAGATAAGTGGCAAAAATTGGCTGAACTGAATGGTTTGAACTGCTTGCTACTCTGCAGGTCAACACTCTGTGGCTAACATTACAACTTTATGAAGACAGCAATGTGTTTTCAAAGGTGAAGCCTAAAAAACAGTGTTATGGAACTGTTTCTTTTGATCTCTCCAGGATGTGAACCCCGTTTCTGCAGCTGGCAGAGATGATGAACACACCGCCATGGACCTGGCAGCAGAGCAGCTGCGTTCGTGGCCAAGCCTGAGCAAGGAGAAGCAGCAGGAACTGGTGAAAAATGAGGAGAGCACTGTGTTTAGCCAGGCCATCCACTACGCCAGCCTCATGGTTTACCTGCTTGTTCCTTTGGACACCAGCAAGAACAAGCTTCTCCGCAACACCCCTGTTGCCGACTGGGAGAGTGGCAGCAACAGCATTGTCACCAACAGGTAAGAAAGCAACACTGTAATGTTGTTCACCGTCTAAGAAGGGAGAGGATGCAATCAACTGTTTTTTGTTTTGGTTTGTTTTTTTTTGTCCACCAAGATCAAAAACAGAATAAACTACAACAAAATTTTTGCTTGTTCAATGTTGGTGTACATAAGGTACTTTAAGGTAGAACCATCATTCTTAAATGGAGGAAGCCTCAGGGTAAGGTTTCATGATTTGGGAGTATGTGTGTGTCACTTAACAAGGTGATGATAAGTATGTAGGTGGATGTGGCGTGGCTAACAGTCTACATGATACCATCCCATTCAGCCAAATGGAACACAGAATATCTCCTGTTTCCGGCCCACATCCATCCTTAGGGCTTACGTTGCTACTACACCAAACAGAGTGGGCCTCATTTACTTCTGTTGGGAAGTTTAAAACCCTCGGGGTGTCTTAAATGGGGCTACACTGTGCTCACCCAAACCAAACAAAACAAAACAGCAGAGGAAGTGATTTCCCGTTCTCTGCTGTAAGCATAGAGCAGAATAAATCTGGGAAGATCCCCCACGTATGTCCTTTCTTAGAATCAAAAGGCATGCAGCCAAAAAGTTACAGGCTTTGTTCCCAAATAGCCAGAGGAACACAATGTTAAAATTTTAATTACTGTTATTGACAGTAATTTAGCTTCATTAAATTTTTTGTTCACACTTTATTTCAAAATATCCTCAAGAAACACTTCATGTTATTATTTTATTTTCCGTTTTGTTTCTATTTCTATGAAAAAGGCAGAAAAAGCTGCAGCCAAGAATTTGTTTGTGTGGAAATTTTTCTCTCATTTTTCTTTCGTTTATGCCCCAGACTTGTTTGTTTCTCACAGAAGACATTTGGATCTCATCACTCTCTATTTTGTGAATCCGGAGGGGAGATTGCATCACTGTCTCGTGTGAAGCATTCGTCTTGGCTAAAAGAATCTAAGCGATTGATGCAGGCATCAACACTTTGCTCTTGCCAGGCTGCAAATCACTCTTTCTTCCCCTGCTCTTTATCACAGTGCATCCTCAAAGCCATTTCTGTCAACACACTCTCAACTCTTAGATCACATCTCACATGGTGGCTTGACCTCTCTCATTTTCACTGTGTTATGTATGTTTTACAGCATTGCCGGTAGCGTCGCAGAGAGCTTTGACACAGAAAGCGGGTTTGAGGACTCCGAGAACAGCGATGTGGCCAACTCTGTGGTCAGGTTCGTTGCCCGCTTCATCGACAAGGTGTGCACAGAGAGCGGAGTGACCCAGGAACATATCAAAAGCCTGCACAGTATGATCCCAGGTACAGTGCTCACAGTTCATTCACACTCTGCCACTGTCCTAATTCCCTCAGCTCTATACTGAGTAACGCTTGCATGTGTGTATTCTCAGCTCAGGCCAACAGCAACAGGGGCCTCTGAGCTGATTAACTCCTGACATATGGCCTGAAAATCTGTAAATACACTCTGGTTGTAAGAATGAGTGTGGACAGACATGTGTTTCTCTGTACCAGCCCTGTGTGTGCACTTGTGTGTGTGCATATGGTAACTGACCCTAACTTCTGTCCCACAGGCATCGTAGCTATGCAGATGGAGGCTCTAGAGGCAGTTCACAGGGAGAGCAGGAGATTACCTCCCATTCAGAAGGTGAGTGTTGCTCTGCAGCTGGCTTCTAGGACTGTATGTACAGTAAAATCTACAATTTAATGGCAGGGTTAGACTTTTTCGGTCTTTATTTCAATATACACATACATCCAAATAATATCTTACATGTGTAGCCAGTCAACTTTCCTCATCCACACTAAATAAATCACTCGTACTCTAATAAATCAATTGAAAAAGCAGCCCTAAATATAAATCTTTTAGTCTAAATTTTTTTTGTAAAAATTCTGACTTTAATCCTCAGGCGCATGTATCAGTTTTGATAAAATAAACTTAGTGAGAGATTGTATTAAGATACTGGAGCTGGGCCTGAAGTGGCATCTGGACTCTGGCTGTTAGTATCTTAGAAAATTAACTCCTGTGTCTGACTCCTTTTGCTGTGTAAGCAGCTTATTCTGGCTTGATCTTAGTCATGTCCACATGTTTAGTTTAGTCTGGTTTACAGCTAATATGCAGATTGTTGATCTCATCTAGTGTTTTCTGGTCAACTTTGCTCTTTCAAACATCAGTAGTTGGTCTTGTAGACCTTGCTGTGCTAAATATCCATATGCCAGCTCTTGATGTTTCCTCTCACACTCATGCTCTTGCACACACTCATGCACACAGACAGACACCATGCCAGCACTGCCTTGGGAGCCACCTGGAGACCGTGGTGAGCAGTCTGGGCAGATCATCTGCTGCACCTCGTAGCTAACTTCTCACACATTTAAGCTTCCACTCTGGACTGCTCACTGCAAGCAGCATGCCAAAAAATACTAAAAAGTGCATAAACAACACTGACTCTAGATGACAAGTCCGAGTAGGAGTAGTAATAGTAGCAATAACATTAAGAACAAAAACAATGAATGTATTTTAGGTGCAGCCTGAATAAGAAGCCGAGCTCACAGCAGTAATGAGGTGCAGAGGGACTTTCTCTTCTTGGTCTTGCTGTCCTTTCAAGGTTGGATTCAAGAGGTCCTTATTATCTCCTGGACAGATTTCAAGTCCCCCAGGTTGGCTGTGGCCTTACTGTGAAATGCTGTGAATGATCTAATGTCCCTTCTCGTTCATATTTGTGACAGTGGAACAACTGAGTGTTTCTATTCTGGCTTTGGAGGCCAGAAGGAACTGAAGCTACACAAACTTGAGTGCGTTCAGTCACAGTTCATTCAGCAGAAAGCGTTGGTCATATGGTGGTTAGTGTTTGGGACATGGTTAGTTCAGTTCAGTACTTTATTTATTCCTGGAGGGGAAATTTGATTTAGTTAGTTGTCACTTCTGTCACCAAAATGTGGTCACAGGTAGTGGTTATTTTCTATTCTGCTTTCTGTATAAGCGCAGATAACTTCTTCTTTGTGGTTTTGAACAGAAACTAGGTTGAAAGACCTAAAGAGAAACCACATATGTGAGATAAAAACTCTTTGAAATTCAACATCTCAACATGACTGTCGACAATAAAGCAAAGAGTTTCTGTTAGACTTATTTCACTACCTTAAGTTAAAGTGATTAAAGGAAGTAAGAAAAATAAAGGTAGTATTTAAATATGCAACATGCAACGGATAAAACCTTTAGTGTTAATTGTTGATTGCAACTTTTGTATTTCTTTAACATGTGTAAGTTCAAGGCCCAGAGTTACCTTTTAACATCTTCTCCGTTAAGAGAGACTGTGAGGAATTGGATTTTATAAGACTTATTTTACAAGTAAAAATGCTTTACGTCAGCCAGTGTACGTATATTGCAATTTTAAAAACAAGTGAAATCCCAAAGATCACAAATTTCAATAAATTAGACAAACGAACAGTCTTTCCTTGATA
>JAPZDZ010000001.1:13317040-13332666 GCA_029783805.1 Acanthurus tennentii | reverse complement strand
TGAAAACATTCATTCAAGTGTCCCACTTAATCATGCCAGTGAACCTGCATGTAGCAGGGCTCAGAAACTGGAAATGCAGCCATCAGTGTTATCCGTTTTTTGTATGCAACAAGTCAAAATGTTGGGCGTGTGAAAGGTCTGTTACAACCAGGAAGAAGACCTTGTTGCCCTGAGGTGGGCTTCCCAGGCTGCATATAAACCTCGCCCTCCTCCCCAGGACTGTCTGATACTAATCAAAACATATGACCTTGCGATGCATTTATGTGATATGGAAGGTGCTACACTTACATATGTACAACATGTCAATATTCAGTAGAGACGACCCCTTGACACCCTGCATCAGATCACATCAGAAAACATATTGATGGTAACTTTTTGAGTGACAGAAGATGTACTTTAAAGATTACAAACTGCAAGTATATACATGTGGTGAGTACAGTACTGTACTCATAATATAATTTTAACTTAACAATTGGTCTGTAGGGAGTCAGTAAGTGTCTGCCAGTCTTGACTCTGGGCCTTGACGTCCTCCGGTTCAAAAGCTACGTCACCTGTGTGCCTGTGCTCCTGCTGACCTGAATTTGCTTGTTTGGTGGTCTTGGCTCCACCGTGGGAAAAGGCTTAGTTTGTTTTCAAAGGACAAGAGGCCAAGTAGAGTTCATTTCTTCTGATAAAGAGAAAAACTGCAGATTTGCTTTCCTTAGAATTATTTTTGTCCACACTAGCTCTGTTTTTTCTCTGCCATCAGGCAACCATTCCTTTTCCGTTTTGTGTTTGCACTGGTCAGCGGTTATTTTTCACCTGCTTATCTATGTGTGTGTGTGTGTGTGTGTGTATGTGTGTGTGTGTGTGTGATGGAGAGAGAGCGACTTTGTGGGAGAAATACTCTATCCGATGTTTGGCAACATTTGGAAGGAAATTTGTACAATAAAAGGTTATGTAAGAATCACAGGACAACCTGGGGTCATTGCTCAACTCATCCATCTCCTTTGCCCCCCTCTCCCCTCCTGTCTATATCCTGAATATACTGAACAACACACATATGGAACCGAAGCTGTGACCATGGTGGATGCTTACATACACAAACACACACATGGACGAATCATACTGTGTATCTTGTGTTGAGACTCTTGATGGTTAAATTAGATTTATCTCAGTTCTGGAGTTTTAGCATGAGTTTAAACAGAGCCATAGAGTTTAACAAGTCATGACAGTCAGTTTTGTTTTCGCCTGTTCATGTATGCAGTGCACATTTGTCATCTTGTCTTGTTTATGATTTTGTGCAGACACTGAATGAAACAAAGATCTTCCTGAGCTTGTCTCCTAATCTGACACGTCCTGTGTGTTGTGTGAATGTTTTGTCTTCAGGCAGTGACAGGAGGACATCCAGGATACCAAAGATGGCTCCTGTCCATTTAGACATTCCTTTTTCAAACAGCTTTACCAGAGGAGGTGAGTGTTGTCCTCTTGTTTTTTTTTTTTCTTAAAAAGTTACGTGACTTCCTGTAGCACTACAGCAGACACCTGTAAGACTGTATGTGTGTAAGTGTTGTAGCATCATCTTGTCACTGAAGGATGGGGTGATGACGGCGAAGTACACGTCTTGTACACAGATTTGATAATCACAATAGTTTATGCAGTTTTCCAGATTTTCTGCCTCCTCTTTTTTCCGCTTTGATCACTTTTTTGCACGTCATCTCGTGTTATGAAACACATTGTTTCAGACTTAAAAAATATGATTGAATGCGCTATCACTGCCTGGTTAGATGCTTAAACCACACACTTTTAAACAGAGAACTACTAAAGGCAAAAATCTAAAACTAAATTACATCCTGAAGGGAGGGAACTGCCTGTCATTCATGTTAAATTATGATACTACTGTGATTTTAGTCCATTTCAAGTATTTATGAAGTTGTGTAAGCCACCGACTTTTAACCCAGCAGCACTTGAAGTAAATATCTGATTCTGATAGTTATATTACTTTGTTTTTATATATCCAAAAAACTTTCTTTACAAAAATGAAACAATAAGATGCAGAGTTTTAGACTGTATCTCTGTAGTTATAACACTGTAACTTGTGCCAAACATGTAACTTCATATTTAGAGTTTTTATATCACAGACACACGGTGCATTAATTTTAAAAGTACTGAAAAAAAAATCTTAGAGACTGTAATTATATTTGAATACAACCACCTGACAAATCATGTTCAGCATCTGTTAACAGTTTTCAACTAATGATTTTCATTTTTGCCAAAGTGAATACATCAAATGGTTATATTAAGTGTTTTTCTGTGTATCTCAGATAAAAAAAAGCCACATAAAACCTTATTATTTACTGGGAACTTTAGTGTTCCTGCAATAACTGTAAATGTAATTTTACTCATAAAAACTTAATGTACTGTTAACTTGGCACATCATCGTGACTGCGCAAACAGGAATGTGACCTCTTCCGTCAGTACTGAGTGTTTTGTCTCGGTCAGATGTTGGGTTTGATGTTGGTGCATGTCTGATCTGTTAGTCACTGCTCCAGAAGACAGTCAAAGGTTACAGAATTACTTAAACTGACTTGGCATTTTTTGAGCAAACTAAAAAGGATGACTTGTCACTTCTGATTATTTGGAACGTTTTGAGGTATTCTTTTCCATTTTTTTATCCACACAAGCGCATCACAGTCCAGTAATAATCACTGAATTTAGAGTGCAGGATTATCGCTGACACATTCTTCACCTCCTTGGAACCAGAAATTATATCTCAAGCCAGATTTATTCAGAAAGAGGTGCAAATGAAGTGATATGATTTATCTGAGATTACCAAGCTCAGAAAATATGTGATAGTGTTGCTGTTGATTCCAAACCATTCATTTTATGCAATGACAGCTGTTCAACTATATCTGGAAAGTCCTGACTATTACTCATAAAATTCTAATACCTGATCACACTTATAAAATAGGCATGAAACAACATTTATTAGAAAGAAAATGGGACATAGTTATATAATAAATGCTTCAAAGACCAAACAGAAAGAGAGTGCAGCAGATAAAGATTGATTTGGTTGATTTATCTCTAAATTACTAAGAAAAATGAAGCCATAAAATGTCTAATCAGAGAAGCAAAGTTACTATTATCTTACTAATTTCTCCAACACATACCTGCTTTTGACTTCTGTAATCCCATTTCATTTCATCCCTCTGAAGACGAGTTTTGAATAAAATCCCCTGCAAAACCAGTAGACAACCTCTGTTAATGTGACTGAACCTAAGGAGAGAACAAATGAACCTCAGTTCAGTGCTCCTGTTTAATACAGACATCGCACATTTCTGGAGCTGATAGTGTAACATCTGTGCCTGATATACTGGCAAATACTGTAGATCAGGCTCATTGTCTTCACACCATCAATCATAACAATGACCAAACATATTTATGCATGTTATGACAGTCACTGTCTTTTATCATTTAAAAGTCAAGAATTGTTTCATTCTGTAACTTAATGTGAATCATTCCAATCTCTGACCATCAGCTGTAACTCCTCATTTGCATGATTGTTTCTGTACTCTGTATTGGTTTGTTGTGTAGGTGGTAATGTCGGTTTGATGTTGACGTGACTTATTTTTTTCATGCCCCTCTCCGTGTCCTCATCTTCTCTTTACCTCTTGCACAAACCAGTGCTTGAGTACAGAGATAAACTGTTCACTCACTCAAACCAAAAACCTGCCAGTAAGGAGCGAATCCACCATCAAGGTATAGTCAAACTGCTTCTTCATCCCTGCAAGTCCTCTTAAAGCGCTCCATTTCTTTCCAACGCATCCTTTGTAGACTCTCTCTTTTTTCCCTCTCTAACTTACTGACTAACCAGGTCACGTACTCCGCTGCATCGTGCTGCAAACCCCTGACAAAGACCTTGTGAGATATAGTACTAATCATCGTTGACTTTGTGGGAGCTCCTCTGGGAGCTGTGGTTTTTCACAAACCAAAGTTACTGCTCTAATGTGGCCTCTTCCACTGTTAATGCGTTGGCTTAGCAGGGCTGAACGTGGTCAGTTAAAAGCCAGGTCCAGTCTGAGGAAGGGAGGCTGTTTGTCATGGCAGACAAGTCATGAATCACAAAATGAGACCCCTCTGGATCTTGTGGTATCATTAACACAGCTCCAGTATGCTGTAAAACTTACTCTGAGGGGAATAGGACTCAGTTAAAAAATTCCGATAAATGCTTTGGTAGTGTGTGTGTGATGACTTGTGTTTTCATCGCCTGTTTATCTCTGAATCATTTCAGGTCTAAACAGCAGTCATGTGAATCTTGCAATCAAATACAGCATCAAGTGTGAACAGTTGTTGATCATATCATGTGAAAATTGTTACTAACAGCCCTCTTAACTTTCACTATAAACTCAGGAAATGACCCAAAAGGATTTCAAGACTTTTGTCTAAATTTTAATGTAGTTTGGTCAAATTCTTCTGTATAACCCCCCTGGTTGCAGAGGCTAACATTAGTAGCAGCTGACAGCCATGTAAATGCAACTGAAATGGACTGAAAGGGATTGCTGTGAAAAATCATGTCCCTCCTAATAGTGATTGATGTGTTTGGAGGAACTGCATGCTGGTTTTCAGGAAAACAGCTTCTGGACTTGTTGACTTGCAAGAAATTCCAAAAACTTCTGCTTCTAATATCTCAACACGCCCGATATGCAGAGGCGACTGCTTTGTTGGTACACTGAAAGAATGAAGGTCTTAACATAATCTCTGTTGCACTGCTGTGCATGTAAACCCAGTCTGCTTGTCATGTGTTGTTCATCATTAAGCCTTAGTTTGTTTGACAGCATGTGTACATCGGTGGCGTTCAAACAGGCAGCTCCTGCGTGTGTGTGTGAATTTTGTTTGTATCTGTGTGCTTGCAGGCATGTGGGCTAGCCTGCGCTCCAGCAGCAGACTCAGCCATCATCCGGCGACAGCAGATGTGGGTGCCAGACTAGCAGGGAAGGATCTGGCGCCCCCTGCAGGTAGCAACAGTCTGCAGGCTCAGCTCTTGAAACAGCAAGCTGCCCTCTATGTCTTTGGAGAGAAGTCCCATTTACGGGTGAGATTGTTGTAACATTTTGTTGGAAATCTACATTTAGGGGCTGCTCCACCAGGTACACCATCTACAGTTTGAGGCATTTTACTACAACTCTTCTGCCATAAAGGCTCTTTTTATTATGCTTATAATATTCAGTTTTTGTTGACACTGTTTTAAATGTGTTAATCCAATTAAATTTTTAGTTTTAAGATCACAGGTAGTAGTGGTGATGGTTTTGGACTGCGTCATATTTAGATGTTCTAATGTTTCTATGAGTGTAAATGGAACAGACAAAAAGCACAAACTCCTCTCAATATAATGTGGTCCAATACAACACCACCTCAGACTATAAACTCAGGATTAAACATGATTGTATTTACGCATTTTGGACATCGGCATCAAAAACTGAACAAAATAAAGTTTTAGTAGAAGCTGAGCTGTTGTGTTGAAATGCAGTGAATTGTACAATTATACCTAGTGGCCACTGAGTTTGTATTTTACTTACAAGTTCAGACTCTTTTGTGGATCTAAAGGTTAATGGGATCTGGGTTTGGAAAACATCGTAATAATACATGTGTGTGAAGTTGTAAGGAACATCTATACTAGTGACAAGCAGGGCCAAAACAATGGTATTACTGAATATAAATTCATATGTTGTGGACACTGTCTATTATGAATAACTTGATTATTTAGAATAATTATAAAAATGTAGATATTGTGAGAAGTGAAATCTGGTTCTTTTTTATGACTAAGATAGAGTCAGAATTTCTGCTAAGAACTCAGATTTCAAGTAATGAATGCATGCACTTCCCATCAGATAATACATTTAACCTCAGAGTTGACTCACTTTCTCACTTACTACTCGACGATGTGGTAACTCATGAACTTTCCTTCCAAAATGTGATAATATCTCATCAACAGCCATGAAGAGGCTAAGTTTCAAAGTTCAAGACCTTCTCTATTATAATGTGCTAGTAGATGAAATAATATCTGTAAAATAAGTTAAAACCTGATCCAGTGAGACGTTCAGTGTTTACTGAGAGCAGTCGTACATCTACAGAGATGAAGTCTGCACAGTTACATAAAAGGTGCTTTCACCAGTGTCAGAAAGACAGTCACATCAATTATTCACATAAAGTTAGTCAACATCTAAACTCCTGCGTGTGATGAAAGTGGGGACCTACAGAGTTCAAGGTTCTACTCAGTACATAATGAGGACCAGAACCAAGTTTTAACCAGCAGAGTGAGGACATTTTGACTGGTCCTGACAACTTCAAATGGCTGTTCTAAGATTGCGTGTGTTTGTGTGTGTGTATGTGTGCATTGTCCTTGTGCACACTGAGGTCTTCTTTGTTGTGTAGAATAATATGTGTACTACATATAATCTGGATTTTTTCCCTAAATACTGTTGGTTCTGTACTGTGGGTATTTCAAATCAAATACATCCAGTTTGCCATAGGAGCATCAAATCATGACAGTCAAAGTCAGTTGTCATCTTTAGTGAATTTGAGCCTTTACACCCATAGGATACAGTGATGCAGTCCCAAATAGGGTACAATAAGGACACAATAGGATGCAACTCAGACTTCTCTAGCAAAATGTACTGTACATTAAGGTGAACTTAAGATATTTTGAGAGTCCTGCCATTTATCTACAAGGAGGTGACTCTGTTCTCTCTCTTTACAGGGTCTCAGAGTGGATTCCTCTCTGAACTGTGAACTGGTGCCGGTGGAATTTGCAGACACGCGGCAAGTAAAAGCCTCTTTTAAAAAGCTGCTGAGAGCCTGCGCCCCCAGTGCCACCTCGTCTGACTCTGAAGACTCCTTCCTCAAAGCCTTGGAGGACTCTGAATGGATCTTACAGGTGAGCCAACACACAAACAACACAACCTTCTGCTATTTGCCAAAATCTCAGAGTAAGACCATAAAAAATTGTGTGAGAATGACCCAGCATTCAGCTCTTACTGCTCATCCTGTGTATCAGCTTCAGATTTATAATGAATAAATCCACCCTGAAGTCGTTTTCCCAGGGGAAACAGATTTACATCAATGAGATAGCAGCAGAGCTCTTATTATGTTGGATATCTGATCGACCCCTGCAGCCTTTGTCTTTATATTAAACATTTCATAAACTGTTGAACAGTGTTATCGGTGGGAAATCCTTCGTAAGCAACAAGCAATACTCTGCAAGGAATTAACTAGTAGACCATACATGGAAATCCATGCACTGTAAGGATTAATGGTGTGTATGTGTGCACATGTCAATCTCCCACAGCTTCACAAGATCCTGCAGCTTTCGCTGTTTCTGGTGGAGCTTCTGGACAGCGGCTCATCTGTTCTCCTCAGTCTGGAGGATGGCTGGGACATTACCACACAAGTGAGTAAAATGCACAAATACCTATGCACAAGACATTAGGACTGAATAAGAGTTAGAGCACAGGGGAAAAACTGAGAATTTTTACAAGGTGCAGAGTTTGTCTTTAGGAGTGTCTTATCACCCTTTTTTTCTACAGATTTTGATTTCTGTCCATAAAAACCTGAGGGGAAATACGACAGATAAAGACAAGGAAGAAATATTACAAAACACTAAAAGTTTTATGCTTTGTGGAAGTGGTATTTCTGGCATAGTAGAAAAGATCGTGTATACTGTAAATGCTGACGGGACTGTTAGAGACAAATCCTAGTCTGTAATATTCATGCCTCCACAGCACCTGAAACCTCATAAACAAAGGAATAAGAACAAGAGGCTTGTTACGTGTGTGTGTGTGTGTAACCACAACTTTACCGCTGGGGATACTTGTTAGATTTCGCTCCCTCTTAATAATCAAAGCAGCTGATAAAAAACACCACAGGGAACACGTGGATCAAAAGAAACACATCATTTCTTTGAAACAAAAGTACCATCTTAAGTGAGAAGCTGTGATTAAACACCATGCCTTGTCAGAGTTACTGGCTCTCACTGGATAACACGACTCTGTCCTCATTCTTTTGAATGTGTTTAATAGAACAAGCACTGATTTGTGGTGTTTTTTTTTAACAAATTTTTAAAATAAACTTTAAACCTGTGCAAATAACTTGTCTGAAAGTACAAGCTGTCGTGAGAATCAGTAGTTAAATCAAAATAGTTGACTATTCAAAAAACACTTGTTTTCATTATAAGTACAGTATTTTTTATGTATTTCATAAAAAAAAAACAGCAAGAAAAACTCTACAACCAAACCAATAAAAATAAAAGCCCAGTAATAAATAAAAGAAATAAACAAATAATAATTTTATCAAAACAAGATGAAGCACAACATCAATTTAAAATGGTTTCACTTATAAACCTCAGTTTGGAAAAAATGTTTGTTGTGAAAAAAGAGCTAACCCAACGCACTTTGTTTTCACTATTTACTGTCATCTTTTAAGACAGAAGAAGCAGAAACACATAATTTATTATAGATTAAATCTGATGCTTAAATCATTAATGACAACCATCTTTTAAGACTCTCCACAGACACCATGGCTGCACTTTTGGTAAAGCAAATCAGATATGTGGCACATCTGCTTTTCTTGCTCATCTTCCAGTCAGTTCTGTCACTGGTGACCCAATTACGCAATGCAAGATAACAGAAAAAAGGTCTGAAGTCTTTAAGCCTTACATCACTGATTGTACTGATTTCAATCACGAAAGTTCACGGTTGTGATTTTAAGGCACGTAAACAAAAGGTCGGTTTCAATCCCGATCAATGGTCTATATTATTTGCTGCTGCACTCAGCATTGTGTCGCATATTTGCTCCCTGAGCTCATAGTTTCCATATTGACTTGTTGTAAGTGCACATGTTTGTGTTGCTTGCGCGTGTCCTTCAAATGTGTTTACAGTGCTTGTTAAGCCCAGGGCTGCTGTTTAAAAGCACACTGGGTGGATCCCTCATGCCAGGCACGTGTTCGGCCTGGAGCATCTCTCTCCATGGGCCACCGGCTCCATCACGCCAGGCCCGCACAGGCAAATGGTCTCCATATGCTCTGGCTCCCCTTGCCTCTGACCACGGTCCATAGACACCCGGCAGACAGGATGCAGGAGCGTCTTAGCTTTCTTTCTAAACCCTGTTTTCTGTTTCTCCTCTTTCCCAAGTCTTCCCTCTCATACCTTGCTTCTTTCTTAAATCCACGCCTCAGTTTGTTAGTCTCACAATAATCTGAGGGGTTTAAATCAGTGCCAGGGTTGCAGGGTGCTTTCTGTACTATTCAGGGCTGGATGTTCTTTTTAACCCCATGGGGAAGCCATGTACTATTTTTCTTGCTTGTTCCACACGCGTCAAGGCTCATTAGTTGTGTTTTAGGAGACGCGGGCAGGGAAGCAGGCCAAGTGCTCTGCATGTGTGGACAAGTGGTTCTCAACTGGTGTTTTGTGGATTGAGCTCAAGGGTGCCCTCAATGTTAAATAAATGTTAATAACAGCAGATGATCACTTGAACGTTGTGCTGTCAGATGATAGGTCCCCATGTGATAAAACAGCTGCCAGTGGTTTAATGGTAAGATGGTCGAACTGTGGATGTTCACCACAATGAGAAGCTTCATACTCAGCAGGTCTTAGTGACATTGACAGTGGGTTTTTGATTCAAATACTTCTGCACCAACAAGTCGTATATCATGCCAATATGTCAGACACAATAACTCAATTCCTGATGTACTAGTATCTCCATGCATGATAGCAAGTGACTAAAACAGAAACATAACATTGTTGTTATTGTTAGTTTGTCTGTCAGAGTTTATTTTTCAACATTTAAATCTTCCACCCAGTTCACATCGTTAAAATTCTGTCTGTTTTTTTTGCCTTCATATGCCAGAATCACTCCTCTGATATTTATTTGGTTATTAAATCTGTAAAACACATCATCAAAAAAAAGAGTTTGTCATAAGTCACTTGGATGTGGATACACACATCATTGTTCCCAGTTGTATCTTTGTGTGAATGTGTGTATATAAAAACCTGAAGAGCAGGTTGGCACTGTGTAGAGAAGCCACCTGCCAGTTAGTGTGTGAAAGTGTGTGAAGGGGTAAATGTTGGCTCATGTTGTAAAGCACTTTGAGTAGTTGAAAGATTAGACAAGCACTATGTAAATGCAGTCCATGTACATGGATCAAATTTCCAATGAAATACATTTCCAGAGCACTATTAAGACAGCACTCTTTTAATGGAGTATTTGCATTGAAAAATTCATCGGTGTTTATTGGCTTTTTTAACCAATAACAGGATTAAATACTCAACCCAATCCAAGGTTGAAAATGCATAGAGCAGAATTATATTTGTCTTGTTGATTCTGCAGAGAAGTGTTGTATTTGTCTTTTCCTTATTCAGCATTCCTCTATTCTGTTCTTTTTCTCTCTGCAGGTGGTGTCTTTGGTGCAGCTGCTGAGCGATCCTTTCTACCGGACTCTGGAGGGTTTTCAGGTGCTGCTGGAGAAGGAGTGGCTGTCCTTTGGCCACAAGTTCAGCCAGCGGAGCAACCTGAGTCCCAGCAGCCAGGGCAGCGGCTTCACACCCATTTTCCTGCAGTTCCTGGACTGTGTGCACCAGGTGAGCTTTACTGCTTTACTGTTGCTCCGGACTGTCAAGCATCTCTGCCCCTTGCTACGTGACTTCCTTCCTTGACTTAGCACCAGTCATACCATTATCATGAGCTCATCACATTCCTCTAAAGTGTACAGGCGAGAGTGTAAAGACAGCAAAAAAATTCAGCTGTCACTACATATACATTTGGTTTAGTTTTGCACTTCCCAGCTCTGGGTATGTGGATTCCACAGTGTATTGCAGGAGGGAGGCTGCAGGGAGGCTGCTGCCCAGATGGTCCATGAACCAAGTCAAGCTGCCCGTGCTTGCGTGTTTCAGCATCCCTTCACATTTCAGTGCGTGTGTAGAGCTGCTTGTGGAAAATTGCAGTTTTGGGGATTGAGAGTCTCTGGGAAGGCTTTAGGATTTCGGGGGGGGGGGGGTTAGAGTGGAGTCATGAATGAAGCTCGTACAGCTGAAGTCCAGAGTTCTGCGTCCGCTCTGAAATGCTAACTGCAGAGAATGTTGTGGGGTTTTTGCATCTCCTGGGGTCTCTCAAATCCACTCCCATACACTTACATCAACAAATAGTTTCCGCATTTGTCTTTTGAAACTGTAGGCTTGGCAGCTAAGCCAGTTTGGCAGGGATCCTGCGTACTGGAGAACTATAAACAGGGGAGGGGGAGCAGGGTTTCGGACAAGAGCTGAAAATAGAAGTGCCTCATCTCCAAAACAGCTGTTGTTTTTACCAAAAGACCCAGGTGGCCGCAAATATCCAACACTTCTCTGTCGCTGGACACCTCACACCACTGGATGGGAACAATAGAGCTGCAGTACCGCTGGCTCAGTACGGATTGTGTCTGGCGGCAATGATATCACTGACTTTTGCCCCGACAAGGACTGGAAAGGTTCTTTCCTGTTGCATTTTGTCATTTTATGCACGAGAGGGATGTGAAGCTATAGTACAGGGACACACTTCAGCTGTCACACACACTCTGACCTTCTCTCCTTGTCTCTTCTTCCCGCTCTTTCTCCATCTGTCCATATTTTCATGTCTCTGCAGATTCTGGAGCAGCATCCTCTGGAGTTTGAGTTTAATCAGTATTATCTGAAGTTCCTGGCCTACCATCACATCTCTAACCGCTTCAAGAACTTCCTGTTGGACTCAGACTATGAGCGCCTGGAACATGGTCAGTGTCCTTTACTACTTGAATCAAGAAGGATTACTTTATCATTATTATTATCCCTTTCATACTGAGGAAATACTGCGTAACAATTGGCTGCATGTGACTTTTACATTAGAAGGCACATTTTAAGACAAATCACTGCATCAAAATTAAACTTAGTACTTAAACATTAAGCTTGCTCAAAGGAGTTCTGCCTTTTCTTTCAAAATGTCTTTGTAAGGAACAAAATTAACATACAAGAGCATGAAGGAACTCATCTTGCCCAAAGCCTTTTTCCTATATCCCATAATAGCACACATAAGCCTGTTTGTTGAATCACAGCTGCTCTGACCCGAGTGTTGCATCAGCTCAGACAGTCTGTGGAATTGACTGGCCCTTGTTCTCAGCAGCCTCTCCTCTGTGTTTTTCCCAGGCTTGTTGTTTGAGGATAAAGGTGATAAGCAGGCGCGCAGAGGCATCTGCATCTGGGAGTGCATCAATAGGATGCACAGGAGGAGCCCCATCTTCTTCAACTATCTGTACAGCCCCTCAGAGAGCGAAGTGAGTGTTCCTGTCCTTTGCCTGTCTGTCCTCCACATGTGTCTGACGACTAACAGCTGATTCACTGAGCTCCCACTCTGAGGGGGCCACAGCGGTCTGCTTGATCTCATCTTTGACTGTTGACTTTTCTCTTGTGATGTTATTTGTGTAAGAAGTTAAAAATAAGCATTATATGGGACCAGTCTTTTGACTTTGAGTCTGAACATGATCACATTATTAATGTGCACTATAAATGAACTTTGTCAAGACAGAGCTTGTACAGCAGAGCTTTAAATGGCAGTGAATCAAAGAAATTCCAAACACTGTTGTCAAAAGTGAACAAAGATAAAACATTTCTGACAGTTAAAAAGACCGTTTGTCTTAACTGGTCTCTTGGTTTTGGACAGAGCAAAATAACTCCTTTTATAATAAATATTTTTAACTTAACATATGACAGAATAAGACCTCGAGAACTTCATCAAACTCAGGAGATAAAGTCTAGTCCCTCGTGTTGATTCTTATCACATGGTTTTGTTTACTGTTTTTCTGATCATTGAGAAATGCTTCCATTTTCTGAGACCGAGGCATAATTGCTTTATGGTGACGATCCCTAAAGCTTCATTTGGAAATTACACTACATAATAATATCTGACTTGTGTTACATGATGTACATCTCATCTGTTCCTCATGAAAACTTTTCTCTGTTTCATAGGTCACCCTGAAGCCATCGATCAGCATCCCCAGCCTGAACAAATGGGACTTCTTCACAGATGAGACTCTGTCCACGGGGCCTTGTTACGACTGGAGGATGATGGCTGTGAGGTCAGACAGCTCAGAGGAGGCGAACACCTTGTCCAACAGTAAGAGGAGGATCGTGTGGCCGTGTTACAGCAGCGTGAGCCGCGCCCAGCCTGATGCCATCACCAAACTCCTCGCTGTGAGACGCCTGTCGCAGAAACCTGATCTTAAGTTTTATCCTGTTTTTGCTTGTATCATGCGTCACATTTGCCGTGTTTCTTGGCTGCAGGACATTGAGAAGTTGGAGGGTGAGTTGAACCAGGCCCCTGAGAAATGGCAGACAACTCTGGAAAGAGTCCGAATGAGCATCCAGGAAGACCTCTCACAAGAAGGAAATGTGCGTGCTAGAAGAATAAAGATGAAATGTTTTTTCCTTCGTGTGCCAGAAGTGAAATTGTGTAACACTGATCTTTGGTGTGTATTTTTTTTTCCACTCATACTTGTGTCTGCAGCTCGGGAAACAGTCGGTGTCACTCTCAGGCCTCATTCCCACATCCAGCCTGCAGGCCTTCCAGCGGCGCTCCATGCTGCACCTGCCAGACAGCGGGCTGGGGGAAGACCGCAGCACCACCACAGCGAATGGGATCAACCGCCGTGCTGCAACACTTTACAACCAATTCACCCCCAAGAGCGAGGAGAACAGGTGGGTCGTGAACTTCCTGAGTCCTGGAACGAATAAGAAGTCCACATTTGATTCACTTAAAAACCACTGCCGGGGGGCCAGTCCAGTTTTGGAAAATGAGTCAGTGCTGAGGTATGCAGTGTGTAATGTTTGTGAGGATTGTCTGTACTCTGTTAAACTCTGGGTGTGTAATCTTAAAATTACTGCGAGGTTAAAGTACATTTTCTTGGCTCTAATATTTGGATATCTTCCGTTGAATTGGACAAACAAAGATTAAAATCTACTTTTATGTAAATTAGGGGGGTTTTTTTGGCGCTCTCCTTTGTCCTCTTTACTTTTAAAATTCTAAAAAATATTTTGACAGCCAAAAGTTTCAACAGATGAAGTCAGTCAGAAACACTGAACTTTTTCGGTTGTTCTGAAGCTTTTATGACCGCTGAGCTTTATGCACGTCTCTGTATTCCATTATTTCTGCATGAAATATTATCCATAAATCACATAAACCTCTAAATGTCATTGTAAAATATTTAACTAGGTGTTTTGCAAGTTTCACACCTTTATTCTCCTGCAATACAGCAATATTATTGATACAGTACTGATAACATAGATATTTATGTCTGTGTGGACAAATAAAATAAAAAGTCATGTCTGTTAAAGCTTCTTGACAAGCTGCTGACAGGCAGGAGGTCTAAAAGGTCTTTGAATTTGAGCGGCATAAATCAATATATAATATTTTGTGCAAAAAAAGCACAAAAATCGAATTTTTTCTTATCTTTTTTCTTTTTTTTCTTTTACATAACAGCAAAGAGACTGTGACCGTTCACTGTCTTTCACAGTTACATCTTTGATTTAATGTGCTTATTAGTTTGCTGAGCTGTGTTACAGAAGGCAAGAGACCACATAGTCACTGACATCACTGAGACACAACACAACTGAGAAGTGTAAACACATTCGAGCCTCCCTTCCTTTTAAGTTGTTCTCTGTATGCGTTTGTAAAGCCTGCTAGTTGTAACAGTAATTAGCCTTGATGTCTTGTTGAAACCTTGAATTTGAGGGAACTGGGTCTGTCAGGTCCCTGAATTTTGATGTTTAATGAGGTGTAGGAACCCTGACTCTAGATTTAGATGAGTTCCACAGCTTTGAGAATATAGAAATATGAGTAGGACTCTCCATAAAAAGACCCCTGAGAGAAGATATAGCTACCCAGTTTTGGCCTCTTTGAAGGGAACACAATGTTCAAACAGTGCTGCAGTTAGTACATATGGAGAAAGAGGCCAGTAAGGCTTTGTTTATGTAATACAAGCCGAGAAAAGCTCCACCTGACTTTGAACATGAACAGTAACAAATAATGTCCGAGCTGATTGTACTTCTGAAACCCAAAAGGTTCATAGGCAACATCCACTCTGAATGAATTGTGTATTTTTCAGGTCTTATGAAGGGATCCTGTATAAACGTGGCGCGCTGCTGAAAGGCTGGAAACCTCGCTGGTTTGTGTTGGACATTACAAAACACCAGGTGAGCAATTTAACACCACATTCATGTTTTCAAAAACACTAAAACGGTTGCCTGGCTGCAGGTTTAACATTCACGTCTTCACAGCTGAGGTACTACGACACCGGGGAGGACACAAACTGCAGAGGTCACATCGATCTGGCCGAGGTGGAGTCTGTGGTGATCGCTGCACCAACCATAGGAGCTCCCAAACACATCAGTGAAAAGGCTTTCTTTGATGTGAGTTCATCAGCGTTTCGCGAATGTTTGTTGTTCCTACAGGGTTCTTGTGTTCTCACAGAGGGGTCGAAAGTGCAGCATTAGTTCTGATTGGTAAAATGTGTCAAAATAAGTAAGAGCAAAGTCAATCTCATTTTGCAAGTGACTGCTTGCATGTTACAGATGTGGTTAATGACTCAGTGGTTA
>JAPZDZ010000001.1:13286545-13316940 GCA_029783805.1 Acanthurus tennentii | reverse complement strand
TAAGTAAGAGCAAAGTCAATCTCATTTTGCAAGTGACTGCTTGCATGTTACAGATGTGGTTAATGACTCAGTGGTTAGCACTGCCGCCTCACAGCTCGAAGGTCCCGGGTTCGTTTAAGGCCTTTTGTGTGGGGTTTGCATGTTCTTGCTTGCTCGGGTTTTTTTTAGGGTACTTTGGTTTCCCGCACCAACAAAAACATGTGTATTAGGTTAATTCTGCTGTCAGTGGCTGGCTGGTTTAGAAATGGAGCTGGCCCCATGGTGCCGTACAGCGGTTGCCCACTGCTCCCAAAGGATGGGTTAAATGCAGAGAACAAATTTCATCACATTGTATTAAATGTGATTGTATGTGACAATAAAAAATCTTGTTTTTTGCTTGCTCAAATCTCCTCTGCTGAAATATGTGGGTTTTTTATGTTTATGTCCCCTAAAAATTACAGATTTAACTTTATTGACTTGTATCTGTGCAAACACTTGAGATTTGTTTTTCTTGCCTTCTTCTGAAGGGTCTGATGTCTGTGCACATCCCTAACTTACAACAAGCAAACTAGATTTGGTACGTGACAAATTCTAAATCCAGTCGCAGGCAAAGAAACCAGAAACTTTAAGTACAGAACAGACTCGTCTAAATCTCTATGCACAACTCCTGACTGGTCAACCAGATAGAAACAGCAATGGAAGGCGGGACCTGAACGGTGTGTTTGATGGATCCTGATTTTCTCAGCGAAGAAGAAAGAGCAGATGTTCTTTGACCTCTTTTTCTTAATTATAGCAGATAATTTTATTTTTGTTTTATGTCTGGAAATTTAAATTTCTTTTATAAAGCATCTTTTTTGTCAATAGTCAAGAGAAACCACAGCTTCCTTCTGCTTCACAAACTGCAGATGTGATGTAAACAAACAAGAATAACTAACACACAAATGATGGCAGGATTTTAAAACATCAGCAGGTGAATTTCACACTCCAAAGCTGCTCCAGCAAAAACAGACCCGATGCATATAGATAGTGTCGGAGATGAAAAAAGTGTGTTATCCAGAACATATGCAGACATTGGCAATAAACATTTCTGTCAGTGTCGGGAACAGAAAAGTGGTTTGCGTTTTATTTGTTGCACATTCAAGTCTGTTTCATCCTTTTGATACACATTTAACCCTCATTGTCTGATGCCCTTTGTAGCTGAAGACCAGCAAGCGAGTTTACAACTTCTGCGCCTCAGACGCGCCGAGCGCCCAGCTGTGGATAGACAAGATCCAGAACTGCATCTCGGACGCCTGAGCCATGGCCTGAACACTGAGATAAGCGTCGTGAACATTAGAGGTGGTGTCAGGAGGTTGAGAGCAGAGACGTGACAAGCGCTCGACTCAGCTGTCATATGTCTTAAAATTGGGGGACCACAGTGAACAAAGTGCCTGGCAGTGGAGGATGAAAGCTGTCCATCCGCCTCTCTGCCCGTTACTTATCAGCTGGTCAGGCTGTCATCACTCTGCTTGGTTTGGAGTCGAACTCCTTCGTCTCTGCTGTCAGCTCCCTCCTCTGTGCCTCCAACGGGGATGAAGATAAGCTGATGTTTTAGGGGACTGCACTACCAAGGAAAATGTTATCCTACTTAAGCTGTAAATAGATCAAAGCAATATCACTGGCCATTCAAACTGTGGGTTCAATTTTAGACTTTAAAAGAATTTCTATCAGATATTTTACTACGAGGAAAGGTTATTGCTGCTTAAAGAAACATATGAACCGCCAAAAACTCAGAGATTTTAATGCACAACATGAGAAGCAATTTGTTTGCACTTCGCTCTAAAGTATGCACTCCTTATCAAATATAGATTTTCTAACAGATGCAGACAGTGAGGCTAAAGGCATTACTTTACAGTGTACATACGAAGTTTCCTCAAGACAGTTTAAATGAAAAGAATTTGCACAGTGTGTTCAAAAGATTTACCTGACCTTTTTTTTTTTCTATTTAAATAAGTGACATTTTCTTTATTTTGTTGAATGTTTATTGACTCCTGGATAACACATTTGTCTCATGTAATATAAATTATTATTTTTTTAATTGAAAGTGTAACTGTGTAAGTGTGGTGGCTTCATGTTTTCTTTCTGTAAATACCTGTGTGACATTTCATTTTATATACTTGTATGTACTGAACATAAGTATACTTTTCTAACCTTAATTCTGTGACCAACAAGTCTTTTTGCTCGTGTGTCGTTATTGGTGCAAAAAACCTGAGAGGCCTGTTCCCTGTTTGCGATAAAACTTTAATCTGAAAATGAAATGGAGAATTTTATTGGGTTGAGTTTGTCCAGGTAGGCTCTGTGTCTTTTAAGGGCTTTTAAAAAGAAGTAAATGAATATATATCACGTTGGACTTTGTGGTTTTTCAGAGATCCTTGTCTTATCCATTGGTTTTTTTTTTCAGCCCACACAGTTGCATTTGAAAAAGAGAAAACTAAGTGAAACTTTAAAGATGTCAGACTTTTTTTGTTACTGTACCTTTTTACCATGTTTTGTGGTGACACTAATTTTTTTGGAAATAAACCCAACATACTTGAAACTACCTCTTGCTTGTTTTCTTGTTTTAAAGAGCAGATATCAAAGGGCTAATTTATTTCGCTGCACACAGTGGTGCAGAACTTTGTCGCATTCTTAAATAAAAGCAGGAAAACGATGATTTACAAAAACTGTGAATACATGTATTTAGATAGTCAGACCAAGCTTTTGGCTTTACATGTTTTCACTTTGATAAAACTTGTCCATTACTTTAAAACAAAGCTAAGAATCTTCCAATCAAGCTGCTGCATTTTGGAAATATTTGTTTTTGCTTTCCAAATATTTATTGATTTCCATTTCTTAGTATACAGCAAGAGTGTCCTACATAAATTATGGCCCCTGTGTGGCCCTTGTTTTGGAGAGATCCTGGCTCTTCTCCTCTGCAGGCTAAATGGTTTATAAGGAAGAAGCCTTGAACTATGAATTATTTACTAATGTTTATACTTGCATCACTGCCAAAGTGAAAAACAGCTGTAACAAAACTGTTTGCTCACAACATATTCTAATACCCTGAAGTTTGTTTTGAACACTAGAAAAGGAACTTATTTATTTAACAACATAAAAAACTACTATTGACTTTTCACTTCTCTTTCACTGCTACATATTGCAAAGCAACGGCCGGTCAAACTCAAACCCTGACCCTAACTGGAACCATGCAAAAGTCAAACCATGCTTATTGCTTTGTATCAAATGTTAGCATCATACACTAGCCTTAGCATTGTTTTTGTGAGCATATCAGCATGCTGAGATTAGTATTAAGCACAAGCACCATTGTGCCAGAGTTCAGCCTCCCTGAGACACTAGCATGAATGTAGACTCTTAGTCTTGTTATATGAGTCACAGGATACAGGAGGAAAACTCAGAACACTCAGACCACAACGTCTTTATGAAAGATTTTCTGTCAATGAAACGTAATCAGACACTGCTGCAACTCATGTTTTTTGCTTGGAGCCAACAACAGGGTCTGGAGAGGATGATGATGGGTGTCGCACTTGCCAGCAATGAATATGGGACTGGGCAAGAGCCCCAGCGCAGGCTCCATGGCGCCTGGTTGGCGGCCCTGAATGGGACTCCTGTGGTCCCAGGAAGGTTTGTCTGGGAGGAAGCTTGAAGGTCAGAAGAAGAGCAGAGGGGGCTTTTTTCTGGGGGGAGGAATGTGGTGGGTGAATGCTCCTCAATACAATTTCCCACTTGGCTTGCACGGGCAGCAGGTGCAGAGCTGCAACGAGACAACATCTGGGCAGAGCCTCTGGCAGTCCTCCTCCATATTTAGCCTCTTGCTTTGGGTACGGAGATTAGGACCTCTGCCCGCGAAAAGAAGATGAAGCGGAAGTTATTCAGAAGGATTGTGTGGAATGGCATGTTAGGAATCACTTCCTCCTGTGGCAGAAACACCAGTTTTATTCGACAGCCATGTTATTCAGTTATTGATTCCACATAGCTACCAGAGGAACACATAGCCTCGCCTCCTCTGACTGGATCCTGAGTCATGGGACCAAGACAACTTACTGATACAAGCATCAGTGCTTCAGAAATGCAGTTCAGGGTAATTGTGATCTTGTGTAACTTCTGAGCTCAGCGTGATTTGTCTTGTTTGGCTGGAAGCATACACTTCTTACATAAAAAGACAAATCAAAAGCAGTCTATAAAATCAGGCTCGCACGTATCTGTTGGTTTTGGATTCTGTACTTTTTCATGTTCAGTCACAGCTGCGGTAAATGCTTCATGTACCAGAAAACAGCTTGAAAAATAAACTGACTGGCCTTTGCACGGGCCTCAAAAATACTCAAGTGACAGATGATACTGATTTATTTTATTGGTCCTCCAAATCCCAATTATCCATGTAGCCTATGCGAGCTGTGGAGCATTTTCCATTCCTTGGGTTCCTCTGCAATGCGGGTGATGTGAGAGCTAATTCGCTGCTGCTGGGGGCCCTTCGTCCTCAAAGCCCTGTGGCCCCTAAGCGGGCACCTGCTCCAGAATTCATTGCAACAACTCCAAACATTGACCTCACTGTCTCCACACACATTATCCTATCCCACCCTAGCAATCAGGATGATGTCAGCTGCCTGCAGCACATGGGGGTCTAGTTGAGAAATGATCAAATGCATGAATCAAGTGAGCTCCAGATGATCTTATCCGGACACCACCCGCTCATCCACGAGTACAAAAGTATAATTGGATTTGTAGCTTTAAGAGACAGTAGTGGAGGTTTCTTAAGTTTGCATTCATGTCTGTTGCCTCTGCCTGTTTAGAGTTACTTGACTGTGTGGTATCTTCTGTAGTGATGCTGTATGGATGATGAAGGAATCTCCATTGACACCGACTTGATTGCATATAAAGAAGTTTATTACAAAGAAGTACAGTATCGATCAGGCGTTCCGGACGGCCTGAGAAAGCATTCAAAGCCAATATGAATCTCTGTCGTACAGATCAAACATTTCACTTACCTAGGCCTGGCAAAGCTTCCATCTTACCCCAAAAAATGCAACTCTAAACAGGTGGAACCCTTCCAGTCATTGTATTCGATATGTGAAGGTTCTGTTCGCTCCATGAACGCCGCATTGGACATCTCCCACTCCTGATAACAGGAAAAGCTTTAATGCCATAAAACATCTACTCCCTTTGCCACTGTGACACTGGTACAAAGACGTCTATCCTGGATAACAGGAAACACCTCAAAGGTATAAAACCTCTGCCCCCCTTGGCCAAAGCCATAGTGGCCCTTGTACAATCAAAGCATTTCAGATCACATAAGGTCATGGCATAATATACCATATTAGAAAGCAGAGAAGATGTTTAAACCATATAAGGACATAGCAAAAGGTATCAATAGAGAAGAGGTGTTAAACCATATAAGGTTATACCATAATATACCACAACTGCAGCCCTGATGTTTTTCACTTGCCATTGTACGTGACCCACAGTTTCTCTGCACAGCTAAACCCAGAGTCCATTCAACCATGTGAAATCCTCAGGGCTGTGAGGTCACTGTGAGAAGTCATCCAACCCTGAAAAACAGGCATCTGCCAGACATTTTTCACCAGCAGACAATCCCCAAAAATGTTCCTGTTGCAAATCAATTTCAATGTGGATATTCTGGACAGCAATCTGATGAATTGGTTATGGGCATTAGGGTACTTTTCAGTCACATGGGGGCGGGGGTGAGTCAGCTAGAGACATCCTTATTTTTGGAATGTCGAGAAGCTTGTGCAATTTAGCTACAGAGATTAGACACTCCCAATTCTGAGAATAGTCTTTGCAATAAAAGGAGCCATATTTTTTTTCTCTCAGATTCTAGGATATAAATATCTCTTATAGAAGAAATGTGGACAGCAAATCTATTTATTGGATACCAGATTAACATTTCAAGACAAATATTTCACGGACAGTGCTGAATTCTTTCCATAATCAGCTGTTTATTATAATCATTTCTGAATATTTCTGCATTTTGACCTATGCAGTAAGTGTTTGTGCACTGAAAAAAGGAGTCATATAAAAAAAAAAAAACATCCATAAAGGGAGGATCTGTGTGGATTGATCTGTTTTGGTGTTAAACCACATTCCTGGTTACAGTATTAGCTCAGAGATTTGGGCAATATCTGATCTTATCAGTAATCTGCTGGTATAAAGAGATCTGCACACTGCTGAATGTTAGATTACTGTATGAATGCAAGTTCTTATCTCATCTCCTGCTCTGACAACTCTGAACTCAAGATGAACTGTCTCTCTCTCTCTCCAGTTCCTCTCTTGAATGGGGACAAATTGGGGTGTTTTGAGAGTTTTTACATCAGAAAGTAAAGACGCTCATTGTGCAGACTGGCTGGCAGACCAAACAAACAAGTAACCAAAGCTGATTTTACCCAGTTACTATGTTCCTGTAACGTTGGCTCCTTTTTCACTGAATCATGGCAGTGAAAAAGACAAAGGTGAGCTGTATGTGTGAGAACAGTGGCCCTTTGTTGCACTTACTGATTTGTTTTGACACGGAGACACAGCAGTTCTGAGTCGTTGCTGCTGCACGTCACACGCATCAGGTGTGATCTTTTTTTTTGACTCATCTTGTCTTGTGATTACAGGAACAGTGAGGTCATACTGTACAACACATACAGACCTGTCAGGCTGGCAGGCAGGTAACTCTCCCAATACTGATCCAGAAAACTTAAGTGCAAGCTGTTTGCAAATATCAATACTAATCTTATACTTCTGTTCTTTTTTTTACATGTTTACCAGGCTGATTATTAATTTTTATACAAAGTAGCATGAAGCCAGGAAGGATTGTGGCACTGAAGACTGAGCTGTTTGCCCACTGTGACTGAATAAATGTAATTGTGGACAACATTAACTTTGCAAAGCCATCCTTAAAAAAACTGTGATAAATGTGGATAGGTAAGGTTATTACTTTAATTTTTTTTTTAAATTTGAGATTGTGTTTGCTATTTTTAGTTTAGTTTCAGTTTTTCTTAATGATTTGCTCTTAGACATAAACTTTTTGGTTTATGCAGTTTTAGTTAGAGCCATATATGATGTGTCAAAGTATGTGGCCATATAAAACAAAATACAATATATAAATATATATAACAAAACCACATCACAAAAGGTGTCCATTAATGCTTAAAATGTAAATAACTGTGTGTGTGCTGTGTATGTGTAGCATAAAGGAGCTACAGCTTTCATTTCAATGTGCAAATTTGTTCTATACAATGATAATTAAATGAATTTACTGCTAAAAATTAACACTTAACACTGGTGACGCTCAACACCTCAGGGTAAAAAGTTGCAAGCACCATTGCAATCCACTGGAGCAGATGCCACTAAGGTTTGTACAGCATCTTAGAAATGTACTCCATGCAATGTTTTACTTGCACTTGAACAAAAAAGCCTGTATATGCCTACATGTATACTGTGGTTTTGCTGTTGGAAGCTGCCACACAGGCACCAGAACAGCAGCTCAGTGAATCATTTACTGTGGATCCTGTTCAAATGGTGACACCTGGTGGATTCTCTTCATCATGATCAAACTGTAGCTGAGTCATGAAGACAAACAAGGGCATAAGCATACTATAAGAATGAAAAGGGAGGCATGCTGCAGAGGAATATTTAGGTTTAAATTTTTTGCAAGAAGACTGTTCTCAAGAAGGGACCTCTGAAATCAAACCAGCCATCCAAATTCATAAAAAAAGATGGTGTTTTTATTATTTTTTTTATCATCGTAGTTATGACTGTATCAAGCACATTACACTCAACTTTAGCCACAAAAAGAAGCTAGAGTTGAAAAGTATCTACTGTTGCACCCTGCTGTATATCAGTAAAAAGCTCTGTGTTTTTCTTTTAGTTTACAATTAAGCAAGTTCATGTAAAAAAGTTTATGTCATCCAACTATTACTTTCAATGTCAAAAATGAACTTTTAATACTTAAATGTGTGTTTAGGCAGATACTGATGAGAAGCAGTTAAACCCAGATGTCTTTAAAAGTCACCAAAATCAAATCTGTAATTCAATCATCAGTAACTGTTTTCTTGGCAGCTATTTTGTGGCTCAGTTCATGTTTGGGCCAAACGTTCATTTGCAGTCAGAGTCGGCCACAGTGCATGTGATCCATGTAGCATGGTGAGTGTTCACTGAGCCTGAGCCCCCTGGTTCTTCATCTCCTGCCATGACTTCTTCCTCAGCTCCAGCTCAGTGTCCGTGAATGCAGCTGGACCCCAGTTAGTGATCCGCTGAGGTCCTTTATCACCTAGAGTAACAAGTGATAAAGAGAAGGAAGGAAGAAATACTTTACAGAGAGATAGTGGTCTTGCATGGCCAACCTTTTCACCACAGGGAAAAGTACGGCTGCACACATTAGGATTTTGCTATCAGGGAAAAAATACATTGATGGTGGCTTTGCAAAATAGTTACAAGCACACGACAGAGGGGAAAGAGAATTAAATGTTAAATGCCAAATTAAAAGTCAGCCATTGGCAGGTTTGTACCTAAAGTTTATATCCTAAAGGTCAAACTAAATGTTTCTTAATGCATTTTTTAAAAGCAAAATTAAGTTACTGGGATGCGATAATTTAGTTCCAAGTCCCATCACATGGCCAAAGGTACATGAGTGCTTACGAACACTCTCATTATATTTTAAATAAATAATATTCCAAATGCCAGATGTCAAGATTTGCTCCCATTCCGACACATAAGGATCAGTGAAGTCTGACACTGATGTTGGATGATAATTCCTGATTTATTCCAGTTCAAACCAAAGATTTTTGAGGGGTTCGAGGTCAGGGCTCAGTGCAAACCCATCAGAGTCTTCCACACCCAACTAGGAAAGCCAATTGTTTACGGACTTTGTATTATGGGAACGCTGTCACTTTGAAAAACAAAAGGCTTTTCTTATGTACTGCTGTCATTTTAGAGGGAACATCATGTTTAAATATCATTAATGTTTCATGTGACTAGAACTTAGACAACATAAATGCAGACCACAAATAAACAGAGGTGTGCTCTTTCTTTTGGCGACATAACAGGCCTTTCTACAGCTTAAAGTATAAACGTGTTTTGGAAATAAGGCTTTTATTCAAATTGAGAAACACTACATTGTCAAAGTCTTGCAAAATCACACCAAGTAGTTCTTAATTTCCTTTCAAATACATTTCCTTACTGTTAACGAATTACTTAACCAGCCTTAGCCAATTACCAACAACACAATCACTTTCTCTACCTGGCTGAATGAGGCGCACCAGCCCTTCATGTTTGGCCACCTTATCCTTCCAAGTCTTTGTCTTGTTTGTTGCTCGTACAAGCTTTTTTGACACCACCTAAAAGATAAAAAAGAAAAAAAGAGATCATTTTAGATCAAAAAACATTTTGAATAGATGTCAGCTGAGAGGAGACGGATGGATTAATTAGTTGAAAGACATTTTGACACGGTTGACACTCTTCAGCCAGCAGGGGGAGCAGCCACTGATGTGACTGACTGTGAGTCATGACATTAATGGTCCAAATTAAAGTAAAAACATTAAACAGTTTTAGGATACAAGAAAAGTGCTTTCTGCTCTCTGTTGATTAAAAAAAGATGAAATCTAAATCAACATTCATTTTGATACCAAGGGGCAATTTAAAACCCATACAGAAGATTCCTAGAATAAAGTGTCAGCCATGTTTTTCAAACCTCCACTCATGTGACCTGACCTCATACTGCTCCAGTGCTTCACGACGCTCACTCTCTAGCCTCTCCAGCTGCAGCCTGGCTGCCTGCAAGTCTCTTTCCTTTGCCAGCTGCTCGGCCATCAGCTCCTGCTTCTCGGCCTCAGTCTGAGACAGCGCCCTCTGCTGCTGCAGGTGGATCTGCTCCAGCTCTGCCCTCTTGGCTGCCTCCTCCTCCAGCAGCCTGTGATGGAAAACACAGCACTGATGCTAAATATTTCCTTACCTGCTTAATCCTATTCAGAGCAAAGGGGAATGAAGAGCTGGAGACAGAACTCATGGCTGAGTGTGGAAAAAGGCTGAGCAAAGACGATCATGTTCACCTTTGATTAATTCATTCTCTAGCAGCAGATAGATTACTATAGCAGGAAGCCCACAGTAACTCAGAGACAAGTGCAAAATATACCCAGTTAAACAGTTAACTGTCTGCTGTGAGGCTTTTTACTTACAACTAGATAACTTGAGCTGTGGAAAACCAATGTAAAACAATGGGTCACTGTGATACCAATTCTTGCAAATGTAAAGAAATGATCATCTTTGAGGGTGTGTATTTGTGACGTGTTGCGCATAAATCATATTTCATTGTCAGGGTTTCCCTTTTTGTTATGATTTGAAAAAAAGACTGTTTATTTAAAATATGAAAAACTGAGAAATTTCATTCAAAAAAAAAACAACGATACTAAAATCTATCAAAATTCACGTTCTTTCTCCGGCAGAGTGTTATCCCACAGTTTGACTGTGTATTGTTTTAAAAATTACTCCTGATCTATTTCTATTTTCCGTCCATTTTCATTCTCACTTCCTCTTCTGCAGACACTTTTTAAGCTGTGCTTGCCACAAGAAACCCCTGTTGAATATAAACTCTAGGAAAGAGTGACTGTTAAAGCAGGAAACAATTTTTGGTAGCTTGTGAACTTAAAATAAACATCTGGTCCTTCAGGCAATCAGATCTTTTTTCATTTATATATATATATATATATAAGTAATTATAAAGTGCAACAAGTATTTACATTGGACAATCTATAAGTTTCTTTAAGTTGGATTTTCTGTTGCCGTCATTGTTAAATCTGTGATATGTTACTGCACAAATGCTGACAGCCATATTCTTTTTACTGTACAAACACACATATCAGACCCCAATCTGTCAGTACTCCTCATTTTATCATGGTTGTGTTGTTACTGTTGAGATGTGACTTGTTAATTTGGTTGTCCTGAGATTAGTTTACTGCCAACTAAGCTGGGTATTATACTTTGTTAGCTGTCAGTGGCTAATGTGGCTAATGCTAATACAACATTCTGAAGTTACTATGTACCAACAAGGGGGGGCAGATGAATGTTATTGGTTGAAGACAAACTATTACAAGCATTTTGGGGGGAATAATTATTATCCAAATTAATTGGAGGCCTCTGTGTAAGAAGGCTTGTACCCATTAAATAGTTGGTTGCTCATAATTAATATACTCTTTTTTAAAATAAAGCTCTATACTTGTCTTTTAAGGCATTGTATCATACAGGTCTTCGTGTCACTGTGTTTCTTCTCCAGCGTGTGAGTGTGTGTATGTGAGACCTAGCCTGCAGCTTGTGCATGGCCTCCTCGTCCTGCTTGGCCTGCCTCTCGTCCTCCAAGGCCTCCTCCAGCCGGTGGTACATGTCCTCCAGCTCACGCACGCGCTGCAGGTACTGCTCCAGTTCACTGGACTTCTGAGCCACCTGCTCCTCCATCTGCTGACGCACCTGAACGAGTAGACACACACACACACACACAGAGTGTTACACCTTTATACACTGAGCAGCTGAACCTAGCATTCATCTACAAATAAATTGTAAATCTTCAAATTTATGCTGCTGCGATGATGCAATATCACTTGAGCAAAAAACTAAGTTTTTCCAATCTCACAAAGGCAGAATCTGTTGAGTCACCGATGCAGGGTGATGACTAATAAATCAGCGCATTTGCCACTCAGACAAAAGATGACTCACAATCATGGGATAAATCATTTCAACTTTTTTTTTAGCTTGTGTTTCCTGGAAGGAAGGAGCCTCAGACGAGTGATCGTGACTTGATCAGAAAATAAAAACTAAATAAGAAGACAGTCCTAGTTCATAAAACTTAACAGATTTCTTTCCGAACGTTAGGCAAGACCATGTGATGCCACATATGCAGTGTCACACTCATCAGCCACCATAATCAGGGCTAAGGCTCAAGGTTTTGAGAGGCAGACTCAGACACAGTGGTTACCATTTTCTCCCTCTCCAGGTCCAGTCTGTAGCGATCCTGCAGGTCTACCTGAGTCATCAGCCTCCTCTGCTCCTCCATGGCTGCTTTCGCTGTAGCCTCTTCCATTTTCTGTGAAGCACAAAAGAGGAACGAGTTGTGTTTGTTCAGGGGCTGCACCACCGTACAGGGGGGAAATCCTTTCAAGATAAACAGGACTTCATAAGGGACTTTTGGTTGGTTAAGGTGGGATCTGAGCTTCATTGTGCAATTCCAGGTCAAATGATTAAAAATAAGAGTTATGGGAATCCTTTATCATTTATTGTGTCTTATGTTTTACTTAGTAACACCAAAGAACATCTACACGTCGGGGAGTATTTAGCACATATATAAAGTGAAATTCCATATTATCAGTGATAGAATAAAAACAGATAAATGTGATTATAATATCTGAAGTTTTAACCATCTGGCAGAGTAAAAAGAGAAGTGAGAAGCTATCAGCAATCTGCTGCGGCTCTGAAACAATTGAGCTCATATGCTTCACCCTCCACTCAGCACAGGTGTCCCTGTTTAATAAATTTAATCTTTTGCATAGGAGGTTTTGCTTCCCTTTTTTGTTGTAGATGTTCTGCTGCATCATGAGGGTTTTTAAATCAACTGGGTGTTATTTTAAGCCATAATATGTGAAAAATATAGGGAAGTGGACCAACACCCAATTGACTTATCTAACTGGTAGAGGAGTCAACCAACCCTAACTAACTAAACTAACCCTCAGATTATTAATAGGATAAATCAGCTTTATGGCTCATTTTTATCATTATTTTAAACATTCTGGAGAAGACAAGAATGCAAATGTTGCTCTCTACAGTCAATGATAAAAGAAAGAAAGTGAAAACTCTTTACAGTTTTCTGTATGTTTTTGTCATTTACACATAGTTTCACCAATTTAACCTGCTAACCAAATTAACTTACTTTATCTCTACATTTGCACCTACAGCAAAGCAAAACTATCACTCTCATTGAGCTTTGTCCAGTGCTTTTCACTGACATATCTATTGCAACATGCATGAAGTTAGATTAAATAACGTCAACATGTGTATAGCATAAAGCTACCCTGCAATAAGTGTTGCAATAATTTGCGCCTTATTAGGTTCGGTTTTTAAGACTGATCGAGAATTAATCGAATGCATCTCAGCATGTGCCTTTGTATATATTGTAGTTTAAAGTCTTGTTTATCAGATTGCATTATTGTTTTACAAGGTGTAATTTTATTTTAAAACAATTACAAAATGGGGCATTTAGTGTGCAAACTAGCAAAAAATTAAGGACTGTATGCAAATTTTGCATACAATTTTTGAAAAATTATCAGATAATGGTAAAAATCTGTCACTTATTAATAGGAGAAGAGCTTCTGATTGTTTTCTACATGGCTGGAGAAAAAGTGTTTATTTGACAAAGACTCCTGTGTGCCACTGGACCCCAGAAGGTGTCTGTTTTAAGTCTGAAGTGTTTAGCATGGAGCAGTACCTTCCTCATATCCTCCAGCTGCCTCTGTTTGTTCTCATTGGCCGCCTGAAGCTGCTTCATCCTCTCTGCCAGGTCCTCCCCCTCCGCCTGCTGCCTCCGCCGGAGCTCCCTGCGCCTCAGCCGGGCCTCACGGTGCGGGGACGGCAGCCCCAACCTCAGCAGCTGGATGCATGTTTGAATAGCTGCCGTGCAAAGGAGCGAGAGATGGAATCAATGACTGATTTATCCTCACAGCAGTCTGACCACAGAAGCACTGCTGAGTTAATAACTTTGACATTTAAAACATAATGTGAAAGATTATGAAAGTAACAAGATGAAAAGACTTTCTATCACATGGCAGCTGAGGAGCAGAGGAAAATGAATACTCGATACCTTGAATCCATTCCTGCTTTTTCTTTTTATCTGGCGCACTGATCTCAAAGCTTTTGTCGCTGCACTTGACAATAAACAGGCATTTCTTCCCTTCTCTATCTGGCAGAGACTGCAGGAGAGAAAAACACTGTTACTCTCAACCACGTTCCACTTAATGTAAAAGCATCATGTGGCTTCATAATAATTCAAACAATCATGCTGATTCTTTTCTGAGCTCTTTTCTGAGTTTCCTCAAATAATGACCAAGGCCTTTATTTACCTGGACTGCAGAGGGCACCAGGTTTTTATATGAGGAAGGCTTTTATTTCAATTTCCCTCTGCTAAGTATAACTTTAGTGATATGTTAGAAGGAGCCTATTAGTTTCAAACTGGATCCCCTTTTACCTGTTACAGTTTTGTTACTGCATTTTGCTGTGAAAACTAAATATATCCACAGTGACTAAATCTAAAACTGGACTAAATCGCAATGCTTTAATGTGGTTATCCAGAATAACAAACCATTGAAAAGGGCCCATTTATGTAGTTGAATTTATTACACTGAAGTAATCTAAATGTATAGCATTCAGGTGGCATGCACTTTAGGAAAGAGACACAAGGAGTTGGCCCACCTTTGCTTTTGTTCATTTATTTAGGGCAGGCACTGATTTGTTTGTGGTAATCGCCCCCCTGCCGTTATTTGAGACACAGCTATCAGTTAAGGAAATGCAGTAAATCTAATCAACCTTAGAAATATCAGTCCATATGCTTGAATCTTCCTTTAACATAGAAGATTTTGCTTATAATTTGCCTATAAAAACTTTTAATTACTCAGAGTATTGATACATCATACATATTATATACTTCAAACAGATAACACCACATCCTAAAATAAACAAATCTGCGCAGCTGAAATGTTCACCTCCACACAGCAGTTTCTGTCCAGAATAATGTCCCCTCTTTTCTCCAAAAGATCCTCACTGACGTAGTATGACACTGAGTTCGGTCGAAGGACAAACCAGCGCTCGGTCCAGTTCTTCCTTACATGGCCCTTTTTCATCATGTAGCCCTTCAAAACACAATCATCTCAGTTACAAATAGCAAGCAATATATCCAAGCAACTGAGTAAAGTAATTTCAGTAAAATCCATTTTTATTATCAATACTAGTGGTTGTACTATATATAGTATAACTATAATTTAAATAACAGTGTTTCACTGATATCAAACAATAAATGATCTGCTATTATTATTCTGTAATAATGGTAGTTTAGTAGAAACATATACATAAATAAATATGTATAATTAAAGTACTGAAGCTAAAGCTACCAATTCTGCTTATAATCATAATTTATTCTTTAATAGACCTTAATATCATCTGTTTCTTCTTATATTGGAAGAATATTTCAATTGCACATTATTTACTTCAAGTGTTATTTAGCCCTGAGTCTTGTCTGCAGGGTTGAGGCAGCCTGAGGCAAAAAAGTTCAATAAACACTCACCAAATGGAAAATAAAACTGAAACTATGTGTGTGAAAGAAGAGTGGGCAAATATGAGATACCCATGCAAATAGTACAGATTAGAGCAGTGTGCTATCTAACCTGCTTGAGCACATCCAATATGAGCTCCTGGAAGACCTCACTGATGCCCATGGAGATGGTCTGGCGGTTCAGGCCCTTAGTGAAGTAACCCAACCCCAACATTTCAATCAGCTCCCAGGCAGTCAGGCAGTTCTGCATTGTGCTCAGCTGCAGCTTGTAATCTGAAAACTTTTCCTCACTCCATCCACTCCCCATGGCCTCCATCAGCTTTCGCAGAAAATACTCAATCTAAGGAAATGTACGTATAGAAAAAAAATTAAAAACAAGTTTGCTTGAAGAGATATCCCCTTAAAAATTCCTCTCTTTTTTGTTTCTGAAAGCACAAACACCAAAGAAAACAACTGTAATTATCTTCCTCACCTCTTCAGTGACAATAACTAGTGGATATTTGTCTTCTGACAGAAAATTGAAAATGCACCACACTTTGAAGGCATCATCTTCTGAAAAGAGGAGCCTCTTTGTGCAGATATTTTTTTTGAAACACAGAGTCCAGCACATCTTGTTGAACTCCAGCAGATCAAACTCCTGCTGTACCTGGGAATAAAAACAAGAGCATTCAGCCAGAGTCAAAGTCAAACTGGTCAGCACCAGTAAGCACAGTGTGTTTACAAATGCTAAGCAGGACACTGGTGTTTGTCTCCTTTCAAAACCTCGAGTCTGCAGGATGTGAGGTACAAACCTGATGTAATTAAATGCCTCATTTTTATTCAAGTCAGAGCCTACGAGAGAAAGGCAGGAAAACAGCTTCCAAGTGCAAAGAGTGAAACTCAAGCAGTTTACTGACATGAGACATGGTGTTGTAACTCTTCCACAGATGTGTTTGCAGTGTATTACAGCGTTCAACAAGCTGCAGAGCAAAAACTCTATCAGAGACAAGAATCCCCCGTTTGCAAAGAGTGTGTAAGGAGTTGGCTCAATTAATCTACAAATTCTATACATTAACTACTCTGGCAACAAATAAAGAGCCTGTGCCATGAACACAACGCTACCCACGATAGGACAGAGAAGTGGTAACCATTTCCTCTCCTACGATCCAGGCCAGTTCATCATAAGTCACCCTAATCTATGTCATACAGTTTTCAAGAGAGAAGTGTGTGTTGGTGGGGTTTTTTCTATTTTAACTGATTGTGTAACTGTCTAGATTATTACGTTGTTCAGCCTGTAGGAAAGCCAGCCATCATGCTAGGTGGCTAAAGCTGATGTGTTGCTTGTTAAACATTCTAAACAGCTTAATTTTATGTTGAGCCCACACTCAATGTTTTCCTCTTTTCATTCTTTCTCTCTGCAACTGACTGCATGTAATTTATTAGGCTAATTTATGATCATGTGCACTTATTACTGTAATACTCTATGATTGCAATATCTTAAGTCTCTTGTTAATACAGTGTTTTCCTTACGTGTAATCACTATCATTTAATTTGGTTTCGGTTTCACTGTGGCTTCCAGCTGGATTTAAAGGCCAACTTCTGTCTAAGACCTTTATTCTAAACGTGCTTAGATCACTGCACAGCGTGCACCTCCATGCACACTGATGTGTACAGGCAGAATAAAAATACTGATGAAAAAAAAGTTTGTTATCAGTTCTGAAACCCTGGTATTATAATGGCACTAACATTTAAAAACTGCAAAACGCTACCCAGCCCTGAGCATTGTTTTAAGCATGTTATTTAAAAACTAAAAACACATGACTCAGATTCACCTACAACTGGTTCACATCTTTGTCCTCACCTTGTCAAGAATGTACCTGTTGAGGTAAGGCATGTATCCTTGGTTGGACAGAGGCCCTTTATCATCATCTTTGAAATGCTCTTCAAGAGCCACGGGGTCATGTGGGATCTTCATCACCGTGCACAGGCTGTGAGACAGCACCTAAAAAGGAACAAGATGCTTCAATAAGATATGAATGCAGGTGGCAGGGTCAAAAAATAGAGACATATCCAAGACACATATCCTGTATGCAAGTATAGGAAGTAAAAGAAAAAGATCAATATCAGTCTCACAGTTTTTAGATTTTGCTACCACATATGCAAAAACCTGTCCCTGACATTTACAGGCATCACTGGTCAAGCGGTACCTCTGCTCTTGAACTGGCACTCCTTAAACTGAAAGTATTTTCATACTTGTTACTACAGCTGCAATAAATTAGGTACTACACCCAGAAGTGTTTCCCTTTAATGATACAATGCCGTCGCTTCAAATGCACCATAAAAAAAAGAGACTTTTAGAGTTTTCCTATCCACTATGAACTGTTGAGAGAGCATATGTGAAAGATGAAGAGCCCTGCATGATCCTTGAAGTCAGACTGTGTCTTTGTCAGGCTGGGCACATACACATCAGACCCAGCAGGCCATCAGACTCAGGCCCAGTCTGTCATACAGCAAAATACTAACTCTTTCTCTGGCCTTTGCGTCAGAAAAAAACAGCCTGTAACACATCTTAAACTTTCTTTGACAACAGAAGTGGATCGAAGAGGCTGAAATCTTCTCCCCATGAGGAGTGTTGATGCATGAGCAAAACACAAATAAGGAGCAGTGAATGAACGGTGGATGAATCAGAGAATGTAAAATGTAACAAAACATATTGGGATCTTTGAAGTAAACAGTAGAATACACATCATGTAATAATCATGTCCTTGTTTACTTTAAAGTACCAATACTAGAAAATAAAATTACAACTTAATAATTAAAAGTTGTACTTTCCAATTTTACTTTAAGTAATTGTTGTTTAAGTTAAAACCCGAAAAAAATACAGCAAAATGTACTTAACTTACTTATCAAAAGTAGATTAACTCATTATGTTGTTGGGGCCCCTTTTGTATTACTTTATTTTGCATCAATACACATAATCTTTATTACTGTATTATTACTGACAGATGAATTTGTTTAATGCTGTATCTTACTGGGGAAAGATTATATAGTTATAACAGTACACTGACATATAACTGATAATGCATAAAACATGTATGCAATGGTAAAAAGTCCAATAGTTTCCCCTGGAATGACTTGAAGTATATGCAGGGGTAGAAAAACTATTCAGATCTTTTACTTCAGTAAAAAATCCGAATTCTTTTACAGAAGTCAAAGTCCTGTACTCAGAACTTTAATAAAAGCATGTAACATGAGTTCAAGTAATCATACTGAGGTAAAGTAGTCCCTATCAGTGTTTTACTATTTAAAATTTGATCTTTCTGGCTTAATATTATTGTTTCCTTAATTAAAATGATATGCTGCATTTTAATTATGTCGATGTTGAGGGCTGTGCTCGGCTTTCACTACTTTATGATGCGTTGCCTCAAAAACCTGTTGCTTATTCTGTCAATCATCGTGTTTGCGGCGGCGCTGTCCTCCCAGACACATCAAATCTTTAAAATCATCTCTTCATGAACTCAAAAACTGCCCCTTTTGAACTGAACTTGCGACAATGCGTCTTCCAGTTGATGGAAACAGCTTTTTTAAAAATAGTTTTACGCACCTTCAACTGAGATTTGGAAACTTTCCCGCGGTGGTCCACGTCCAGGGCTGTGAATGCGTGCCATATGGATTTTAAAAGCTCCTCTCGAAGCCACATTTTGTCTGTGAGCAGCAGAAGGACGTCAGTCTGTCTGTGGTGTTTGTGTGACACTTTCGGCTCCGTCCCCGCGGTTTAACTGTGCGCCTCTGACACACACGAGATGTCGTTGGCGCAGCAGGGATGTGTGATGCGTGATGACAGCGCCACATAACGTTGGTTCAATTTATTTGAATCATTTAACAGGCTGCCAAAACCAGTCTGTTTAGGGCTTTTTTCTTATCATGAACCCAAAACCTCAAGTTCCAACTAAAACTTGAGACAACCTACGTGCCAGTGATGGAGGAAAGACAGACAAACGGAATTTTCCATAAAACAAACCAAAAAGAAATTTTAAAAATAAAAAATGATGGGGTTATACAGAAAGTATTTCTCAGGTATTTGCTTTTTTTACTTACGTGTTTCAGAGAGTAATCATTAAAAAACAGTAAATTACAAAGTTTTAGTTTTATTTCTCTGATTTAAAGCTTTGTTTGTTGGTAACGCGGCTCCTCTCTTCATCCTCTCCAGCTCGCTCGACCGCCATGACCAACGTAATATGTCTTAAAAAGTACTAAGACACTTGAAAAATGATCTCTTCTGATTGGAGGTCCTCCAAGTTTTTTAGGTATAATTAAGAAAACGAGGCATTAAACTGTTGGGATTACTTTTACTATTTTGTAGGCCTCATGTCAACTGCAACTCATGATTATTTGATTATCGATTAATCATCTAATTAAATTCTCTATTCATCAATTGCGTATTTGGTTCGTGACCACTTCGAAAATAATTACCCTGAGCCCAAAGGGACATATTCCCTTTATAATTCTTGTTGAGGCCCAGGCCTCGTGACTAATAAATAATTAATCAACTAGGAGCCAATCCTCACGTGTAAACAGCTGGATCCATGGACATTTTCTACAAAAACGACTTAAATGATTGTTAAAATAGTTGTCAGTTTAAAAAATAATCCATCATTTACTTAAACTTGCACTCTGTATGGTACCGGAGTAAGTGTACATATTTAGGTTCCAACTGTTTTGCATCCTACCTGCCACAGGGAAATACTATACTTGCATTTGGCTCAAATAAACTTCAAAGTCGCCCATATTCTTAACAAGATAAATACAAATGTAACATTGAGGCACTGAAAACTGAATCTCACTCCTAATTATCCAACCTCAAGAATTTTGTTTGTAGTCAATTAAAGTGAGTTGGCAGTCCTCTGTTGACCCCTGTTCCCTCCATTTACTATGCTTAAGTACTAGGTTTTCTGTGTGGTAACGTAATTACATCCATAACTTGACTTACACAGAATAAAACACCAAATAAAAAAGGTCTTAAAACCACACTATTACAGAAAAACAAGGCCCCAAACTTACATAACACCACTTTAAGTCAGCATGTCAGCTGATATATTGTTGTTGGAGGTGAATAATTCTCAAACAGTATGGTAATACTTTGGCTGTTTCCTCGACACACGTTCTTATTTGTTATTGAAGGAAAAGCACTGGTGTTTCTAACATTAATGATGGATCAGTTACACTCCAGTCAGTCAACATCCACAGTATGTACCAAGACCATGGCACAGGTTAATGGAATCCAGCTATTGTTTATAATTTAGGTCAGTGTTTTTCCTAATGATAACATGCCTCTCCAGCCTTGATTACAATCATAATTCAAACTACTTTAAACTGCAGCGAGGTTGTTTTGTTTATTGTGTCCATTGGCTGTCTTACATTTCTACAGTTTGCTTAAAAACACACTCAGCTGCTTTTCTTTGATGTGAGTGAAAATGTTAAGACCGAGAAAGCTGTCAAAATAATGTATTGATTAGTTTTTAACTTCAGAGCTGCTGGAGGGCCAAATAGTCTGACTGAGACTGTGTTTATAAATAGTTTATGAAAAGCAAAAAAAAAAAAAAAAAAAAAAAAAAAAAAAAAAGCATAGCATGCAAAAAAGTGAAGCGCATTAACCAACCTCTTGTAATACATAAACCAGACCAGACAAAGAAATGGGCCTGTATAAGGAAACACTCAAGGTCATCAATTCCCTTAGCTTTTTCTTTTTTAATATGTTGTTGTATATATAGATGGTTCATCCATACATCAACCAAAAGCTTGAGACCTTCACGATAAGTCCAATTGTACATGCGTCAATGATGTATTCAATTGTACTTTCAGTGCTCACAAACACATGTCCTGTAGCCACTGAACACCAAGAGCATCCTCTTTTTTCCTGAAATCAATAATGTTTCCGAGTTGCTCACTGATCCACACTGTAGCCAGATGTGTGACAACCAGCCTTTACAGAAGTCGCTTGCAAAGTAACAAAGTTACAGCGGTATTTCATTTTAAATAGTCTTCCATTTAAAAAATTTGCAGTCTGATACAGAAGGCTAGGAGACCTGAACAATATGAAAGTGCTAGTCATTAATTTACAGAGATCAGGCATCACATAGTGCTATGAAGTATCCAATATGCTACATATGAATACAGCTGTTAACACCTTACAAATGCCTCTGGTTGTTTTTTTTCAAGGCTACTTGAAAAATCAATAACCTTGGCTTGTATGTACATAAACATGAGTGTTTATGCAGAAAATAACGTAGATATCACCACTACCAGAGGTATAACCATATTACGGCCATTTGGCCACAGTGATAATGAAATATTTAGTCCCATTATCAATTTCTAACTGTTAATCCCCCAAATTTGTTTAAGTGGGAAAAAAACGAAAGAGTTGCCGTCATGGTATCCCCTCCACACTGGGCTCCAGAAGACAACGTTGTTCAGAGCTTCTTCTCTTGCATCGTGCTCAAGTTCTTGGTTTGTTTTTCCCCCCCAGCCATTGGTTGCATTTTGGTTGCTTTCCCACATCTTCTGGTGCTATTTCCCATTTGACAGATTGAAGAATGACTGAGAAGAACCAGTTCTGGAACCACTACTTAAGGGAACAACACAAGCTTTTTTTTCACTTCACTACAATCAGTCACAGAGTAATAAAAAGTAGAACGGATGACTCAATTCATTCCTGGAGCGGTGCCTCCAAAGTTGAAAGTGGATGGCACCACTGGCGCTGTGAACTTGTACCCGCCGTGTTTCTCGATCATCCTGGATTCTGGAATTTAAGAAGCAGGCAAAAAAGGCTTAAATATCACACACAAACACACAGGTTGTTTCCTGAAGACTCATTGTTGCCTACTGTTCATATACTGCACAGCTGACAGTAGATCTCCCTTGATAGCAGGCAACTTTAACCGACAGGATGCCCCAAACAAATTTAATTAAATTGTTTTCTGCATCATTGACAAAACAGAGGACATAGGCACACATTTAAATACCAGGAAAAGGCCTGTTAAGCTCCTCAAGTCTGTCAACCCACCCACATTTGAAATAAGTTATGCAAACATACACTCTTCTCTTGTTCTTTTACCACCCCTTGGAGAGCTTTTGTACTTTTATATGTTTTTATTTTATAAAATTTTGTTTTTATTTTCTGATTTCAGTTTTGTTTCAAATAATTTCCAGAGTTGGTTCTCTCATTTTAGTATTTTTGTTTATTGTTTAAATTTTTTTAATTTTGTTTGTTTTTGCAAAAGTCTAGTTTTTATTTTCATTTCTGTTAACCAAAATGGGTTTTTTTTCCAACACCAAGTTTTACCGTAATCTACCAGACCGCCAGACCACATCCAGCTGTGGCATGGATTCATCTGCTTAGACCCAGTTTCGATCAACAATTTTTTGGCTGTTTCATGGATTTATTTTTATCTGTGCCATAATAAATTTATGAGCCCGATTTGAAACACTGCAGTTCATTGTCAGGCCTTAAACCCAAACTAAAGCTCACAAGCACTGTCAGGGTGCAGGCAGGCCATGCAGGCAGGAAGCTGCACAGTCTGTTAGCAACTTACTTTTGAACTTGTATATAAACACACGTCACATTTATTCATTCAATACCTGATTCATCCCAGAATTGTGTCTTTTGTGCTTATAAAAAGGCACAATGGTGATAGATTTTAAAGTGCCAAAACTAGTGTAATTTGTGGCTGACACAAATGGTATCAATAACAAAAAAAAAGCAGAAAAAGCAAGTAAAAAATAACTTTATTGTCAGACTGAAGTGCTGAATCAGAGTTTAATAGGGAACAGTCTCAGCTGGTGCTCACCATGTGCTGCCCGTCTCTGGTCTGCAAGTGTGGCAATGTCCTGAAGATGTTTGCCCTGTTCTTCGTCAAGGGTCTGTGTTAGTGCCTGGTACCATGCTGGGTCACGGGTCTGAATATCTACATCACAGTAAAGTGATAAAACATTACATTTTAATTTGCACAAATAGGTTAACATGAGCTCTCCATCAGCAGTTTTTTGGTCTTACTCTGTAGTATGGCTTTGAAGATCTGATACTCGTCCACTAAGTTGTCTTCATCATCTACAGCTGTAGTGTAGCCCTCAAGTGCCGTCTCCTCAGCATCGTCCTCCTCCCAATCTTCATCATCTCCGTCCTCTCCTGCATGCTTTGCCAGCATCTCCAGGTACTCCTGGCCCTCCTCATCAATGTCATCCTCATCACTGCCAAGCTCAGCTACATTCATTCAGAGAGTTAAGGAAACACCTTTCAGTATCACTTAAACACAACTTGGCTTATGCAACACTGAGTACATCAAACACTTGTGCCTTACCGTTTTCTTCCTCATCTTCCCCATCCTCATCATCATCATCTTCGTCATTCTCATGCTCTGCTCGACAGGCGTACGCCCTCTTGAGGCCATTAAAAAGCAGGATGGCTGCTGGAAGAAGCTGGCCAGCCACCTGGTTGACAGCCTGAGGCCTGTGCTCAAGGTCAATGAGAGCACAGAGCCCGAGAATGCACATCTTCCGGTCATGGAGGCTGTGAGGGGGACAAAGTTAGTTTGAAGAGTTTCTACCATTAAAACTAGACTTCGGGAATTTATTATGAAATTAAGAAACCCTTTTTAAGTCAGGATCAGGTATACTGTTGTGGCAATTTGTTGAGATACTCTTGAAACTCTTACCCAAGGAAGCAGTCCACATCTTTGAGCCACTGGGTTATGAAGTGGTTAGTGATAGGCTCAGTGTTGTTTGGAAAGCGCAGATTCTCCAAAGTGTTAAGGAGAAGAGGGGGGCTGTAGTAAAGTGCAGCAATGGCCACCTGCAGGCACATAGTTCTCAGCTCGCTGGTCTTCACCTCCCGCGTCAGACGCTCCAATGCAGCAGCCACAAACAAGGGCACAACCTGCAACAACAGCAAGTAAATCTTCAGTAGAGCAAAAACATGTATTGTAAATGTTACATTAAAACACTGCATCCTGTAAACGCTTCCCTCTATAATCTATAGATGGCTCTCTTCAGCTTACTAGTGTGGCGTAAATTTGTGTTTGATACTGACCTGGTCAATGCCACGACCTTTGCACTGCAGAATGATCACCTCCAGTAACTTGGCAGCATGGCATTCTGGGTCCTCACCTGGATCACCTGTCAGAACCTGTGTAAAGCGACACACTCAGGTTAAACTTCCCATGATCACAAACGCTGGTTTCTTACATCACACTTTACCAGCTGCACCATTTTACCTTCTTGCACATGCTGTAGATGATCTCCAGGTATTTGGTGTCAGAAAGGAGAGTGTCTGTGTCAACTGTGACATAATTGTGAAGAAGAGGCATCATATCTGAAACAGAAACATGTTTACTTTCACACAGATGAATTATTAGCAACATAAATCCCCAGCTGTTCTCCCTAGAATCATTATATTGGCTGATATAGGCTTTAAAGAGTGTACTGATTTGAGGCTCATGCTTAGTTAAAAAACCTTTATATCTCACTGAAACCACCATTCATGAATACAAGCACTGGCTCTTGGTCCAGTACACACCTGTGAAGTAGTCAAATCCATCCTGCTGGAAGACTTCATACACCAGTGGAAGGAGCTGCCACATCTGTGGCGACACCTGCTGGCAGGTCAGGCTGTGAGCCAAGGACAGGATCTCTTCATAGAACTCTGGAGAACAAAATATATCAAAAAAGACAAAAGGTTAGTAATAGGTCATCTCTTGGGAGTGCAGACAGAGTTTCAGATCAACATGCTGGTGGAATGTGGAAGTGCAGGAAGGACCAGTTCTGCTTACCCAGTACATGCTGCTGCAGCACCGTGCCAATCACCTGCAGACAGATGCCCTCTAACTGCTGGGTGATCTGAAAAAATATGGAGGTTAAAAAGCAATGATGATTTATTCAATAAAATTTCTCCAAATTATACTCCAAATGCAGTAGTGTATGTTCCAGAACAAGGCTCTTGATTTAATATACTAGGTAAGTAAATGACCAGTTACTTGTTTTGTTAAAAAAAGGGTGATTTTTTTTAACCATTTAGCTTATATACACATAGTATGCTAATTTTAAAAAAAGATAAAAATATGCATAAAAGACTAAATTACAGTTATTAATTATTTTAAAATTATATTAAACTGTGATTCTAATACTGATTTACTACCCTTGCTACACTGAAAACATGACCAATCAGCCTAAGGTATTAAACAACCGATGGTTTTAATTACTTAGTAAGTGATTACTTTAGGTCATATTAGTTATATGAATGAGGATAAACACCTCTTCATCATCAGTGGTTTTGTGTTGTAACTGATAAGTCAGCCCTGTGATGTCAACTGGCCTCTTATATCTCTTCATTAACTGAAGAGGTTACATTTTCCTGTTAAAATAAAAATAGTCCTTATTCTTTGTAGCAGAGTGACGTCTATCGCCAATCGCTGAAACCTAAACTACTGAACCGTTATGCAATCAAAAGAACTCTCAGTGTAAAGCAATGCTTGGTCAAATCCAATGGCTGCTTGGCTCCGAGCACCAGCAGTCCAATGTTGCGGCAGACATGGTGGCAGTGTGCCCCGACACTATTTCTAGCGTCTGCCTCAGCCTCTGAGTCACTTTGAACATGGTGAGAACACAGCGTGTTCCCTGGAGTTGGTGGGTGGCTGAAGTGTGTTGGCAGAAACACAACAACAGACCAGAGCTGTTTCTGCATATGAAGTGGCATTGAAATGAGTGATCAACCAGGAGAGAGTGTATGCGTGTGAGTGTGTGGGTAGCATGCTTTGTGGCTATGCTGCTAACCTCTTTGTGGTCCTCGACTACACTTAGCAATGTGTCAATGGTGTTGAGGATGCCCATAGCTGTCACAGCCTTGTCATCTCCTCCCTCCTCATCAGGGCCCGTCTGAATCACCTGGTTGAACGTCATAGCCTGCCAAAGAATGGACAATGAGACTATTATGATTGCGTCTGTGGATTTTTATTATTCACACATTTCAACATCAGTCTGAAACAGAACAGGTCAAATCTATGACATCTGGTGGTAGCTTTCTCTTAAGAGCAAAATAGATGGGTATGCAAGTGAATCACAGTTACTGTCTTAGTGGTAGTGGTGGTGGGGGGGGACTAAAAAGAAAAAAAGCAGATGTTTTTTAACATTTAAGTAAGACGGCTATAATCCTGATATTTTGAATTGAATATATTTTCAATTATTTTCATGTTTCTTTTGATATTATGCCATGAGTGATTTATCTTGCTGCTCTTTCTCGTCTAAATAAAGTCTGTCATGTATCGATCATTTCCATATTGGAGAACTTTTAGATATTTATGTTTCTCTTCTCACTCATTTGTTGATATCGACATGGAGTCTCTTTACTGATTGCACTTACCAAATGCTGTGTCATCTCCACTGCAATTGGAGTGACCTCCTCACTGTATTCACAGATCATCTTCTGGATGACATTGGTGAGGTCATCGTTCTCCGTCTCCCTGACAATGTGCAGGAGTGCCTGCATCACTGGCCGGATGAAGGGAGTGATGTATTCTTTGGCTAAAGAACACAACCCGCAAGTTAATTTAGATGCTCCAGGAAAACTAATAAGTAACACATTCTCAAAAGAGAAATCATTGCATAAAGTGCAGTGGCTAAACGCTAGCTGCATGAATTTACTTGCTCACCTTTCTCCTGGTTGCTGATGAGAACCTGCAGAGCAATAGCAGCCTCCACCTTAACAGGCATCTCATTGTCATTGATTAGACAAAGACGGGTCAGCTCAAGAGCTGTCTGAAGGTTCTGGTCACTTTTAAACTTCACCTCACAGAAGTAATGCAGCACCCAGCAGGCCTATATGAAAACAAAGGTGGAGGAAATGTGGCAGAGCTCATTAAATGACCTAAACACAAGACAAGCAGTGTGACAATATAAACTAACTTATGTAGATTCAAAGCCATTTTATTCAGTAATGATATCACATGACTCTTTGGTCTACCTGTTAGAAAATGATCACTTACTCTGGCTCTCATGTAACCCAGTTCACTGCGGAACAAGGGGAAGACATGATTCTGCAGCATGAACTCCATCTGGTCCTTATAAATTTTTTTCTGTGAATGGTTATAAATAAAAACTGTCAAGTTTCACAAGGAAGTCAAACAATTTACAGCACAGAGCCTGTATGTTTTGTACTGTCAAGTTTACCAAATACACATCCAAGCTTATTTGATACTTTCTAGAAAGAGGCTGAATGTGCATGATTTGGTAAACAAAACTTCACAGTTTCAGCATTTGAATGTTATTTGACCCACAACTATGAAATATGAAAACAAATTTTAACCAAAAAAAAGCTGAGTAGGCACAATAGTTGACCATCTCTCATAGCTACACCAGCTTCTACAAAAAATAATGTTCAGGGCACTAATGGCAAAAAGCAGAAATGTATGAAAAAAATCCAACTTGCTGCACCATGTTACACATGTTCAACACATTTTTAGCTCAGAACAGAATTCAATGTTTTTAATCTGTGTGGGCAGACAAAAGGAATTGTCAAAGGAGTGGTGTAAACAAGCCAGCTGACAGCTACCTACCTTCAGCAGGATTTCAGCCAAAGAGCCTATCATGTGGAGGGCACCATCCTTTTTCCTGGGGTCAGAAGCCGGATCAGTGAGAATCTGGTAGCAGAAGCCCATTGTCTTTTGCAGCACCTAAACCAGGCAGGAACCAACGTACTAGATTAGGGCTCATTCAATATGGATTACAGGTAAGAGGCAGGTCACTTTTAAGTTATTATTTTGGAAGAAATAAGTTTTTAAAAAAATACAATAACTCACCTCTTTCCTCTTGTTGCAGGCAGTAAAGAGGAGTGTCTGGGCTGCTGTTGTTGGAGAGATAAAGTCCTCGAACACATCTAAAAAGGAAAACACAGATGAAAAAAACAGCTAGTCACCACTAATGCGCCAAATTTCTTTTTGATTACAGGCATTATCTTTCTCTGCTTACCAAACTTCATGCGGATGTACTCGTATGGATCCTCCTGCCACAGTTCCTCATCACTGTCTGTGTAACACATGAGGGGGAAAACCACATCCTGAATGATGCCCTAAATAACAAAATGAAAAGTCACAGTCAGGGAGAAGGAAATTGACTTGTAAATAATATTGCGTCTTTGATCTTTCGTCTGGAACCATGAAATTTGGCAGTAGTGTAACTTAATGCTTTTACCGGTGACAGTCTGTTAAGACAAATGCATTTTCCATAATGCTACTGTACAACTAACTTGAAGCTTACAATGTACTGGGCTGTGAAATGTTTTGTAGATATTTTAACACATTGTATTTGTACCTGGATGTGTGGTTTGAGGTTTCTCCATGTCAGAGCATGTGCTATGCCCTGGTTGATGTAGTTGAGTGTCTGTTGGAGTACTCTGGGAGCCACATATTGCTTTTCCTTGTACTGGTATAAGACTTTGAGCAGCACCTTGTACAAAAATGTGCAAAGACATTTCTTGTGATTATGAGCTGTACTCCAAAAGAATCATGGCATAAAATGACATTACACATTTTAAATTCTACCTGCTGAGCAGGAACTGCGTATTCCTTGAGGAAAAGGTCAGCAAACTCTGTGTACTCTTTGGTTGTGTTACCTGGGCTTCCATACCTGCAACATTGGTTTAATATAGTAAATGCAATTGTTAAACATGTTTGCTTTTTTTTTTTAAAAAAACACAGGGACAATTACTTAAAATTTACCTCTCAAACAATCGTGCCAAGATGTGAAGGGCCCACTTCTTACACTTCCACCAGGGCAACTCAGGTCGCTCATCCTCATCAATCTGCATCGTCTCCTGCACAGGCCGAGGACATTATTGGTAAATCAGCTTGTGGAGAACTTAATTTTGCACATTTGTAAGGAGTGATTGGACGTATTGGTGCAGTATGAAAAATTTGGTCTCTTACTGGAGGCACATCTCTATCCACTACTGTCTTCAGGATCTCCATCCATTCTGTCAGGTTCTGTCTGTTGATGAGTTCCAGGGGGAGGTTGTACTGTGGAGGTTAAAAACTCTAATTAGACTAAGTGTTCAGCCAAAAAGGGACATTAAACATTTCAAAATAAAATATTGTTTCAGTTAACAAACAAAGCATACTACTTCACTACTTCAGCTTATTCAAACATTGGCTGAGCACAACTTGAAGAAATGTTTTTTCAAAGCTTGTAAAATATAGATAAGATCATGTTTTTTTAACTTGGGGGGGGGGGGGGGGAATTCCATTCAAACCCAGAGACAGGAGACCCTAGCTACAGAAAAACTGTCAGGTGATGTGAAGTTACCTGGAAGAGGGCATAGAGGATTTTGAAGATCTGTTTCTGAATAAGGACAGAGTCACTTGAGTGGTCAGGGAGCAGCTGGATGAAGCGGTCTTTCAGCATGGGCATGAAGATGTGCATGGCAGCCACCAGAGGCTGACGCTCTTCTGGTTTCTTATATCTGTTTCACACACCCAGGTTACAAATCAGTATCGCAAGCACAAGTTTAACCTGTCCTGCACTATGAAACACTATAAAATAAATATATCAAACTCTTACTCACTCATAGTTTTTGACAAGCTGGTAAAGGCAAAGCAAGATGCCCAGCCATCCTGCACTGTTGTCTGACTGCAGGTAGAAGCCAATCTTGTCTACGATGGTCGTCCACTTGCCAGGATAGTCATGCTTGATCATGTGGTGGATACATGTTGTCAGCTGGACCCTGACAAGTTTAAAGAGGCAGTTATAGATTGGGTAATTAAGGAAGCTACTCTTGCTCTACTCTGCCGGCAGGCTGTGTGGTTACCTGATGCGCTCAGGGGAGTGGATGATGGCCTCCACAATGTTGTCTCGAATGAACTGCCTGTCTTCCTCAGGGATGTTATTAACAGGCGTCTCTGTGCCTGAACCGTCTCCATCACTCCAGTGCTGGGTTATCATGTTCTTAAGGTAAATCACACCTAGATAGAGAGATAAAAACAAGGGTCAGCAATTTAGGGCTCTTTTAGCAGTTTCTGCCCAGTAACCCAACTCCTAATAATTAGTTAAATAGCTT
>JAPZDZ010000001.1:13263052-13273364 GCA_029783805.1 Acanthurus tennentii | reverse complement strand
GACAAACACAGAAATCATTTAATTAATTATATCATCTTCCTGAGAATAACCCCCTTTCTTCCCAACTGGTTCATCAACATCACCTCACCTGTCATCAATGTGCCTTTGGGGGTTTTCTTCGTCGGCACCTTTCTCGGTATGACCATTCATTCATATAATTTTTGTTGTGCTTTATTTTGTTATCATTTGTTGTAAACTGACTCAGCTGTATTCAACTTGGCTGCTTCACAGGAGTGGCACCACCGTCCTTTGTAGCTATCAACGCTGGCACAACACTGTACAAACTGACGACTGCGGGTGAGGCCGTGTCCTGGAACTCTCTGGCTGTGCTCGGCGTACTGGCTGTGCTCTCCATCTTGCCCGTCTGTTTCCAGAAAAAGCTACAGAAGAAACTTGAGTAGAGCGCTAAACACCTTGGCACATCATCTGCAGATCCCAGCGCCCCCTTCCCTCGGCTCAGGAACGTGCAGCTGTCAGTCAAGTCGCTCTGCCTCAGTCTCATCCACAGCTGCTGATGTACTGCTGGTTGGAGAAACTCTGACCACTGGCACAACAAGCAACTCATTGACCACAAAACGCATGCAGTGGTGGGTTGCTCCTAATGTTTGAAACTGGCCGCTGCCTGCACAAGTTTTTGGTTTCTGTGAATAATGTTGTTTACTGTGGCACATCTTGTAAATAGGACTATTTTTTTGTTTTGTTTTGTTCTGTTTTTATTTAAGGTGGTGATCATATGATTTTTGCCAGACTTTTAAAGGTGCTACTTGTAGGATGTTTAAATAAAACATTATACAACTTATTTCTTTTTTTTTTAAATGCAGTTTTCAGTTGTTTTAAATACCTTACTGCTCTGTATGGCACTAGTACAGAAATTTGTTTTTTTTTTGTCACAGGAACAACTTTTACATTTTTCATTTTCTTTAGCAGTTACACATCAGTAAGACATCAATTATCACATCCTGTTTGTAGCACCCTCTGGCTCCACTACCATTTTAATATGTATTTGAACATGCTTGTGTCATGCTTGTTCACACCTAATGAAGAATACCATCACAGCAATAACTGTCACACTACTGTTGAAAGTAGATTTTAATTTTTAAAAAGTAAATTTTGATACTTGGTGCTTGCCTTGGCAAATGTATGCAGTGTGAAGAAGGAATGAAACTGGAGAAGAAAAATGCAGGTGTTACATTTGTGAGTTTTTGGGTGAATTCCCATGTTCTTCCCCAAGGGGTGCCTGGATTCACTGCCACACAAATGCCCCTGTTATTTTCCCACATTTTTTGTTAATGTTAGTAGTGTGAAGCAGCTCTTTGCACTGTGAATGGTAAAGAACAGACTAAGCAAGTGTAATTTTTCCTCACAACACAGGTGATCATGTGTAGTGAGATGAATGCAACCCATATAATTAGTGCAAAGCCGAACAGAATCATCTTGGCTTGTAAATTGGAAAAAAAATTCCAGGCTTAGATGGGAGCTCACTGACAATAATTCACTTGGTGTGAACTCAGATGTGTCCATCTCTACCCAATTATATAGTTTGTTATTCCAGGATAGAAGTGGAGATACAAAGTATATACCCCAGTGCCCACGGTGAGACTGCCAACTAACTGATATATCCAAGCCTTACCTTTCTTTCTTTTTACCATTTTTTTCTTCACCAGGAGAAATTTGTTTTAATGCCTAATTCATGTAATTATTTTTTGTTCTTTAAATGGTTTTTGAAATAGCAAAATATTTAATGTTCTAAAAAACTTACTGTTTTTTTTTTGTTTGTTTGTTTCCTTTTCATTCAGAAAGTGTTTTTTTTCTTTTTTCCCCCTGTGTACCAAGGTAATTTTTTCCTGTTTAAAAGCTTTCTGGATGGTTATCAGAGATGATGCAGTTATTCTACATACAGGCAACTTATTTAACAGACTTAAACCTCTTAAAATTGCACAGTTATTGAAATAGTTGGTTTAGTACATTCTAATATTTTCTGTTTTCACTTAAACGTCTTATTATTGAACAGATTTACTATTAACTTATGTGAAGCAATTCTACTGTATGACGATGATAATGTCTAAATATTTTATGCTTTCATAGCAGCAGGTAAAAAGACTGAATTAGTCGTATACTGATGTTTTTCCATGGTTCTGACCAGTTAATGACAGAGCTGCATTTCTACAAACGATTCTTGTTTTGAAAAATGCATCTTCTCGACTAAAGTGGAAAAGTCAAGTGGTAAATGCTGGTTCTGAAAAGGTAAATTTTGTCTTAATGTTTAAATAAAAGCTAGATTAATTTCTTAAAATTTCTTATTAACACAAAATCTGCCAAGATGATAAATTTTAATTAATTTTTCCCACTCTGTTTGCTAAAATAGTTAATCATATTCTTAGCTTCACGCTTAACATACCCTTAATTGGATATTATTGCTGTTTTCTTGTTCTATAACCTTACCCTAAATATAATGAGCTAATTCTTGTGTAATCCTCTGTTAACATTTCAGAAAGCAGTATTATTTTGTACTGAGCAGTGATGTATTGCAATATGAAGTGTTTACAGATTGCACATTTCTGTCCTATCTAATCAAATTTATGTTTTTTAAATATTTATTGAATCATTAAAATTATCTTTGCAGAATATGAATGAGTTTTGAGAGTTATCCGTAAACGGTACATGCTGCAGCTGGGAAATTATTAACACAGTACAATTCTTTTGTGGAAAATTAAGATAATGATCATTTTCAAAAATTCTTACAATTCTTTCAAGCCTGGGGCTCCACGCAATTGTGTAATTCAATCAATAGTGAGGTGAAGAGAGTTTTAGTGCCACCAGGTGGTGTTATTGTTACACAACTGAACGCTAACTCATTGCCTCAAAGCAAAGTGCTAAATAAAGCAGTAAAATACTGTGTCAAATGTACTATAACAGTAATGACACTTGGATGCCGAGGAGTTTAAAAAGTATCTTAGATGTCCTTGCACCAACAATATCAGGCTGGCCTAGTGATACTGTTTGTAAACCAGACGGTTACAGCTGTAGTGTTTGAAAACCACAATGCACTTCGACTGCAAAGCTCTGATTTCTCAGGGTGTGTACATCCATGGTTAAAAGTCTGACAGTGAGAAAATTCCTGGAAGTAATGAAAATCTGCTTAAAAATAAGACAATTGGTCGGGTCAAGTTCATCGTTCTGTACGGATACAAAATGATTAGGACGACTATTTTGACATGCGTGCATTAATATACGAGGGGAAAGAATTGTAGCCCACAGAACACAAGGCACACTCAAAATGTCAGAAATCTACGATGTTGTCTTAACTTGCAGGCATGTAGTTTTTTTTTTCTTAAACCACTGCAAAATAAAAGGTGTGATGCAAATTCACTTTGTGACAGAAGTATTATTTTGACGTAAAGAATTTTAAGTGTTTATTTAAATCGCTAAATATATATATTTTTTCTAACTACTAGCTTTAAAGGTTTTTTTTTCAACTTGTTATTTCAGTCAACATACTATAGTTACATTATATTTGACAGCTTTTTGATGGGACTTATCTAGTTTTATATATTTAGATATTACATTTACGTTTTTATACGCGTAGTGTAATATTGATTTTTAATACAATTAAGTCAGGTATTTTTGTTTGTGCTTATTTATGTTTTCACTTTTTTCAAATCTATGTTTAAAAAGCCAAGAATCATACAGTTAAGTGGAAATTTTCTTGTCCTGCTGAACTTCTGGAAACGTTTTATTGTGAAGGATTTCGACCGGATGTATTGTGACGGTTGTTAGCAGAACAGGTTAGCTTGGTATCTGTACTGATTTCCAAGCTTCGCAGTAACGTAGCATCCGTGATGGCAGGGAGAAATCACTTCTCCGAGTCCCTTTAATATGCTCCCTGTTGAGGGGACAAGGGTACGACCGGACGAGTCTCAAAATGACCACCGGCTTCAGCTCCGGTTCCTGCCGGTTCGCAGATTATTTTGTGATCTGCGGACTCGACACCGAAAGCGGGCTGGAACCCGACGAACTGTCCGGTAAGCACATTAGCCATCGGGGTAAATGTCGGGCTGATGCTCTAGCAAACAAGGCAGGAAGGAAAGGGAGTGTTACAGCATTGGGTCAACGTTTACAGTTTAGCACTTGATGTATCCTAACGAACCTGTCGTTTTGTATTCGTTTAATGTTAAATGTAGGCTATCAATTCTAATACACAACGAACAGTAGGTTAGGCCTAGCTCATCTTCTCTCAGCCTGTTTGTCTGTAACGTTAAGCTCGCTGAGAAGCGAGAGGATTACTGGCTTGTTATGTCCCTTTCACGCGCTGACATGAATTTTAATTCAAGGGTTGTCGATAAATTCCCTCCTGATGTTTACTCTCTGTTTATACAAATGATTTGATATTGATAATTGGCAGTAATGGATTATATATTGCGAGTAACACTTTTCATACTGTTAATTCAGGCATTGGTGTAGGTTGATATAATGTTATTACGGCTGATGGTGTCGTCATAGTGGTTCGTGGCTGTCACTAGGTTATTTATAGGAGATTAAGTATCAAGGTAGCAACGTACACGGGCGGATTAAGCTGTCAGATGCCCCAGGGCAAGACTGGAGCTTGCCCTTTCATCGACCTTTGACATCCTCAGCATCCACTAGAGATCCATATTGTGCACTGCATGCGACCACCTCCTCAGAGGGCACTCCTTTCATAAACAACTGTATAAATAGATTAAACATCTAAAAAGTGTACAATAGGCTGTGACACAGCTGGATCCGGTTTAATTCTGGGACCGTGACCTTTTCTGTTATGATTTTATCTGCATGAGCATGTGTTCTGATGATCAAGAGGGGAACTGCATACATAACTGCATGGTGACCTGAGAGTTCCTGAATTGTTTGGACCCTGAGCACGAACAGTGTAAAATTTGAGCATGGAAACAGTTCTCTTTTATCCCTCATAAAATATCACATGGAAACAAATTTATTAAAGGCACACTTGATTGTAAATGAGAATACATTTTGGCTTCAGTCAGTAGGAGTGTGTAACACACAGTATTGTTGGAAGAAACACTTGGAGTTGACACATGGGATTACCAGAATGTTATAGAAACTCAATCCAAGATGAATCCTACAACGCTACCATTTGTGAAAAGCTAATTACAAATATGAACAAAGACATGTAAAAGTAAAGCTGGTCTGCTAGCTATGATAACAAACAGATGGCTTGAAACAGGATATGTGACCAGAACTGCACTTTTAATTTCAGAAGAACATGTTTTAACAAAGACATGCATTTTTTCTTGATCCGAAAGATATCTCAAAAGACTGTTCATGACTCTATAACATATTGTGCAAACTGTAGATGATGCCTACAGTTTTGACATTATTCTAAAGCATTCACGCCTTAAACCATTGTTATGAAAGACTTCTGTTAATGAAATGCATTTGATTTTTCTGTGACAGATGGGTTTGAGTGAAAGGGGTTGTGTAGCCAGTATAGACTGCCCTAAAGGTACCCCTAGTTTGAGAAGAATTAAGTAAAATTTGACTCATCTGGGGGTCATGACAGGCTAAAGGCATCAGTGAAGGTGAGAATTATGTTTGCTAAATAAAAGTATTTCAGCAGTGCAGAATTATGTCATTTGTAGTATACATAAGTATTTAGAAGCTTCAGAATTTCCCCCAGAGTCAGAGGTTCCCACAGCAACACGACTGCCAGGTCGTACCCTCAGGGAAATGCTAATGTTGAATGGCACAAACAGGTCTGTAAAGACGTAATACAGTTTCAGCTCAACTGATGACTGACAATTGCATTTTCACTAAATGTTGTGTATTTCCCATTAAGGAGAATCTCGTGTTCAGTCACGTTGGTGGTTTGTATGCTTTAGTTGTGCGAATGATCTAAGCGTAAATCTAACATTATCTAACTGTAAGCCTGTTGTGAGTACGTGTCTTCAGGTGTATAAGCTCTTGTTTACTGTGTCTGTACTCTTGTACTCTACAGTCATCAGACAACAATCCAATTAGTTCGGCAAGTTTTACTGATTTTTAGACCTTTTAAAACAAAACAGAATCATTGTTCTGTTGCTGCTCACAAAACAGAGATTAATAGGGATTGATTTCAGTGAGTCTGTTTTATCTCTATTTTTTGTTCCATTCCTGTGTGATTTATTGTGACTCAGCAGGTAGTGAGAGGCCTGCAGAGTTAGCTGTTGTGGCTGAAATAAAGTTCTTTTCTCCTTAAAGCAATTACCTAACCAAAAAAAACCTCAAGTTTTCAAACCCCAGTACTTCCTATTTTTACTTCCTATAATTCAAGTTCCTGTTTACAGTTGAGCTCAAACTTTCCCGAAATGGACAAAATTAATGGAACATAAAGAACATGCTCTATTCTGTTACAATAAAGCACAACAGTGATTTAATTGACCAGGCCACAGGCTTGTCTATGCTAATGGGGTTCAATATAAACATGCTACTTTTTCTCTTTGGTTCAGCCTTTCTTCCTCAGTGAACTCAGGTTTCCCACACCTATACAAATGAAAGGATAGAGCAATATTCCATTGGTTAGCTGCCCCTCTTTCCTTTAAAATGGTCACATCAGCTGTGTCATTATTATTTCAAATTTTCAAATGCCTTTAATGTCAAGAAATAAGATATTTTTGTCTATCATATACCATTGTGTGTTTGATAGCAACATATAGCAGTGCTTGATTGCTTAAAAAGTGTAACCAATTGAAAGTTTGCTCAGAAGTACAAACTGGGGCTCTGTGGTCAAACATCTCTGAAGCTGTTCTAGTTACTGCTGCTGTTTACTGGAGAAAGAGGTTAGGGGCTTGCCCGTATGGCTTTCAGTTTTGAGTTAAAGAGGGTAAATGGTGTGGAAGTTCCTTTGTTATGCATTACATGTGATTAGTCAGGTAATCATCTGCTATTTTTTTATGTACTTTGTTTCAGTTAAAAAGTGACCATACAGTAGAAAGTTTCATGTTGTGTCAGATTTGAATCTTTGCATGTGACGAAATCCTTTATTTTTCAGTCCAGTTTTTGACAAGTAAATGGAGTCACTTCACATGTGGTAACACAGTGATGTTGCAGATATAATTAATGTGTGGGCGCTTTAGTTGGAAATTCAAATGCTGAGGAAACAGGAAAAAATATTGGTTAGATGAAACTGATGTGTAAAAAGTGAAGTCAACAATGTGCTGATAAAAGATGGATGAATGTATTCTTCAGAAAAATACTTAAATACTGGTGCTGTAAGAAATAGTTGATTAGTCGGTGAGTCAGTTGACAGAAAATCAACAACTATTTTGATAATAGATTAATGGTATTAGTCATTCTCAGTCTTGTAGAAAAAGAAATGACCATATTAGGCAATTAAAGAATCCAGAATAAATAATTATAAAAATAATCATTAGGTGCAGTCCTGTAAAATAGTTTACTCAGTTAAGACTACTTTATTTTAAGCAGATGCTTGTTTCAACCAAACCAAAGACCAGTTTTAGGTGTCACTATGTCATGAAACGATGAAAGGGCATGCAGCCTTATCAAATTATAGATATAAAGGATGGAAACTTAGGATTCTTACTTACTTAGTAATCATTTGAATTACTGAGCAGATGACAGAACATTATTCTGTAATCATATGCCCAATGATTAAAGCATTTTAAATCAATTAAAGTAGCTTTGTTTCAAACTTTGCTGACACAGCTGTTGGCCATTGATCAATACTATGAATGAAATTAGCGAAATCAGACTCTGTTGTTGTTTTTCCAATTATTTAACAGAATCACAATATGTTCCTCATTTTTATTATGGTGCAGTGGTGATTTAAGTACAGTGAACACAAAGAAAGGGCCGAAACTTTCTTAAAGCACAGTGTTTGGCAGCACAGTGAGGACCTGATTAGCATATGTATGACCCTGCAGCCTCATAGGCGACACTGGAAACACAGGGAGCTGAGGGACATAAGTACACTTACACACAGGCTTCACTTATTCAAATGCTAAATATCCTTTTGAATTTCCCAGGCAGCCTCTCTCCCCCAATCCTACTCAGCAAACAAATGAGAATGAATGGCTCAACATGAAAGCTGGCTTTAAATGCATAATGTGGGCTTTCATATTTTCATTCAGTTGTTTATTTATGAGCTTTACAGGGTCTCCTGTCAGTATTTTTTTTAACAAAGTCTACTCGAAAATTGGGAAATTTGAATGCAGTTTTGAAGAGTCGTTACAGGTCTGACAAAACTTTGAGGAGGCAGTCTATCTTGATCTTTACTCGGAAATTTATTACAAATTCAGAGCTTGAACTTAAGTTCCATCCCACTAATTTTTCCACAGACAATGCCACTTGACTCGCGGTTGAGGCACCTCTGCACCTTGAAAATCTCCCAGAAATGCATTACATTAGATGAACAGCGTGATTCATAGTGGCTGAGGCTTATGGGTGTTCAGTGCTGGACAAAACTCAATTTCTCAGAAACAAAATTGAGTGAACTAATTTGTATGTGGCTCCTTTGTGTTCTTTTGGGTCATTTAATATCTGCTGTCTTCAGAGTCAAATTTGCTCCTAAGGGACCTCCCGACTTGCAATTCCCTGAATATAAGGTACCTTTTCATACCCCTGGGAGTGAAGAGTCTTTCCCTGGATAAACTCATAGTATTGTTCCCTGTTTGGATAAGACTTGGGATAAAAGCATATGTAGATGGCCCTGAATGGTGAAGGTTTACATTCTTTCCCATCACGGCAGAGTAATTAAACCTGCACATTCTTGTCTAAAAGACTGCATATTTCCATGAGTGTAGTTTCTCTGCCATCCAATCCCGCCACTGCAAACAGATGTGTTGTCAGCTAAATTTTCAGGCTGTCATGTGACGTCAAAGCAGTGGGAGATTCAAAGATTTCTCGTCGACAACCTCATCCTGTTAGCTGCAGATGTGATCTAGATATTAGTTTCGTTCTTGTATGTAATTCTCACTGGTTGTTTTTCTCATTTTATGTTTATAACTAAAGGTCCAATGTCTCAAGGCTTCAGAAGTAGAACCTGTTTTACAGCAGACACTGTGAGATGTAGGGAAAGCCCAGCTGTGGTTGATCACAGTAATAAAGGCTCTCGAATTTAGATAGCCAGTTTCACAACAAGCCAAAATCTCTGCCTCTTTGTCACCTATCCATAAGGTCAGTTACTCTCAGACAAAGTAGCTGAGATCCCTGAAAGATATTCAAGTGCTTTTGAACTTGTCCTTCTTCTTTATGTTATCAGCTGGGGGTTTTGATTCAGGCACAATTCCTTAGATTTGTAGTTCTGAATAAGTGGTATGTGACTTCTGTGCTCTGAGCTTAATATATGAGTGTCGTAAAAGCATTTAAAAAATTCCTCGACATATTGACTTTTTTTTGTCTTTTTGACAGTAACTTAACCATGTTTTCTCTTAAAGCTACCCACAAAACAGGATGCTGGGGGTTTTTTGGCAGCTAGGCTGTAAGTGGTGTTTCCTACTGATCTCGATGAGAAAAGACAGCAACGCTGTTGTGCCTGTTTTTACGAAACTGAGGTGCTTGTTTAGAAACCTTTCCCACACTCTAGCAAGTGAATAACTGAAAATTAGAGGAACTGTTTGTGAAATTAGATTTTTTTGAGTAAAAATAAACGTATTGTCTCTATTGGGATAAGCTGTGAAGGCTGTGAGTTAAAACTGAGAGTGAGCTATCATTCTCTGTCAACCTGGGGTCCTTTGGGTGGATAAGTGTTGGTGTTTTTTTCCGATGAGCTATTTTGAAGTGTTAGCAGTGTCCTCACCACATTCTGCTGCGGGCAGTCAAGTCGAATCGTTTTTCAATATGGCTTTTTTGTCAGAGAGGTACATCCCTTCATGTGTGAGCCTAGTGGGCCATGCTACAGTAGGTGTTAGAGGGTGTATAAGCACAGTAGGGGTGCAGACAAAGCCGTGGGTGGTCCCTGGCTTACAGGATTAGGAATGAAACAGCGAGGAGCCAGAGCTCAATGACGCTCTACTCCCACTGCTGCCGGTCCACACACTCACGGCATCATAGTCCATTTGTTGGAGAATATGACAAATCAAGAAAATGTTTACGCTTTAGAGTTTGTTGGTGCTCATGCCAATGAGTGCATTTCCCTTGTGAGGCAGTTAGCTTGTAATTAGCACTAAGTACAGGTGAAAGGAACACCTGCAAAGCCTATGTTTGTTACACGAAGGAGCAGCAAACTGTCATATACCAAGCCATTGTATTTATTGGAAAAAGGAAAAGGAACAATTGCAGCATACCTCTTGTTTGCTGTTTCTGTTTTCATTTGCAGGAG
>JAPZDZ010000001.1:13228006-13249586 GCA_029783805.1 Acanthurus tennentii | reverse complement strand
TGGATGTACAATCTAACTTTTTTGTGGAGGCATAAAATCACAAGGCAGTCAAACTAAAATGGCAGGCAGAAATTTAATAGTTTCCTGGGTCATTCCACTAGTAGGCTTGTCCTGTGTTGTTTTAGCCTCCTGCTGTTGGAATCTGTCCAGCCGACCTACTGACATGCTAAAAAAAGAACATGTTTCGTTTCTTTCCCATAACCCTGCTTCCCCCTCAGCGGCCCGTGATAACAGTCTGACAAGATAACATGAAAAACTTCCACTGCTTCTTTTCTTCATCTGACCTCTTTGACACACATCTTCTTTCCCTCTTTCCCTCCTTTCGTTCTGTCTTTTTTTCCCCTGATGTGTGTTATTGAATGCTTTTGCACATTAGCTGGAGGTGAGAGATGACGCCAGCAGCAATAAGGATGTGCGTATTCAGTGTGATGAAGAAGAGCTGAAGATGCACCAGCTTAACATCCAGGTGCGGGAGGTCTTCGCCAACCGATTCACCCAGATGTTCGCAGACTATGAGGTGTTCGTCATCCAACCGAGCCACGACAAAGAGTCCTGGTTCACCAATCGAGACCAGATGCAGAACTTTGACAAGGTAAAGTGCCACAAATAACTTGTTAATAGCTTAGTATGGTGAAGAGTATTATTTTTTTGAAGTATATTAATTGATTTTCGCCTTTTAAATTTATTTACCCGCAGGCTTCCTTCCTGTCTGACCAGCCGGAGCCCTACTTGCCCTTCCTGTCACGGTTTTTGGAGACACAGATGTTTGCCTCCTTTATTGATAGTAAGATCCTCTGTCATGATGATGAGGAGAAGGAGCACACGCTGAGGGTGTTTGACTCCCGTGTGGATAAGATTCGCATGCTGAACGTCCGCACGCCCACACTACGCACCTCCATGTACCAGAAATGCACAAACATTGAAGAAGCAGGTAAGGAAAAAATTAAATGTCCTTGAAATCTTTGTGAATTCTTCAATGTATTAATGTGCCTCAGCTCTCTGGAGCTGTCTTGTTTGGGAAAAACTCCCGTTAACCTGATGAAAGCTGCAGATTTTACTTTGAAATTAAAGACTTTAAAGCAGTATCTTAACTTGAGTAAAAATGAACCTCTGCACTGTTTAATCATGACCCTGTGTAAAACCAAAGCACTTGCAATTTAAAGTTTTGCGAATTTAATTAAAGGCTTCTAGAGCCTCATAAAACTCCTTTAATTTGAAACCCAAATGTGTGTAGTCACAAACTAATTCAATGGTGTGAACTTTTGACTGACTTTGAGATTTGTTTTCTTTAGTGAACTGACTGGTAATTGCTGTTTTGTTTGCAGACAAACTGCTTAAAAAGCGATACCAAAAAGCTGATTTTGTTGCTCCTGGACCACATGTTATTGGGCTCGAGAACGACAAGACTCACCCTCGTAATATTTGCTCTTGTTACCTTAAACATCTCTTGGTGGCAGATCTCTGAATGTGTGTGCAATGTATTAGGCACAGTCACAGAGGATAGATGGGCTCCTTTTAATTTGTTTGTATAATAACTTCACTTTATGACAAAACACATGATAGCAGCATTTTATACAGAAAACATCTAGTTTGGAGATACTTGTGTTTTTGGGTTTTTTTTTTTACTTACTACAATATATCTCAGAGTCCTCTGTGAGCTCCTTGATGCATTGCATACATGTAATTTTTTGCAAAGCTTGGGGAAAAATTATGTTGTGAACAAATAAAAACACTGTCGCTGGTCTTAAAGGTGGTGAGCTGATAACTTGCAGCATGCAGATGTCTCTGTAATAAGTCTCAAGTCTTAAAGTCTATGTATGTGTGAATCACAGCTTCAGACAGTGTGGGTACAACCGTCTTTAACCATCTTATCCTGTGCTTATGTCACACTTCCTTATCTGTTTTCCACATTGCTATAACCTCATGGGTGCTTTTGTTAACACAGTCCATTTGTGGCTAGGTTGTTAATGAAGCATCAGAGCAATCACTGTCCGATGCTGAATTCGTGGACTAATCTGATTTTGTTTCTTCAAAGAAAATGAGCCTTTACTCTGTCTCGTCTTTTGGATCTGTGGGTGTTTGGGTGGAAATGTCTCTTTCCATTTCATCTCTGTCTTGCCTCTGTTGTCACTCATCTCCTAAAGAGATATTACAGATATCTCGTCATGGTTACACTTCACACTTGGTTTCTCAACAAAATTAGCCACAGAAAATGTGAGAGTCTTGAAAAAATTATGTGGTGTCTGACTTTGTGTTATTTGAAAAAAAAGGTGGGCTAATGCATTTTTTTTTTTTTATTGTAATCACTTTGTATAAAGACAAGATTATTTCTCTTTGTGGTGATGGTTATGGGTTTCGTTTCTGAATGTTTAAATAGCGAGCTCAAACAGAGAAATAATAAACCATATTTTTCTCATTATTTGGAATTGTTGATAAATAGACCTCGCCTGAAGACATGTTGTTGTGCAAAGTTCAACATCATAAAAGCACTTCAAGTTAAGCAAAAGGACAACATTTAAACAACAAATGTAAACTATGATCTCATTGCTGTCCTCTACGCCCCTCTCACATCTCCTTCACAGAGAAAGCCATTGAAATGAGGGTCTCCAAGATAGACCACACCGCCCTTCACCCCCACCTGCTGGACATGAAGATTGGCCAGGGACGCTACGAGCAGGGCTTCTTCCCTCGGCTGCAGTCTGACGTGCTCTCCTCTGGACCCACCAGCAACAAGTAAATATCTCACATTACTGTCACTTCAAAAGTTGTTCCGTAATTTGTATTTATTTGATTGTCCGTTGCACAATGTCTCTGTATGAAGTTAATCACAGGTGAGTCTATTTTGCGTTGCAGATGGACTAAGAGGAGCGCTCCTGCCCAGTGGAGGAGGAGGGATCGACAGAAGCAGCATGCTGAGCACCTTTATTTAGACAATGATCAGAGAGAGGTGAGAAGTTGCCGCAGTGTTTTCTTCTCTCAGCTCTCATTCACACAGATTGACTGCCTGAGCTTTGTTGTCTTGGTTCACTTTGCATGATCTGTTCTGTTTGCTTTATTTTGACTTCGCTCTTACCATCTTGTCTGCTCTCCCGCCTCCTTCTCTCACACTTCTGGTCACTTGTGTCTTTTTGTCTTTTTCCACCTCTCTCTCGCGCTCATGCTCACACACTCTCAGCATGTAGAGTGTTTGTTTCCGGAGCTGCAGCTCCTGCTGTTTCTTGACTACTACTGGCTCTCGCAGTCCTTCAAGCCCTGTCTAAAGTCGGTGACTGTGGACGTGGTATGTGTTGGTAGTTTGTGAGGCTCTAAAGTTTAACACTGACCTGTCCAGCCACGTGGCCTTTTCATCTCTGTGCTTCCTTCACCTCTCAGCAGCTGAGCTTTAACTATTAATTCATGTTACTTACTAGTGCAGGTCATGCTAGAACTCAGAAAAATGAAATTATGGCAGTTGTGCTAATGAAAGCACAATATAAATATATTTAAATAGGATTTCTTTGTTGTGTATTTTTACTTATCAGTTTGCACTGTTCTGAGCATTGAGCTATTGTGCATTAACTTTGTGCTGAATCATGTTTTGGTTATTGGCATTAAAGGAAGAAAAGTCCCATTAGTTTTACAGTTTGATCTGTATATAAATAAACCAACAGAAGCTCTTAATATTTGCCTTTTTCAAAAATCATGTGTACTTTTCAAATAAAAGCACTTCTTTCAAAATTTTTTTTTCTTTAACTAAAATTTGCTTCAATATTAAAAGGCTAAAGCCAAAGAGTTTACCACAGTAATTGTTCAGATATTTGATTTTTAGACTTTGTTGTCCCAAGTAGGGAACAGTACAAGAGATACAAAGTGCAGCAACTCATTATCAACACATCCTCAGTTATTTGTCAGTTTTGTTTCCTGATTGCTGACTGTTTTATCTCCGTCTTTTATCAGAAATACATTCAGGAGGCCAGAAACCTTGGCACAACCATCAGACAGCCCAAACTGTCCAACCTGTCGCCCTCTGTCATCGCTCAGACGAACTGGAAATTTGTTGAGGGATTGCTGAAGGAGTGCAGGAACAAGGTTTGTTAATGGCTGTGCTCTTCTTTGTATGATAAACTATATTTTTATGTCTTGACTGAAGTATAAGGTGTTCGGAGTTATTTAGAATGAGTACCGCAGTAGACTAAAGTTCATGTGGAGTTATGGCAAACTTTCTAATGTTCATATTTAGTTTTCATTTCTGAGTTATGAAGTGTTCACTGTGTCAAAGCTCGCATAAATGTTACTACTGTGTGGGCAAATAAAGCTATTATTAAACACAAATTAATTGAGTATTTCCTGGTTGAGGTTTAAATTGAATCCTTTTATTGTCTGGTTCATAACAGTAGGCAGAACACAGTGTAATCACAGAGGATGAATTAAAGTAATAAAACAGCAAATCTTTGCAAAAGCAAATAAAGATTTTATCTTTACCTTACCTTCTTCCTCTGTTTCGAATATTTATCCTGTTGCAAAAATAATTTTATCAATAATCTTAATTAATAATAGAATATGGCGAGTCTCCTCACAAAATTAAAATCCACCCTAATAGTTTTACTTCAGGTAACTTCATTATCGGTGTGTTCGGCTTTCTGCAGACAAAGCGTATGTTAGTGGAGAAGATGGGCCGAGAGGCCGTGGAGTTGGGTCATGGAGAGGTCAGCATCACCGGTGTTGAGGAGAACACCCTGATTGCGAGTCTTTGTGACCTGCTGGAGAGGATTTGGAGCCACGGGCTGCAGGTTAAACAGGTCAGGAGAAACAAAATCCACCCAACTGATCCTCCACAGCTGCTAGACATGCTGCGTGCTCAGAGCGAGTAAAACGTGTTTTCTCTTTCAGGGCAAATCTGCTTTGTGGTCCCACCTGCTGCACTATCTGGAGAGCAAAGAGAAGAAAAATGCTACTCCAAGCGGTTTGGGACCTCCTGGTACGTGCTGAAATTAGTTCACCTAATAAACAAAATGACTTGAATTAATTCATGTCACCTTGTAAGCGCTTAACATCCTTTTTTCCCCTACATCAGGCTTCATTCATGACACTGAGAGACGCAAATCTGATGGTGGTGGATCGGCCATGGCCCCTCTGAAAGTCTCTCTGATCCAGGACATGAGGTGAGGATTACTGCAGGTTTTATACATGTGAGCTCAGAAAGGGATGAAGGATGATGATGAAGTCTCTCTTGATTTTATTGAGTGTACCTCAAAGCTGGTATGCAAAAATATTTGTTGCTAAGTTCTATCAAGAGAGTAATTTGAAGGAAGACTGCCCCCTTGTGGTAAACTGTGAAACAGTCACTCCGGTGCAGTTTTCTACATTCTCTTCCTTTATCTTAGTGGTATCTACAGATTTCTAGGGAATTCATAAGGGATTTAAAGGTTTTAAAATGAAAAAATAATTGAACTTATTTTAAAAAGAATATATCCTATGAAAACAAGGAACCCCACTGTGAAATTTTGGTTAGGAGTTTCACTCTGTCCTGGTCAAAAAACTGTCCTCATCAATTAAAATAATGCATGATCTCAGTGCTAAAAACTTACATTCAATTATACAAGTGTAGATAGCATGATAAGTTGACATAACAGCACACTTAAAAGTTTATTTCACTCTTGTATAGGAATTTTTCTTTTCTTTTAAAAAGCTTAAAATAAATCTTAAAAATCTTTGGCTGGAAGTAGTATCTCGGATTGAATTTGTGTTTTTGGTGGAGTAAATCAGTTACATACATTTGATTTAGCTTAATGTTTATATAAAGCAAAGAAATGAGACCAAATAGCATCAAAGGAAAAAAATGTTAAAAAAATTAAATTCCAAATAATGAAAAATAATGAAATATCAAATACTCATTAATATATACATATACATTTCCACATGAATATACAGTACATATGTACAGTCACAGACACATAACCTCATACACTTGGGTAGACTTATACTGGGGATGCTGTGAACACAGAAATGTGACCACCATCCTAGACCCGTAGGGCAGCCAGGTGCCCCAATTTGCTTAAAATGTTTTCCTCTAGTATATTTACGTTGAAGTTTTTTGGGGGGGGGTTTATGAGCCTGCAAGTTCCTGCATCCACAAGCTTCAACACCATGTATGTGTGTGATGGTAGCCATCACTGTCAGCATGTTATTTACGGCACTCAGACAGAGTCGAGGAGTCGGGTCTTGTGTTGCGAGAAGCAGAGTGAGTCTGTGTAACATCACGTTACTTCCAGCCTAATTACCAGACCCCCCGCCAGTCTGACTGGGAAAAGAGGAGGGGTCAAGTCAGGGTACTCAGAGTCAACCATCAGCTTCTTCTAATGAGATTCAATAATTAATCATATTGTCTAAACAGTAAGTGAATATATTTTAATTTTGCATAATTTCAAAGCATTTGAGCCTTTTAGAGGTGATGATACTGTATATTGCGTTTCTGTTTTACCTATTATTTTCTAATTTTTTACAGCTATCTATTACAGTGCACATACTAGATGCTTTCCTCTGTTACCATGGAGATAACGAGCTGAGAAAAGTGGGTTAGTTGGTGCGAGTGCGTGTAAAGGGTGGAGACAGGGAGGGGGTTGGAAGGTAGAGCAGACGAGCTTATGGCACAGGTGGAGTGGAAGGGAATGCGTCTGGACATCAGAGGCATGATAGTGGCTCCGAGCGATGACATGGGAGTGAGTCTGTGCATAAAAACACCACTGCAGAGGCAGACTGAACTGTTTTTAAGGTCATGAGAGTGACAGAAGGCGGGTAATGTTGGGCAAAATCAGACTCATGATATAAGATTCATATGTCTCACTGCACAGATGTTTTGAATAATATTTTAGTGTTGAGAAGATTTTTCATTTAACTGAGGGTAAAAAAAATTGCCAACAATTTTGATAATCAGTTAAGCAAAAACACCAAATTCACTATTCCTGGCATTTCATAGAACTAAGGATTACCAATTGTCAAATAAAGAGTCAGCAGATTGATAAATAATGAAAATAGTTTTGAGTTGTTAAATTATAAATTACTTATTCTTACTTATGTCAGTGGTAAACCGTAGAGACCAATAACTGCATTAAGCATTATTTCGCACAACTTTTATTCTTTGTAGTTTGTAAACAACATCTATACCAGACACTTTTTCTTTCACTAGAAGATACTTATCGGCTCAGCATTTGCATTATTCAAAGTACTGTGGTGAAACAGATGGATACTTGCGACAACAGAAGTCAATCCTCATGTGCGTCTACTGAAAAGTTTCAAGTTTTTATATCACACTTTTGTAAAATAGATAGTGGACCAGGTTAAGCTTCATAACTAGCTGGGATCCCACTGGTTTATACTTCTATAAACCAGTGATTTCAGGACCTTTTTCCATTCAGCAGATGAATATGAAAACAGCATTCTGGTGTCAAACTCTACACACACACACATTGCTCTGCACCATGAAGCTTAAACAACTGAGAAAAAACGATTGAGACAAAATAAAGAGACAGTAATCAAAACACATTTTTGATTCTGGTCCATTCCTGCATTCCCTCTGAAGAAACGTTAAATTTTTTTATTTTGAAAAATGGTCTTGTTCTTTGCTTTTGTGTTTGTCTACAATCTCCAAACTTCCTCTGAACCTGACAATCTATCCTTTTATTTGCAGACACATACAGAACATCAGTGAGATCAAGACAGATGTGGGTAAAGCCAGAGCCTGGGTTCGCCTCTCTATGGAAAAGAAGCTGCTTTCAAGGCACTTGAAGCAGCTGCTTTCAGACCACGAGCTTACAAAGTGAGCAAAACCACACCAAAGTCAAAATCCGCTGTCAGTTGCAGTTTGAGTATTAATGAATTGCAACAATGAATTTAGAAGATCAGTGATTATCTTGTTCCTACCTCTTATATTTTCTTATCCTGACCTTCTTTATGTGTTTGTGGAGGAATGCCTGTCTTTCATATGAAATTAAGATGTGTGATCTGCCCATTTATAATACATTAACTCCTTTGAAATCGCAAAGCGTCATACTTCAGTCCACCACTGCATAAATAATTCACAGCATTCTTCATAATTAATAATGTAGTGGTGAACTGGGTCAGGGGGATTTCTGTTTGCCTTTTGTGACCTTATATTATTATTTTCTCTGCTCTACACTGCTATTGAAAAGTTTGAAGTAGCCTGGCACAAAAGTCTTATGTTGCATAGAGAGGACTACTTTATATATTTGAATGATTTCAATATTTTTTGGTTATAGAAATTAGGTTGTGTGTAGATGTTGTAGGGACAAAGATACCTCTGAGTAACAGCAAAACAGGAGTGGTAGCAATCATCAGTCCTTTGTTCAGATGCACTTTTAAGGTGCAGTAATGATTTAAGGTCACCGACACCTTTCTGTTTTGGGAAACAAATTCAAAATCAAAGGATATTTTCGGGGCAAAATAGTTAAAACTGTGTTATCTGTCATGCTCTCTACAGTGTGAGAAATTTTATCTGTTGGATAACTTTACTTTTTTAAAAATAGTAATGGAAATTGTTCAGTCTTGCTTGCCTAAGCGTTAATATTTGTCTTGACTTTTTTCCAAACAATCCTTTTTCTTCCCTTCAGGAAATTGTACAAGCGATACGCCTTCCTCCGCTGTGACGATGAGAAGGAGCAGTTTCTCTACCACCTCCTGTCCTTTAATGCTGTGGATTATTTCTGTTTCACCAATGTCTTTACAACCATCAGTGAGTGCTACTTAAGTGCCAAACAGCTGCACAAAACTTTTTTTGTTTTTTGTTTTTGTTTGTTTTGTTTTTTTTTTTTTTACTGATGACATCTCTTTCCTCTCTGTCTCCCAGTGATCCCCTACCATGTGTTGGTTGTTCCCAGTAAGAAGCTGGGTGGCTCCATGTTCACAGCCAATCCTTGGGTGTGTGTTTCCGGTGAACTGGCAGAAACCGGAGTCCTGCAGGTGCCCAGAAACACTCTGGAGATCACGTTTGAGGTTGGTGTTAACTCTTGGATAAAGTATAAGTCCACACTATTACAGCTTGGGTCTTTCCTGTACATTTAGTCATCCGTTCAGTTTGCTATGATAACAATGTTCTCAGCACAGTGACTGCTGCCTTCAGGGAACACACTGGTACTGTTAAAATGAGGTCTAACAGCATAAATAAGTAGTTAAAAAAAGCAGGCAGGTTGCATACAAGCCAGGTGTTTACCCACAATATCTGAACCATTTGTTTGAGGGCTAAACTGAAAGTGTCACAAATAATGACTCATTTCACAGAAAAGTTAACTTGATCCTGGACATTGCTCTGTGAACTGTCTTAGAATGATAATTAACTCTTTTGAGAGTTTTGAGAAGTGGTGGTTTGTTTAAAACCTTCATGATCATCCAACTGCTATTGTTCTTTTTTCTGTTTGATTTCTTTTCCATCAAGATATATAAAAAAAACAACACATTTAGAAATTTTATTTATTTATTTATTTATTTTTGTTTTTATTTTATTATTTTTTTATTTGTGTTTGACATCACTGAATATCTCTCTTTCTCTCTCTCTCTCAGTGCCAGAACCTGGGCAAGTTGACCACAGTGCAGATGGGTCATGATAACACAGGGCTCTACGCAAAGTGGCTGGTTGAGTGTGTTATGGTCCGCAATGAGATCACAGGGCACACTTACAAGTGAGCATGTCTTTTGAGAGAAACTGACTTGTTGCAATGTTGTTTTTTTTAACCGCAGGGTTCTCAAAAAGTTGCACAAATTGTGTTTTGCTGTGCAGGTTCCCTTGTGGCCGTTGGTTGGGCAAGGGTGTGGATGATGGCAGTCTGGAGAGGATCCTGGTGGGAGAGCTGATGACCCCCAGCACAGAGAATGATGAAAGGATGTGTCGCACGCCCCCGATGCAGCAGTCCCCAGGGATGATGAGGAGGTTTGTTACCATCTCGCCAAACAGCAAACCAAGTAAGTCACCCACGTGCATAATCATAAGTCCAAAATAATCGTTTTTTTTGAACATTTTGTTATATTCTAGCTGATGAGAAGCATTTCTGCTTAAATTAAGATTCAACTGCTCCAGAAAATGCCTGCAGAATCAGGTCCAGAGGGGATGTAGTGTTGCCCTTTTACATGAGTAGCACACAATTGAGTATTGTCCATTGTAGACCCCTTCCCACAGATGGAAATACTAAGTTGGGTTTAAGTGAGGAGTGGCGCCTTGGTAGAGTGAGCACAAGGCATGACGTGACTGTAGATAAGGCTACTGACTTATGATGACTGTTTTTGTGTTTATTAATACTACATGAAACTGGACATGTATCAACAAAAAAGTGACAAATATTGTACAGACAAGCAGAAAAGAGCGGTGGTATATACACTTAGATCCCTCTTAGGAAAGAAAGCTGCGGCGTTTTGTGTCTCTGTTCTGCAGCAGAGTGAAACCATTAACACTCCCACTTACTGTGACATTTTTGGTCAATTACCTGCTCTATTCACACAAGGGCTCAATCACACGTTACGTTAACTTAACACTAGAGACCTGACGTGGTGAAGTCTGGACAAAATGACTGGATCTTTGTGTTCACACCAACAGTTCACATTGGCAGTGTCCAGAAAATGTAGGGATAGCAGTACATGTTGAAATGGGGCTTTTGAAGCATGGGACTGCATTGTTCCCACCTTTTTTGAAGTGTTGTTCTTAATACCTTCATAGCTAAAATTTCAAATGCATGAGTGAGAAGACACAATAACTCATGGATAAAACCTGAATGGGGATTTTTCATCCCTGTGTCTACTTGTATTGTCTTACAGCATCTTTGTTTGCCTTTTTGCTCTCATCCAGAGTTAAACACAGGTCAGATCCAGGAGGGAGTGGGAGAGGCCATCAATGGAATTGTGAAGCACTTCCACAAGCCGGAGAAGGAGGTGAGAGACGGCAGTCTAGACAGGCCCCGACATGTAGTTCTATTATTCATCGCAAATGAAGAATAGCAGCTTTCTGCTCTGGTGGTCCCTAAGCCCCTCAGTATAACTGTGGGCTACATTATTCAGAAATGCTAAAGGAGAATTCTTGCCTATTCAGAAATTTGCATTATTCTTGATGATTTTTCTCCAGGCCTAGAATGATTCAGGTTATTTTCTCTGTTCTGGATACACTGATATAAAGCACCAGCACTGATAATTATGACCTACTTTGGCACATGGAGTGATGTTTGCGATTCAAAGGAGATGCTTATTAAAGATTTTTAAAGGGCATTTTTAGCTTATCTGTTGATTACAGGTTGTAAGAGTCATTCATTGTGTAGTTGAAGCACAAAGGATTTTGACAGGGAAATCCCCTTCACTTTTGCTCCACCTCTTTACAGTTCTGAGAGAACAATGTCGGGAGGCTGCTAAGAGTAAAAATTGAAATGCACTTTGCATTCTGTTGTTGTGCTGGGTTGTGTGTGTCACCATGTGAATATGCCCTACCTGTCAACGTAAATGCCTGACTGATTTATACTTTTATTTTCATTCTGATATGATGGTTACATAACATTTCTTCAATGGTCTCATAAATCAATATAATACGATAAACTCAGTGACTGATGTTATCTCGTGGCATGATGATTTATGCCGGAAAGTTAGTAAGACCTGTTAGACACAGCTGTGTCAAGTACACTTTGCTCAGGTCCTGAACTCCTTTACACCTTTGTCCATCTTTGTCCACAAGATACTGAGATATAAAGCTGTCTTTATGATCGGATAACTGGATCTGAGAGGTTGTAATGAACTTTAATAAGAAAGCGCTTCACTTAAATCTCATTTTGTTCTAAGAACAACTTTTTAATAAGTAACAAACTACATGTAAATTTCTGTTTCTTTTGCAGAGGGGCAGTCTGACCCTTCTCCTCTGTGGGGAGTATGGCCTCGTCTGGGCTCTGGAGCAAGTTTTCCAACACGGTTTCAAATCACCCCGACTCTTTAAGAATGTCTTCATCTGGGACTTCTTGGGTAAAGACATACTTTTATTACTCCCATATATTACTTAAGAACTTTAATGCTGTGACTATCAAACAATCACACCATGTAGACTTTAGGAAGGTAGAAATTTTGTTTCCTTAAGAAGTGCAGAAGTTGTGGGCAGCTTTGAAAAGCTTTTTATTCAAACAGTGCACATGTTTTAACTGTTCAAGCCTGTTGAAGAGTGATAAACATGTTTGAAGCGCAAACGATATTGGAATCTACTTTACCTTATTACCGCAGGTTCAATTACTAACTGATTTCTTTTTTTTTCCTTTTTTTGCTCAAACAGAAAAGTCACAAGTGTACTTTGAAAGTGCAGAGCAGCGGGAAGTTACTCCAGATGAAAACTGGCAAACCAGAGTGCGCCATTTCTGCCGTTTCATGCGTGCTATCAACAACACGTCCCGAAACATCGGCAAGGACGGGAAGTTCCAGATGCTCGTCTGTCTGGGTGCAAGGTAGGCAGCACTCACCAAACCCCTGACATGTCAGCCATGGCCGCTGTCTCTGTGTCTTCGTCATAAACTCTTAATGCACATTTGTAAATCAAGCTTAAGCCTCCATTGCAAATCAATCCTTCCTGCTGAAATGGCCTTCATTTAGACACAATTGTGGTGGATGAGCTGCTCCGGATCTGACCTTGCGTTTTGACCTCAAAGGAATCAAGTGAAAATGATCTCTCCTCTGAGGATTCTTGACATATCAGATATTTCATTGGTTTCCTTTTGTTCTTCCTCCCTGCTGGAGAGGTGTAAGTGCCTGTGCATTAAATGCACAGATATGCAGAGATTAGTTTTGTGGATGAACAACTGTGTTTTTTATCCTTTTCCTCTCTTTTTTATCAGTACTACAAAATAATTGTACTGCAACAATTAGTTAATCTATTCTGCCATTAGAAAATTTATCGACAACAATGTTGATCATAGATTGTTTATGTCTTTTATCAAGCAAAAATTGCTTAAGTTTAGCTCAGTCCTGCATCTGCATGTAAGGGTTTAATCCTTTTTATGTTTTATGTTATTATTAATTGGTTATCTTTGGATTTTTGAAAGTTGGTCGGACAAACAACTAGTATGAAGACACCACCTTGGGACAACGTGATGAACACTTTATTATTGAATATTTTTCTGTAGCTGACCAATGTGTTAAATTGTATTCATTGTGACTCCAGCTTAAATAGATGGAACAGTGTAAGGTCTCAGTATAAGTTTGGTGGCAAATCAGTGCTCTGGACAATTATTGCAGGTTGTAGTTTGGCTCTTAGATTTTCATATCCTATGACAGCTTACCTTTAGTCCTCTTGCAACTTTGCAATTGAAGAAAGAATAATTCTCTGATGTGGACATGCTGTGAAGCTGTTGTGTTGACTCCACATTTGTCTGTGTCGTCTTCTCTCAGGGACCACTTGCTGCATCACTGGATCGCCCTGCTGGCAGACTGTCCAATCACTGCTCAGATGTACGAGGACACTGCACTGATTAAGGACCGCTCATTGGTAAACTCTCTGATCAGAGTACTACAGACTCTGCAGGAGTTCAACATCACCCTGGAGGCTTCGCTTGTCAAAGGTGTTGGTATCTAAAGTAAACCAACTTCCCATCAGTTGGACCTGACCAGGAAGATCACTGGGGACCACTGAAAAAAATAACTGAACCTTTTATATGCAGGAACTGACTTGAACAAAGGACATTTTCTGGCTTATATTAAAGCTACTGTTACATTTGCCATATATTAAGTGCAATGAGCCTTTCAAGATATGTTGTTATTTTTATCCTCAATGATGTTGCCATTAGATGTTAAAAATATGTTTTCTATTATGAACCATAATTTTCACATTATTGACCTACTTGTGCTATAATGTTTTATTGAAAGCTAAATATTTTCATTGTTATCATGAACTGCTGACAATGGCTATATTTAAGGGAAAAGTGAGGATCAAAACTGTTAATATATTTTCAGAGAAAAAACAGTATTATTTTGTTAAATCGGTCAAGTTGCTGGCTCTGTTGTCAACTCAGATTCCAATGTCATTACACAGAGCTCAAAGCAAATGATGTGGAAGTATGCTTTATAAGTATGTGTGTGACAGAGGGTTTGTAGAGTGGAAGATGAATCACCTGCATAGGAATTTAAAAAAGGCTGTTACATTCAGCCCTTCCCCTGAAAAATGTATTAGTATGCAGATCTTTTACATTGAATACATTCAAAGGAGAAAATTATCCTTTTTGCATGATAATAAAACTGTGTGGCTTGAGCCCTCATCCAGTGATGGACAGTATATTTTAGCTGGATAAAGGAAAATGCCCAAGTCTTTGGTTTATGTTCCAGACAGAGATGCTTGACCCTGCTTTCTTTGCAAAGTAGATCACAATTACAGCCTTTATGTAAATACCTCCAACCAGTCCTTTCCTCTACCATCATTCCAGCCCTTACACTACATCTGCCGTCTTCTGTGAACAAACAGTGTCATGATCCAAGTTGACTCTTCGTGATAAAGGTTGATCTCCTGCTTCCCACATGAGCAGCAAATAGGACAGCTCTTTCCCCTTTCCTGATTTTGTCATCATGGTTTCTTGCTATGCAATATCCATAACAGAGTAAATTTAACCCCCTTACAAACTCCATATCGGGGTGTCTTGAGGTGTTACTAGACCCTCCTTTGTTACATACATTAAAACTTTACTGTGCAGAACAGGAGATTTGATATGTGAAGGACTTCTTTTCTGTGCCAACAATGTCTGGAATGACTGTGTTGTACTTATCTGTGTACAACCCACTCATGAGCATCTTGGGAGATATATATTTTTGTTTTCCAATACTGTTGTACATTTATTGACATAGCTGTGTAATGTAGTGTTTACTAAGTGAGCAACAGTGTACAGTGTAAAAATATATTAATAAAGCATCTGTAATGCAAAAAGTTAAAGTGGATTTAATTGTATCAGAGTTTACCAGTTATTCATTAATAAACTTGTTATATCTGCTGAATGTAGTATCTCAACTGAGAAAATGTTATTCACTTCAAACAATAACTGCCTTAAATGTACTAATTTGATTAGTTTTCAATGATAGTAAACTAAATATGTTTGGCTTCTATACTGTTGGGCTGACAAAACAAGCAGTTTGGAGATTCAGTTTATTAAAAATTTTCTGACTAAATGATGACAAAAATATGCAGATTACTGAGTAATTAAAACAACTGTTGTTAGAGGTCTATATTAAACTTCAACTGTTTTGGTCAGTTTTCATTATACTTAGTGTTTTGTAGTAACAACAAATCCCAAAATATTTAAACTGCAAATCTGAATCCATTATTTAGTCGTAATTAAAACGCAACACGGCGGTATTTCATGCATTACCGATAACAAGCTTTTAACAGACAGAGTTGAATTCTCTGTTCAATGTGCCTACCCAGCTGAGAAAATGTCAACAAACTCTTCGCGCCATGTCAAAGAGCTGCATTTCTTTAAAGCCTTAGGCCAGGTGGTTTATGGGACTTTGAGTTGTAAAGGGTCCGTTAACAACCTCGACAGCAAGACGATTTCCTGCTTGATCACTACGCCTCCCATCATTCATTTCTTCTACAGAGTACGCGAGGATAGCAGCGATTGGTTGAATCCAGGTTCAAATCCAACGGCTGCACTCCTTTTATGGTCATTGTATGCTCAATCTTTTCATTCCGGCTTTTTATGTTAATGATATTCTAATGACCAGCTGTATGCATTAGTAGTAAGAGCATGCGCAGTGCGTAAAAAGAATACGGCGAAGATTCAAAGTTTTTGTTCAGTAAGTGCACTGTTATTTGTCTTGTAAAGAAATTCATTTTTTTAAAATTTGCCAATTTGTTCAATTTGGATAGAGTGATTGTAATGTCGTGCAATGGTGACTTGACGTGTGCGTTCCCAGTAGTTGCGAGCTAAATGTACAAAGACTAACCGACTCGACAATGGGATAACGTGGAAGTGAACGAGAGCGTGGCGTGGTAATGGTAGCAGTAAGCTAGCTAGCATGCTAACAGCTAACAACAATGAGCCATATTTGGCGCTCTAGCGGGCAAAAGTTAGAATTTAAAGGGAAGGATGGGTTCGTCGCAACTTTTTGTATTTTATTAAAATGCTGACAATATACATAATTAGTAAAAAGTTGATAGTTGTGTTTTTTTTAACAGGCGCGTTTCTCTTAATTCAACGAATAGCCCGGTAGCTTTTTGTTTCTTCACTTCAGAAAGCGCTGCTGCCCGCTTTTTGTTTCGACTTTTTGTTTGGAACAAATCCAGCGTTGAGCAACGTCTTTCGTCAACATTTTTTCATGGTGATAATATTGGAAAATACTCAAAGTTACCACTGTATAAACTAGTTTTCCGAGAAGTAACGCTGACACCAGTTAGTAACACCAATAGTAAAAAAGCTGTGTTGTGGGTGTACTGTTCCTGCGTTTCACCGTTACGTTAACCGTGCGGAGTGTCTAAAAGTTTGGGTGCGTTACATCGGTTGCTACTGCAGTAAATGTAACTCAGCTTGTCATTATGTTGGGGGGGTTTGACAACATAATCATAACATCGGGTTAAAACGCAAGTGTGTTGTCCGTGTTGTCTGATATTCGGTATTTGCTGTTCCCGCGACTTGGTTCTGGAGTCTCCCTGGTTGTTGCTGCTTTTGCCAAAGTTCGTTTCGCTTTTGTTTTTCATTTGTACATTTGTAGATGAAATGAACTTTTACCTTACAGACCAGTTTTACACAGGTTATGTTTAAAGTATTGGTTAGGAGCTGCTTTTATATAAGTAGTATACCTCTGTGTGTGCATGAAGGGACCGCCCCCTTTTCAATAGTAGAAAGCACAACCGTCTGCAGACATCCACGGTGCTTACAACGAGGACTAGTGCAGTTACTCATCTCTGTTTTACGTTTTCAGGTTTTTGCCATAACACTTGCCAACAAAAAGACTATGTTTGGCTTTCACAAGTCAAAGATCTACCGGAGTAACGACGGCTGTTGCATCTGCAAGACCAAGTCCTCCAGTTCACGCTTCACAGACAGCAGTCGATATGAGGAGACGTTCAGGCTCTGTTTCGGGTAAAAGCTTTCATTCATTCTCCTGTACTGTGTGTATCATGTCGATCTGAGTGATTTTTGCTTGTGTGCGTGTTTAGAAGAGATTAAATTACGGCGTCACTGTTTTAAACTTTAGTAATGACACTTCTCACGCTGCTCACATGCTCTAGGTTGTCAGAAGACCGTGTTGGAGATATTTGCAATGCCTGTGTGTTACTAGTGAAGCGGTGGAAGAAGCTACCTAATGGCTCCAAGAAGAACTGGAACCATGTAAGTGATGTCTGATTACAGTAGTGGCAGTCATATTTATCTTATTGTCGTGTTGCAGCCTTGAAAGACTTAATGTTTTTACCTGATCTGACTCAGGTGGTGGATGCCAGAGCTGGGCCAGGATTCAAGGTGACAAAACCCAAGAAGATCAAGAACGGTGATGGGAAAAAGAAAAGCAAGCTAAAAAAGCTTCACAAGTTAAAGAGACAAAGTAAGTTGTTTAAGACATTAGCTAGTACTTTGCATTTTAGGTTTTGTCTTGTATGTTAATTTGATGGAACAATGAATGATCCTTGTTGAAATAAAAGTATGAGTAGAGCATACTCAATTTAATTTTTGAGTTTCTTCTCAGCCAGACAAACACTCTGATTACAAAAATGACTGTGTAGCAGCATCTTGTGGCTCTTTGGGTTAGAGCACACACCATGCAACTGCAGTGTCTGTCTGTCTGTCTGTCTCTGTCTATTTATGTACATACACACACACACACACACACACATTTCCATTTAGTGGGAATACTTGAATTTTTTAGTCTGTTCATGCAATACAAGCAATTTGAGTTTATCAAAATTGTGAAAAAAAATTGCATTAGACCTTTAGTTAGTTAGTTAGTAAGTACCTTTTCCAGACATTTTATATGCCAAATGAAAGAAAACAGCAGATTAATTGTTAATGAACATAATTGTGATTGCCTTCCTTCTCTAGAGTTGTTTTTGCCATACTCTCTTCATGATTTTTTCTATTTATTTTTTTTAAATAGTTCCCAAATTATTAAGAATTTTGGGAAATTTCCAATTTATTTATGGTCACTATTGTCTCTAATCAACAGTCACTAATCAACAGAAGGAAATGTTAAGACTTGAGTCAACTGTAGTTTGCGATTTACCAAATCACTTTGATAACAATGTGTTTCTTTTGTTTTTCCAAGCAGACTCCGATGCCCACAGCACAACCTCGAGTATGTCTCCTGCACAGTCCCCAAGTTACAGTAACCAGTCAGATGATGGCTCAGACATCGAGTCCAAACAAAGACGCTCGACTCCCTCCATCTTCTCTTTCCTGGACCGCTCGTACTGGAAAAGGTAAGCTACTCCTCTGATTGCACAGCTTTGTGTTGACCAGCATGGTGGGATAAAATTATTAAACTGTAATGTGTCCATTTAATATAATAAATAACATAGAGGGTTGTTTTTCTGTTATTTATTCCCCTGTTTTAGGCAAAAAGTGTGCTGTGGTATTATCTATAAAGGGCGGTTTGGTGAGGTGATTATTGATCCTCGGCTCTTTAAGCCCTGCTGCAGTTCCAAAAAACAGAAGACACTGGCATCCACGCAAGTGGCAGCGCACCTTCCAGACACGCTTCCTTCACAGCTCCCAGAAGACGTGAAAGAATCCTGGTGATTGCTTTTGTTGAATCCTCCTGTAGGGTTATCCGTGGCATCCGCCTGGATTTGTCTCCAGTGGCAGACCTTCCCATTTCCACTCCTCCAATTATATCTGTTAGTTAGATGTCTCTTTTATATGTAATATTCCTTTTCATGAGTATTTTTTAATTTTTGTATAGAGTTGATTTTCATTTTTTATAGAAAGACATAAGCAAAAAAAAAAAGGGGGGCATTAGTGTTATTTATAGGATGAGGAAGAATATTTTGTCAAGGCTCTGTTTCTGATTCTGAATTATTTTTGGTTATTTTGTATTAAGTGATCAACGTTTTGTAAATATTTTATCACCTTTTCATACATATCAAGACTGTTCTATTTTTTTTCATTATTGTCAAACTGTAAGTGTGCATTTGAAAGACACAAGCTTTTCTGATACCAGCATGAGTGCGTGTGCGTGTGAGTGTGTTGAGGTGGCTCTACAACATTTTGCTGCAATTTTCTTTTCTTTTTCTTTTTTTTAATCTGTTTGCTCCAAATGTGCAAATGCCCAATTCTGTAGGATTTTAGTCCACAAGTGACTGTTGGTTACACCAAGGATCATTAGTATAGCTGTTCTCTATGAATTTAATGAGCTTTTAATGTGTGTATGGATGAGAATGAATGATCTCTGCCATTTTCACAGCTTAAGCATGCCACAATTTTGAAACACTCCATGCATGCAGTACATTCCTCTGCTTTTTGGAATGACAAAAGTGATTTATTTATTTCTTTTGTACAGCCTCCAATGAAATGACAATGCATGTTGTAAAGCATATGTTTTAAAGAATAGATTTTGTAAATACGGTGTTTTGGCTCTTGGTACATTGAAACCTTTTTAAATTGCGAATGGCAAGCCACAATGTCAGTTTGAAAAAAAGAAGTTTTGCATGTCTAAAAGGTGCTGAAATATGTATTTACACTAAGCCAGTTGGTAAGTTTAAGCACATTGTCATAGCCTATTTTCTCGGAAGTGTTTCTCTACATGTTTGCAAAGGTGTAGGCAAATGCTCTGTTCAGAAATCTGTAAACTGCAGGGAAAGCCTGATGCTTGATTTCAGCATCAGTGGGCTGCAATATTCCTTATCTAATTGATTGGTAACGGCATGCAACGGTCACAAGCTGAGCATACGAGAAACACATGAACAATGTTTAACGGTTACTCAAAATTTTTGCTAAAAGGGTTTTTAGAGAAAATCTGTTTGTGATTGTCATTGCTGTGATTTATCTTCAGAAGCAATTGTCAAAGTTCAAACTATGCAGACGTTTTGAATGTGAGAAGTGCTCTGGGGGATTTCTGTTGCTTTTACTAATATAGTGTAAAGTGATGGATCCCTACTCAACCAAATTGGCTTGTAAAAAGCATTCATTATTTCAGCAATAATTTATCACTTTCATTATCACAGTTTGTAATTGTTTCAAGATGTTTCTTATGTTTGTCATGTTAAAATTAATTCTTAGATTTCACAGTTTTAGCCATTGTGCATACTGTCTGAAATGAATACTGCAGGATACCTTTTCTGGTTCTTTTGTTTTTTTGTGTCGTAACCAGTCTCATACTTCATGAATTGACAGGCAATGCTCTGTAAAGTTGCTTAATATATAAACTTTTCTGCGGCAGGGTAGTTAAATGCTGAACATGATGATTTTTTTTCCTATTTTTTCTACTAAAAGGAGGAATGCTGCTCCCTTTTTAAGACGGGAAAATAAGCTTGTTTTTGTCCTTAGGGAGTCGCCATATTGTTTTTATAAGGTACATTTTGGGATGTGAGATGTGCCTTAATGAATTGTCTGGCCTTTCCATTATGATTTCCTTGTAATTTATATTTATTTATTGCAAAACTTTTTTCTTTTTCTTTTTTTTACTGATTTTTTGATAACTGGTGTAGAGCATTTCAGAAAGTTTTACATTTTGTGCACTTCTTTTGAACATGCAATGTAGATGTCTCTAATGCTTTTTGTATACTGTACCACAAAGTAGTTCTGTATTGTAATAAAAAAAAAATTAAAGAAACGGTGCCCTTGTTATTTTTGTGTGTACCAGCAGGTGGTGTACAAGAGCTACACAGAGGACAGTTTTTAATCAGCGAGGTCATGCACATTGAATACAGGAACTAAAAGAATTTTATGTGGGTTTTCTGAAAGTGTGAATATTAGATTGGTTTTATGGGTGTTATAACAAATTCTCTGACATCAGCTGTAATGCCCCTACACAAGTTTCACAATAATCTCACAATATATTGATAAAGCTTGAAAGCTGGTGCTAACTATGACTACTCCACACCGCAATAGTAAGAGAAGGCTATGTATTTTGACTTAAACCGAAATAAAATTAAAAATTTGAGCCAAAACAGTCAACTGTCACAATGAGCAACCCTTTCTTAATATATATGGACTAACTGTTTTGGTAAAAGCTTTAATAGCTGATTAAATTGACAAAGTACTTTAAATACGCGGGACACGGGATCTAGGAGTTTACATAATTAGCTTAACATTAGATGTAAAATCTAGTAAATGACAGAAACTAGCTAAATTCACGCGCCACATTTTATATTTGCAGAGTAAAGTCCTTACTTAATTTCTAGTATTACTAGAGGTGATCCTGTCAGAGCTTTCAAAATAAAAGCCTAATTAACGCAAATTCTCAATACTTCCGGTTTAACTCTAGCTAAGTCTGACTTGACGCACCTCTTTATGTGCGTTTTCTCCTACTCTCACGTGTACGCGCATGCACGCTCTCTCTCTCTCTCTCTCTCTCTCTCTCTCTCTCTATCTCGCACACACACACACACACACACACACACACACACACACACACACACACACACACACACACACACACAAACACA
>JAPZDZ010000001.1:13206995-13217339 GCA_029783805.1 Acanthurus tennentii | reverse complement strand
GTCTGGGCCAGGCGGCAGAACTGCCAGGACACTGTTTGGCAGGACAGGTGCTGATGGGCAGGAAATGTGGTGAGTCTGTGTTTGTGTTTGCTTTTTATTCGATGCAGAAAGCATGTTAATGGACAGGAGATGCACAATTCAATCAGGCATCACTACTACTTGAAAAATTGATGTCTTAAGCATCTAAAGAGTGCGAATCCAACCACTTTTGTTACACCCAACACAAGGCAGTAATGGCTCTGACTAGGCCTCATCCACACAGTAGACTCATAGTCATGACTTTAAGCAATTGAAATGGTCCGTGCCAGTAAGTTATATTTAGACAAGCTGGTTTAATGATTGGATTTGGAGCAGGTGTTGGCCAGATGAGTGCCATATTTGGTTTGCAGACATGCTGTAATGAGCCTTTTCGGAGGGGAGAGCGAGCTCACATGGAGGAACAGAGAGGCTGTTGTTGGCCCTCAGAGCTGTGAGATCTTCCAGCATCTCACTGGGATAAGAGTGTAACGTAAAGGGCTGATGGCAGGTCTCCTGGTAGCTGTTGCCTCTCGGTTTGCGTTTTATATACAACCGGTGATGGAGAAAATGTTCATTAAATGAGACCGCACACTGTCAGCGTTAGAGAGCTGAAGGCTGGCATGTGTTTTCTCTGGCTGTTGGGACCGTGCGCCCCTAATTTCGGGCCTCACAGTAAGTTCGCTGCCTGCTGCTCGCCTTTTTAATATCAGTGAGAGGAAACTGGTGCCTTTCTTCTTTTCAGATGTCTAAATATTTATTCAAATGGTATGTGCTTTGTTCCATATATAAGCTCGTCTATCTGATGTGATGTGTAATGTGATGTAGGCAGATCCTCAGAACACCTCAGATAACTCTTGAAGTGTGTTTAAGGTTTTTTTTTGTTTTCCCCCTTAAAAGAAAAGGACTGATTGAGGTGTTGTTATTCGTTTTATGGTCTCTGCACTTTAACTGGAGACCAAAACTTGTCTGAAGCTATAGCCATGCTATGGTTTCTTGAGATAACATTGCATTTGTCTCCCTCTAACTCCATATGTGCTTGGCTTGTACATTAACTTCAAAGTTATTCCTGCTGTTGAGCTGCGTCGACATGATTTAAACCTAAACTGCTCCAGTTCATTATTTCTATCTTTCAGTAACACAGGTCTTAAGTGTGTTGATTCCTTAACTCCCCCGCTACGCTTTCAGGTCAACATTAAGCAGTCTATTGGCCATGGCAGGGGTGTAGACATGTAATTTGGGAGAGGAGGGAGGGGGGGCTGAAAGGCATTCTTCTTAACCTCCAGCTCTTTAAAGGAGCTATATTTTTCCCCTCCTCCCCCAGCTCCCGCTCTGGCTTAGCTCAGAGTGCAGTTTAGTTCTTTTCAGTTTGCCCACTCCATTGAAAACCCAATTTGGGGCTTGTTCTCACTGCCTCTAAGGGATGACAACACAGCCGCCCGTGCATTTGGATAAAATATGCTCTCACCTCTGTGCACTCTTTAAAGCTTTTTTCCATTCTGATTGTGTGATTATTTGGGTTACTGCTTGCATCAATTATATACCAGGATGTTACTTCTGTTTAAGCAAAATTCTATGGATAGCAAATTAATTATGCAAATATTTGCGCAGATGTTTATTTGTACTGTTGTTTTTTTTTTTTTTTACATAAGATCATCAGTATTTTACTACATCAGAATATGCATTTATATAAAATGTAAAACAAGTGCAAACAAGTCAGCAGTTTATAATGAGGCCGGGATGCTGTGAATGGTGCGTGTCCACGTCCATTTGACTGCTGTAGTCGACTTGTTTGCGTGTTTGTTTTAACATTGAAGATGTTTAGGAAGTGCTGTTGATTCAAGCTGGCAGTTTGAGTGCTGTGTCCCCCCTGCCCCCCAGCTGGGGCCACTTTGCATGACCCCCAGCCACTAAACTGCTAAAGAGAATTGACTTCAGCCACACCATGGGAATCAATTAGCATCAGTTGTTTGGGCCTCCGCTTGATGGGCGCGAGCAGCGATTGGGCCAGGCAGAATGGGGGGATTCAGAAACCTGACCCCTTTTATTGGGTTCAGCTCCTTACCACTGTGATACCGTAGTGTTTTCCTATGTCATCAAGTAGGCAAAGACTGGGGACTTGAATAGAGGTGAAAGGTCTTTTAAACCTCTTTGGGGCCATCAATTCGAGGACTCTATAGAAGCGTTCTTTGCATTTGAAAGGCTTCAAGGTTTTTTCTCTCTTTCACTCTCACTCTCTCTCTTCTCTCACTGCTTCCCTCTGTCAAATAAAAGCTGTTAGGGGACAATGCGATGATGGCTCCTCATGGTCTTTCAGAATAAACAATAGGTTTCAAAAAATAAACTGCTCTTGAGAGAATTACATTTTCTTTCTTTTTAGGGGAAAATCGAACAATTTGCTGAGCCACGTATAATGGATCCATACGCTGAGGCTTTTGTGTGTCGGGCTTTTAGAGATAGTGGTTTCTGTACATACAGACAGCTTAAAGGCTGCAGCAGCTGACTGAGGCACATTTTGTGTTAAGGGCCAGGGATTTAATTGATTTATTATTGTGTGAGATCAGCTTCAGTTTTCAAGTTCTAAAGACCATCAGGCAGACACAGTAATTCCCAAATTAATTACAGGCATCACTTTAAATGGGAGGAACCAAAGCAAAATGGCGCGTTGGTCCCTTTAATCAGGGCTTTGCACTTTTGTGAGATAAGAGGGAAATACTCTCTTTGATTTGCCTCTGTGTTTGCTTTTAAAAGAGGCGAGGGTGCTTATGGTGGTATTAAAAATTTTTCCCTGACGCACAGCCTTGTTGTATGAAGTATAAGGACGTGTCAGATGAAGGGCACAAAGGCAGCTGTGGAGAAGGCTGGCGCTCTTTTGTCTCAGTGATTCTAGCTCTATTAGGTTGGTTTCCTAAAGCATTTAATTAACTTAATGCTGGGTTTGATGTCCATGAGTCCCTATACATTGAAATAATAAAAAAAAACTGCACACAGACTATTATGTTTCTATAATTATACATAATCTGTACATGAATGTGTGCCTAAAGGGGCATGTGGCATCAATAAGAAAGCATTGATACACTTTAAGTAATAATCTTTCTATTATTAAATAAGAGTTTCATTCATTACTTTTGTTATCAAATTGTCTATCAATGCCATATTTGTTTAGAAATAATTGCTATTCATTGCCAACACTTTACTTATCTTCATCTTGGCATTCTTAGGTTTGAATGTGCTAATTAATTGCAATGTTGGTAATAAGATTACATTTAATTGGAGTAATATGCAAAACTCTTTATTTTTGTTTCAAGTCTGACACTTTTTAGTAATGAATCAGATTACACTAATTAGATCACAAACAGACTGACATTTTTCAATAATAATTATAATAGGAATTATTTTAAATAACCTCCATGTTTGGTAGGATGATATAAAGTTAGTTTTGTATGTAATAATGTATTTTATGAAAGTTAGATTATAAACATTCTTTCCTCTGTAATTTAATATCTAAATTAATTCAGTTCAGTGATAACCTAGGCTGGTATGAAGGATTTACATGTTTATTCCTGATTCACACTATTAATATTCTCTCAATTTTGATAATTTATCATATTAAGAAAAAAACAACACAATCACTGTATTATGTAAATGTTTTTGACTAGTTGTCAATCACAAATTGTAGTCCTAACTACTTTTCTAAGCTTTAAAAGAAGTTTGTGAGTGTGAAGAGTTTAAACGTTTGTTGGTGCTCGGTAATGCATCAGGTGGCATGATGTGCTTTTAAGTTATTGTTTATGGATAGTGATCTGTTAGAGTTTATCTCACTGTTATGTTAAAATGAGTCTGACAGAAGACACCAGATAACTTGTCATAAACATTTTGAAGATGCTTCAGAAAAATCATACAACACTAGTGACCAGTAATGTAGTGCAGTTACATTCTCAAGCATATGGTACAACTTGCAGTTGAGTTCACTGTGCTAAACTCTTCTAAGGTCAACAGCACTGACTCACTTTATTACCATGCAATTAAAACGCTCAAATCTGTCAACAGATTGATAAATTGTTCTGGCTGAGCTAATGTTTTTGATGTGTTACTGATGCTCTTCAGTGTGTTTATCCTTTTACAAGTATGTGCATGGTCCTGTTTGACTCCCATCCAGCTGATGAGGTCTTTGCTACTTTACTTTAATGGTCTTCTCATGCGATTGTAACCGCTGTATTTACACTGTAAATCTGCACTGTGGTTGGGGCTGTTTGATTGTGTGTAGCCACGAGGCATCCTGCTATATATGTTGATTCATGTCTGCATTTTACATTGTCTATCTCCCCCAGTGTTTGTTGTCGAGTGCTCTCTGACTCTGATCTGTCTGCTAAATTGATGTAAATTACAAGTTCAGACACCTCAGTCTGTTTTGGGTGTCTTAACACAAGTGTTTGTTTTCAGTTTGTGAGGAAAATGTTTCTAATTAAATTTGTTTCAACTTGATTACACGTCACATTGCTCTTTTAAGAGAATGATGGATATGTTTGAGTATTTAGAGAACATGATTTTTATTTTTTAAACTTACCACAGCACTAAGACAAAAATGTTATCAGACCTCAGAGATGTGACAAACAACCACAAGCTTGGCAGCAAAGAGATTGAGGGCAAAATAATTTTTGCTCTGTCTACAGTCAGGGATTCACCTACGTGTACATGAGTCGAACGACATGTATTTTATTGAGTTTGTAACTTTGAGTCTATTTTTGTCTCATTCCCCACCTGTCTGTTAGTGAGCTGCAGTGTTGGGACTTACTACGACAGCGATCAGGGAAGGTGTGTGTTGTGTCCGGCTGGAACATATCAGGATGAGGAGGGACAGATGTCTTGTGAGGTCTGTCCCGGTCCCGAAGGAAGAGAAGTCTCCAAGGTGGTCGGAGCTCGCAACATGTCAGAGTGTGGAGGTAAGACAAGTCAAATGAGCCTCTAATGATTTTAAGTGAAAGAAACCACTAACAGGTGAGAAATGAAAGAAACCTCAGAAAGGACAACAGAGGAGGGGTCCTTATTCCAGGAAGACAATTAAGCCACCTGTTGTGCAGAGGGGTTATGAAAAAACAGTGTCATGTTTTTTCATAACCCCTCTGTTGAGGTACCACCACACACAGCGTCAAAAAAGTAACTTTGAATGCAAGTGGAGCAGAAGAAGAGATTGGCAGTAAGCTGTTTATCTGACAGATAAGAAGATACAGTGAAGGTTGCAGTACATTTTGAGAACAAAATATCTCGTCTGTTGTTTTTCAACTGCCAGAAAGGTAAAAGGGGCTCTTCCAGAAGACCTGGACACAACGCTGTTCACATTTAAGAGTACTGTCTGCAGAGAACACAAAACAGATCTGGGGTTTCCAAAACATTGTGAACAAGTTCCAAGGGTACCTAAGGTGTTAAGTGGAAACTTGTCAAAATCCATATTAATCATAATGTTTAATCCTCATACACCAAAAACATGCATATAGTATTTTGAATTAAATGGCCCTTTAAAGCACCTTGCTATTATTTTGTTATCATTCAATAATAGACATTAGAGAAACAAAACTGAGGTAGAGCCTGTGGGGAGACATGCAATCAAGGCCCTTTATATTTATTGTACAGTTTTGAGAATGACCTTGATCTTCTCTTTTGAGAAGATTAGCCTTCAATAATCTTCAATATTTAAATATGTATTTAAAGATCTTTAAAAGGTTCACATTCATGGTTGAATATTTTAAAAGAAAAAAAGATTTTCAAGTTTAACATGCAGACAATTAACCTTTTGATTATGACAATAGTCCTAAATTGTAAAGCCCCTAAAAAACAGTCTATACATGAAAGCAAGAGAAAATTAAAAAAGCATATACCAATATGAAAATACTTTGTGTGAAATAAGGAACACATAAACAGAAAGCAGCAAAGGCAATTAGTGAAAAGAATGACATAAAACGTTAATGATTGTTTTGTGAATATGAGCCACACAGGAAATGATGGTGCCTCGATAATAATCTCTCTCCGACAGATGTTCTGCTTTGTGTAAAGCCAAAGACGCTTGAGCTTAGATGTCAAAGATGTATTTGAATTTTAAAAGGTGAACTCTTGAATAAAAGCTGAGGGGGCCACCATGTTTTCGTTTCCTCCTGTGTGGTTATCACAGTCACTTTGTGGCTGAATCCCAGATCCCATCTCCTCTGTCAGACAAAACAACAAGAGCTATCAGCAACCTCCCACTGGCACCTAGTTTGTATTAGTCACTGAGGAGTTGCACTATATGCACTCGAAGATAAAACATGGCGTCATTCCTTTAACATTTGATTAAGCTTTGTAATAGGTTCTTATCTTAATAGAAGGGGAGAGGTTTTTCTTCAACAAAAACATTGTCATGCCCAGCAGTTCACACTCTGTTTTTCACCAAATGCTCGTGTTTGTTCAGGCCAGTGTTCCCCCGGTCAGTACTCTCATGACGGCTTCATCCCCTGCCTGCCCTGTCCACTGGGAACCTACCAGCCAGAAGGGGGACGCACAACCTGCTTCCCTTGCGGAGGAAACTTGGTGACCAAACACACTGGTTCCATAACCTTCCAGGAGTGTGAAACCAAAGGTGAGAAAGACCTAAAAAACCTATTAACTCCAGTTCAGTTTACTTTGGTTTAGAGTCCCCTGTTTTAATATAAATTGATGGAATAGGAGGCTCTTTTGGAGCTCAGATGGTTTGTGAAAACCTGTCAGACTTACTACATGAAGTGAAAACATCTGTGGATGTTTGGTTGAAAAAAAATAAAAGCGGAATTTTTGGTCTCTCTTGACATCACAACATTAACATGTGGTTGTCGAGTCTATAAAGCTCTTGTGGGAGTTGACAGGGACTTTGCTGCCCTCTGCAGCTGCTGTATTGTAAGTACATTTGAGAACGTAAGTCAGTTTCGAACTATGCACCTCCTACATCATCCTAGATATCAACCTTGCAGGACAGTGTATTAATATGTATATTATGTTATTTTTAAGGGTTTTCTGAGAACAGCATGGAAGAATATTTAATTAAATTGTTTATTAGGATGTCATCTATGTCAAAATGTAAAATTATTACACACGCTGATATGAGAGATACAAACATTTAAATCTACAGTGAAATTCAGGAGCATCATATTAACTAGCAGTCCCCTATCACTATGCTTGGCTCCTATAGTTCAGTGCTCTCCAGGACATTACTACAACACCAGCACACACCGCTGCATCCGCTGTCCCACGGGAACGTTTCAGGGAGAGTTTGGGCAGAACTACTGTGTCGCCTGCCCTGGAAACACCACCACAGACTTTGATGGCTCCACTCACATCATGCAATGCAAAAGTATGTTTGTCTGTACACAGAAATGCCTCTAAAACATGTATACATGCAACAACAGTTCAAGGGATTCAGGTCCAGATAATTCACCCAGCTGCAACAAGAAAAAAACCCGCTTGTGTGACATTACAGACCGACAATGTGGAGGAGAACTGGGAGATTTTACTGGTTACATCGAGTCCCCCAACTACCCGGGGAACTACCCAGCCAACGTGGAGTGCACGTGGACTATCAACCCACCACCAAAACGCAGGATCCTTATTGTTGTGCCAGAAATCTACCTGCCTATTGAGGACGAATGCGGTGACTACTTAGTGATGAGAAAAAGCTGTAAGTTTCAGCTGTGAGTGTATGTGAGAGTGTATTATTTAGAAAGAAAAAAACTGTACCACTGAATGTTTAACCATTGTTTTAGGGTTAAGAGTTGTTTTGGTTGATTATCCTTAGGTTTTGGTCAGGCATGTAGTGGTTAGAGTTCAAGTTACAGTAAGCTTTATCCTTTATTTAAAGTAATACAGGGTGTAATTTTCTTATTTGTCTTACTGGGATTACAGCATTTACGTTCTCAGCCACAGTAATAACAGACACTCTCATGTTTGCTTATGCTTTTTTTCACAGCTATCACCAACTCTGTGACAACCTATGAGACTTGTCAGACATACGAACGCCCCATCGCTTTCACCTCCCGCTCAAAGAGGCTTTGGATACAGTTCAGGTCTAATGAGGGGAACAGTGGGAAAGGCTTTCAGGTCCCATATGTGACATATGATGGTAAGAAAATAAATGTGAAGTTTGGTACTTAAACTGTGATGCTGCTTCCTTAGCATGTTGTTCATGTTTAATTGGTTGCTTTAATGAGCTGTTTATGGACTTTTCTTGCTTTAGAGGACTACCAGGAACTGATAGAAGACATAGTCAGAGATGGAAGATTATATGCTTCAGAAAATCACCAGGAAATTCTCAAGGTATGTAGGTACAAATGTTAGTTAAAGGGCACCTCTGGTTTTTCCTTCATGCATTTTAACTTTGGACCACAGTAAGACAGAAACAGTGGCAGCCAGTGAAATGTGAAGGAACATTTGGCAGAGATGTTGTTTTCTGCCAGATGTTTCTACTACATCCTGACATCCATACCCACCATATCCACATCTGTAAAAAAAGAAAATGTATGATAGAAAAAAGATTGCAGAAAAAGAGGAATAAAATAAATGGAAATAGTATTTTTTGGATGTTTTATGCCCTTAATGAGGAACAGATGGTAGCAAACTGATGGCAGGGAAAGATGGGGAATGAAAGATCCCTGGCCTGAATTGAACCACTGATATTATAATTAAATAGCTCTTGCCACCAGGGCGCTCCAACAGTGATTTTCCAGATGCTTTATCCTCCTCTTGTTGATATGTGTTGATGTTTTATCTGTTCTTAGGCCCAGTTAGCATGCAGCACCCTCCTTTGGAGAATTGTGGAAGCACAGGCAGCTTCTTCCATTGACTTAACCATATGCTTTTGCTCTCCATCCACATTTTCTCTTCAGGACAAGAAACTCATGAAGGCGCTGTTCGATGTGCTGGCTCATCCACAGAACTTCTTCAACTACACAGCTCAAGAATCGAGAGAAATGTTCCCCAAGTCCTTCATCCGCTTCCTGCGTTCCAAAGTCCTGAGATTCCTTCGTCCTTAGGATGCTGCAGCTGCTGTAAAGTTTCTGGCTGCTTCATGAAAAAACCTAGATTAGATACTGGCCACAGTATCTGTTTTATCCACTGACCCCTTTAAGAATATTCTGTAGTTATCTGTTTTCACATATAGCGTGGACTACACACTTGACAGAACTGATCCTGAAGAGAAAGTGGACAAGTCAACCAAGAAGACTTTTAACTGGAGCTTTAAAAGGGAGAAATTACCTGTAAAAAAGTGGTAGAGTGTAGACCTACATGAGCCTCTAAACAGAGGAATCTGGACCTTTTCACTTTGTTCGGAAATTTGGAAGCAGGTTTTAATTAGCAAAAGAATGACTTTAAAAATTAGATGTAAAAGTCACTATCTCAGGATTCAAAGTGCAACTCTGTATTTGAGCACAGCTAAATACTGTACATGCAAGTGTTATGAGACAGTTGATAACAGCATCATGATGAAAAACAAATATGGTAGCTAAACGGATATATACTGAATGTCAGCGATACTGTATATAGAGTGTGTATCTAGTTTTAACATAGGCTACTTTTTCAAGTAGAGGTTAATTTACAGAAACAAATATAGCACAAATGTTTTCTTGGGAACATTAGCACTACCAAAGGAGTAGTGACACCACAAAAGCAATTATTCTGATTTAAGTTTTGTATATGATGTAAAAAAATTTAGGTGAAACGCTGATGTAGCAACTACATACATTTTTGACAGTATAGCATTGCTGTTAATGCTGGTGGCCCATTTATTTGATGTTCCAAGGTGTGTGAATGAGTACTACTGTTTTTTGTTTGTTTGTTTTTAAACTTTTAATATCTAAAAAAGTTTCAGTGGCTTTTATACATTCATAAGACATCAGCTGCTTCAGCAAAAATGACACCATTATATATTAATACATTGTGTATTGCAAACTAGCAACCAAAGATTACTGGTCACTCTGCAAACGCAGTAGTAGGAGCAATGTGACTTGAAACTGAAAGACATCAGTCAGAGGAGAACAAAATATCAGACTGAACTACAATGTTAAAAAAGAAATAAAAAGTCCTGTAAAATTCAGCTGAGCTTTTCACCTGTCTTAGATGACACATGTATGTATATTTTTTACGCTTTTGTACATCTAATATGCTGTAAATAAAGATAAGAAACGTAGTTTGTAATTTTATTCCCATCCATTTTTTCTTTTCTTTTCTCCTCTTCCTTTCTTTAAACAACTTGATTTGTCTAAGCTAAGTTTCATTCACACACACCAATGCTGCACTTTAAGTTTAGTTTAAGCTTATGTATGTATATAT
>JAPZDZ010000001.1:13180623-13193807 GCA_029783805.1 Acanthurus tennentii | reverse complement strand
ATACGCAGAAACAGCACATGACTCAGTTTTTGTAAAACCTCTCTAAACTGAGCTCATTGTGGACTTTCCCAGTTTTCCTGGAAGATTTGTGTTTTTGTTTTTTTTTTTATCTTGGTCGATAGGCTACAACCCACATGAAACTAAATATGTGAGCTTTGTTTGTGTCTTTTCTCCTTAGAGCTCATGGTCAAAGTTTACAAATGTTGTGTTGTACACATTTGTACACATGTAACTAGTTTTCTTTGCTGAAACTGTATGAACTGTGCATTACATAAGGTACTCAAACATAGGTGTCCTACAGACCTGTGCATTATATATGAAACACTGTACATGGCATGTACTAAACAGGCTTAACTTGACAATCTTAAGTGACAGTAATTATATTAGGCAAAATGCACATATACATACATACATACATACATACATGTTCATTAGTATTGTACTAATACACATTTGTTTTACACTCTGCAGCAAGGTTTAAGCTGTGTTTTTGTTTGCCTGTCTGTATTTGCGTCTGTGTTTGTTACTCCTTAGCAAGGATGCTAAAATCTAAATTGAACTTATTTTTGTACAGAAATTTCAAAATACAGCAATTGAATTAAATGAAATATGCTACAACTGCTGCTTTGGACCATTACTCAAGCAACAAGTAGTTGATTTAAGGTACAGATGCAGACATAGGAATTTTTAAATGATTTACCAGCACAAACAGATTTGTTCTTGAGCATTTTCTTTATTTTTAAGTGCCTCCTTCAATCAGGTTTTTAAATGAAAAAAGTCTGGTATATGTTACATATGATTGTCCATGGTTTGGTTGCAGACCTTGATTTAAATTTCAAAATTACAAAGACGTAAAACATTCACACCTTTAGAACAACACTGCCAAGGTCGTGTTCTCACTGAATGCTTTGTTATTAAAATATAGGAAGCTTTGCATTTATAATGAATGTTAATAAGAATTTTCAGACTACAACCAGAATCCCTCTGATCATATCTAATACCAAATGATCTTAACAGAAACTCGAGGGACGTGACTAGTTCTCCTTAGCTCTCCTTTTTTCTCAAACCTTTTCTATTGTGCAGATCAAACAATGACCTTCCCCTCTCACTGGACAGGACTGTCAACACAAAGCTATTGAGGAAATTCTTGTCTGTTCTCTGTTCAGTTTGAGCTTAGCCTATCAGCAGACACTTTAAAAGGGACTGTTGTTCACTCAACATCACAATAAAAGTAATTTTCCTCTTCCCTGGCCTCTGTCTATCCATCCAGCTAGTTTTTGTTGAGCATTTTAAAAAACTCAACAACAATGTCTCTAACTCACAATAATCAGTGACAGTGCTTGCCCTTCTGCACATGTACTTAAGTTAAAGAGTTCTCAGAGAAAATAGTGTGCAGAAAAGTTAGTGGATAAGCATATTTGTCATATTTATGAGAGGACATTACTGTTGAGTTTTTCCAAATGTGCTTGACATGACACTAAATGTGACTGGGTGTGTTGTGTTGGAGCTACAGTCGAGCTTCAGTTCTAAACCTTGGCAAATCCCATCTATAATGTGCACACAGCACTTCAGGTAAGAGTGGAAGGTGTGTGTTTTTTAGTAAACTGTCCCTTAATAAATGTTGATGTTGAGAAAATGGGATTAGTGGGCTGATGTTGAAATGTGAATCAAGACAGCAACAGGAGGATCAGTAAATCATACGCTTTTAAACTTGGCAAAGGCAAAATATTTCATCCAGTATGAAATTAGTGGACCTGTCTGAGAACATGTTTATCATCTCTCCAGTGATGTTTGAGGTATTTGCTGTTCCCTCAGGTGATGCAAGGTGGTAATTTGAGCAGCCTTTTCATCATTGCAGTGACGGAGTGATGGAAAGGGCATGATTAAATGGAGGTGTTGTTGGACGTACTCTCATGTTACCCTGTTAGGTCTTTGTAATGCTTAACCAAAGGTTGTTGCTGTTAATCAGTACATCACTGTCATACACTTTAACATATGCCTGAAAGTTGCTTATTGTTAGATTTAGATACTGTTTCCACAGAATAACTCTGAAGGAAAAGTTTTGTTAAGGGTTTTGCTAACGGGAACCTCAGCCAAAACTGTTTGTAAAGCAGAAAATATTATTATGTACTCTTCTTCTGCAGATTTATCTGTCAGGAGTGTTGTTTAGGTCACAAGACCATCTCCTTAACTTTACCCTCGAGCTCAACTGAAGTTATGAACCACTGAGAGAAGGTTTCTTTAGAGAGGAAAATCTATTTCTAATCTATTTCTCTTTTTTGTTGCACCTCATGACTCATCCAGTCCTATGTTAACCTACATTTTTAAAACTTGAGATAAGAGCGGCTGGCAGTAGTATGTGGTGGTATTGTAGCTCAGTTAAAAGTAAGAGTCAAGATCTGCTTATTTGTGGTTTGTCAGTTTGTGTTGTAATGCAGAAATTACAGAAAAGAAATGTCTTTTGTGTGTTGCTGTTTTTGTTATTCCTCTGTCTCTTGTTTTTCTTGAAAGACATGTTTAACTCTGTCTGCTGTCTGAGAATATTAGAGGCTGTTCTGTTGCCTGCCGTTGCTAGCTACTGTACAACACTTGTATAATGACATGGTAGCATCCCTGATTTATAGTCTTTTAAAGCCTCTGACTTTGCTGTGACCCTTGTGGCTATAGCCCCTAATCTTTTCCATGTTTAGAAAAAAAAATTCAAATTACCTTGACATCTAGAAATTGACATTTCTGTAGGTTAATTTTGAGTAATAATAAACTAGAAGCCCACCGTAATTTGCCTTGTGCATGTCACATTATAACCACTTCTCCTTATGCACTATATCTCATTCAGTGAGTGCAGTGATTTAATGGGATCACCATGTCAGCATTTACATGCCATGAGATGTTCTGCCTTTATTTATTCAGAATGTTAGTTCATCCAACATTGCTTGCTCAGATAAAAGCATCTTTGATGTCTGAATACAAACCCTGTCAGCTGTGTTTGTGAACCTCTCAGCTCGTAAATACGTGAAAACCTGTTGATATTCACAATAAGAGATTCATGTCTTTTCGTAAAGCTTACCATCTTTAGATCTTCTTTATTGAGTAGACAACTTATATATATGCACCTTAACTTCCGAACACATTTTCCAAATCACTTAAATTAAGAGATGTGAAGCTATCAAACTTCATCATCTTTGTCTTTGCGCGACTGATATCAAGAACAGTTTTGTTAATGTGAGCACTTGAGATCAGAAGAAAGTCTTAAGAGCTTTTTTGGTCATTTGATTTTCTTTCCATTTTGAATTTTGGCATTAAAAATCTGTCTAACAAAATACGCTATATGATCTGTACACTAGCTCATATCAGTGTTTTTCTTATCCACCTCCTCCTGGGTTAATTTAAATTCACCCTCCAAAAACTGTCTGGTGAATGTTGAGTAAAGCTCATCCTTACTGTTAAGGAAAAAGGCCAAAAATTTTATGAGTAAGAGAGTTGTATGCCATTGCATGTCCTCATCCCACTTCTTTATCTTCTACCTTCTCTACCTCAGAATGCTATCAGTGTTTTATTGGGAATACTCTCAGTGCACTTTTTTTGATGAAAAAATACATTTGTTTTGCCTTATTGGTGATGTCTTTGATTTTTTGTAAATAAAACTTGTGAATTGAAACTACTTAAATGCAAAAAAAATAAGTCTTAGCCCGTGTGACCCTGGTAAACAATGACAAATATTCTCATACTAGAGAAAGCATGCAACAACAACAAGCAACAACAAGTTATGTACAAGTTATCATTGCTTTTGTTGGCCTAGCTTAATGCTGACTTTGAGACTGAAGCAAACAAGAATACATCTTATCAACTTCATATCTTTTGGAAAACTTGCAGATTGTGTGTCAGAGGTCAGCACTGTGACACCAGTTCTTGCCCCCCTGCTGCAGCTCAGATGGATATAAGCCCGTTTTCCACATGCCTGCCTCTGCAGCTGTGCATGCTCATATCTAGGTTACACAAAAGGGTTTTTTTCCTTTTCCACAAAGAGAAAATATGCCATGATTACTTTGAAAAAAAGAGCTGAAATGGCTAAAAAAGGAGAAAAAATGGTTTCAGGAATTGGTTCCACCTGGTCAATTAAGCTATATTGTGGTAGCATGGTGAGCCCATGTGGTGAGTATAGAGGTAATTACATAGGTATGGCTGTGTGCAACTGCCAGTAGCAGCAACCTTGGTGGTTTTCTTTTACATAGAGGTACATTGAGGCTGTCACAACCTGCTGTCTGGAGACATGTTATAAACAGAATACACATTCACTGTATACATTATAATACATCAATCTTTTAGTTTGAGCTAAGAGGTTTGGCTTTTTTTTCTTACCTACAGCATGAGGCTGTCTATACACCTCACACAAACATTTAATGTTTGTTGTAAAGGCTTGTATGTGGACTGTATTATCCTGCATCAAGTATCATGAGCTTAATTCCTCTCTGAAAGCATATTTTACGCAACTCATCCCCCACAATGTTCAGTTTAACACCACCCAACTCAACCAGCTCAAGTCTCTTTTTGTCTTAAGTGGACAAAACCGGGCTTTCTGCAGATATTGAAACAATGGCGGGGATCAGTGTGTGGGCTCATGTCTGCCAGTGAGTTGTGACGTCTGGAAAGAGTTGAGAATTTGCAGATATTTTCACTCTTCCTTTCCCCATGTCCTTCTTGGCTGCCTGTAAAGCTCTGTGGTGGTTTTTAAAACCTTGAAGTCAGGTTGCTGATCAGCAGAAACTGAAGACCAGGTCAGCCAAAAAGCTGATCAAGAGTCAGTATTAGCCCTGTGTTTATTTTATGGAAGCTGTTGTGCCGGCTACTGCATGTTTCAGGATAAAAAAAAAGATCTTAAACTGAACCAAGTTTAGGTTAATGAAAGATTAATGGCATAAAATTGTGCCATGCTCTCACATTTTGAACATCCTGGGCCAGGTGCTGAGAGAGTGCATATCTGAGTGCAGTTTATTGAATGAAAAAGAGGCTTTCGGCATCAGATCCAGGTGTTTCTGCCCCTCTCCTTTGCTCTCTTTCATCCTCCGAACACATTCTTTAATATTTTGAATGCAGCCGCAGTCTGATGGATAGGGCAAATATTAGTACATTCCTGCATGTAGTGGAGAGAACAGTACATCAGATCATCTGTCAAATGTGACAGGGCCAAGGACATGTGGACCCTTTTTTGATTTTTTTTTTACCTAATAGACTCCCTTTCGTTTACCCTCATGCACACACACTGACACTGACACACACAGCTGACACACAGCTGATAAACGACTCAAGGTCATATTGAACACAAAGGGCTCTTTGATTCCAGGCTACATGGTCTAATGAAGACACTGTCAATTTCATGAATATGCCCTTGTTTCAGGGGAAAATATGCATCATTGATATTTCTCTCATGGAAATGTAAATTAGTAGACTAATTCTAGAAATTAATATGACAAAACAGGAAAAACACTTAAATGGCTAACCTAGCTCAATAAGATGATGTTGAATATCTTGAAGCAACACCATGTAACCTATGCAGACAGATAGTTCATTAAAGCCACCAACCCAAAGCTTCAGTACAGGACAAATGGGGAACGAAACTTAATAAACTGCTGTCCAGAAATTACTTGGTATTGCTTTAAAGAGAATTTTTGGCTTTTGGGATTTCTTCTTAAGTCAGAGACAAACATGAAAAATAGAGATAAACTCCTGGGCGCCTTCTTAATCTCTCTGTTACAAGTATAAGGATTTATATGTAGATAGAGAGGGTTTTTACTTCTCCAAGGCTGAATGTCTTGTTAGCTAAAGCTTTAAGTGATAGCAGAATTAGTAATGAAGCTGCAGTCCTGTAGCTGGGAAGTGCAAGTATAGGACAAGGGAGAAAATGTAATAAAATGACTATATTCACTACAGGAATGCTGATATGGAAAATAGAATAGTTGCATATCCTGTTGACATGCAATAACATGTGTCAAGACACCTCCTGTTTGTGATGCTGTGTCATAGGGAATTGTGTAGGTGTGTTGATATGCATCGAACTGTAAGCTAGTGTGTGACCCCTTTTGCTCATGTTTTTTGCTTGACCTGATTGGTCAGTTACAATTTAGTTCAAACAATCAGCAAAGACGTCCATAGACTTCATTGTCTACAAACTTACAGCTTCTTTACCTAATACCTCTACATTAACAATAGGTCTAATAGATAAGTGTAATAAAAAAAGTGTTGCCTATTTTAAAGAAGTCATAAAGAATTATTGCATGACTCTGCAGCACCCCTCAGATCTCATATTTAACTGTACTTCTGATCATTATTTTTTATGTTTTTTAGCCCACAGCTTTATTGTTCTGGTTCTATCAGACAATTTTCATCTGTGTTGTTCTCAACGGTTTTCAGTAGAAATGCCTCAAAAACCCACTTTCAACTACATGCACAGCACTAAACAGCAGACAAAATTAGCAAATAGCTGGGGGATAGCTGGTAATACTTGGTGTTTCCCACAGAAGTTGGTAGAGACCAAAACAGAGGTAAAAGTGGGTGAAATCTGGACTTCCGTTCATGAAGTGGTCATACCAACTTTATTGATAAGAATTAAAGAAGAATTTTGAATTGAATTGAATTTAAGGCTAAAATCCTCAAACTTAATCTTTTTTTCCAAGGACAAGATGTAAAGCATACACACAGCTATTTGCTGAACGCATTTTCACAAGCAACAAAATGTCTTCTCACATCCTGCCTCATTCAGTACAACATCAAGCATTTTTACAGCAATCAGTGTCAAGTGGGTCATCAACACACAGCTGATTGAAAGCATGCCTCCCATCAACGTGAAACTGTTGACTTGTCACTGTTGACCGTTAGCTTGCCTTTGGCTCTGACATCTCAAGAGAAAATTTGTGTTCAATCTGCTTGAATGCACTTAAAAAGTACTCAAGAGCGTTCTTAGAAGTGGTTGTTTACAGCCTGTGATTTTGTGTAGGGAGATGGTATCAGACCTCAGGAAGTTAGTTGGCTAACGCCTTGGTGTTTACATTGCAAAGTCCATCTTGGGGCTTCTGTGACCCATTTCTGTGATTGTGGCTTTCTCCGTCCAAAAAATAGAAAATGATGAATTTAGATAAATAAACATTGCTCTAAACTTAATATAACTGAGGCATGTAGAGTGGATATCAAGCTAAGATGTAAACTGTTTATTTTTTCACTCCTGGCAGATGGTGGAAGATTTTCCTTTAATTGTTGTGTGCTCGCTTTGAGGTATTACAAATTGAAATCCCAGAATCTTCATGTTTTCAATAAGAGAGCTTGAGAGAAGATTAAATTTCACTTTGAAACTAAAAAATATCTTTAAGTCATTATTATACCAAAATAACAATTTACACAACTACCAGTTTTTGAATTTAATGTAAGCAGAATATTTTGGTTATTTTTGTTATGTTGAAGGAATATAAAAGACAGCTAAGTTAAGCTTATTTTTGTCTCAATTTCTAATATTGAACTAATATTTTTTGCAATTTATTCATCTACAGAGTGTGGAACCAATATTCCTTGTCTTAAATGTGGCCAAGACTTTTTGATTTAGAGATCATTTGGAAGTGTTCTTGTTTTGGAACAAATGTCATATTACATGATAAGTGGCTCTCTTTCTGAGTCACCTGTATGTCTGTACACTTCAATGTTTAAATTCCATTGTTGAATCCGGTAGTGCTGTCTTACATCACAGAGAAAATAGAGGCCTCATGCTCATGTCTTGTTTTGTGCCAGTTTTCTGTAAAAATGCACTTAAGTGTGATGTGTTTCATAGTTCACACGGTAACAATAGTGTTGGAGCATTGTGAGCAGTGCAGGACATCATTCTTTGAGTCTGATAAAAATAATGATGCATGCCCTCTTAACACAGTCCACAGTTACAGGAAATAGCTGACAGCAGGAATGCTGCCTCTCTCTCCTCATCTGTCTCTATAGGACTTAGCTCCACTACTGGTTGGCCGGCTTCTTCATACAACAACTTCCTGTAAACAAGCCATGCTGCCAAGCACCCTCCCATCCTCCACCTCTGATCCCAAAGGGATCTCTATTTGACCTCCTTTTGCTCCAGAACAATCACTTTAAGCTTTTCATGAAAGGGTCATTGCTGCGTTTCAAAACGTGATTTTTTAGGGACAGTGACCTGCAGTTTGAAGGGAGGGTTTAACTAACTGCTGGTCTAACTTGAGATTAAGTCCAGGAAGTGTTCCAATTAAGATGTCAGGTTTACTGTTGTTAGGACTTTTATAGTGTAAATAAAGGATGTTAAATGACACCTATTCCACAGTCCATAAGTAATACAAACATTAATCTATGAGAACATGAGAGCATGCTTTAAGTCATTACCAGCAATACTTTTAGCACTACCAACACAATTTTCTTTCACCTCTGTTATACTATGCTAGAGGTAGAAATCTCTTGGCTAGATATTAGACTTAGATTAATAAATGAACTGATGTATTACCCAAAATTTACCCTTTTGCAGATATATCATAACACAGATATTTGGCAGATATATTATAAGTGACAAAGATATAATTGAAGAAATGTAGAAACAGTGTCTTGATGGCATTGCTGATGCGCCAGAGGGCACTGACAAGTTCATTTTACAATTAAAACCTGCCACACTTTGAATATATTTAGGATATATAATGAAGAAAAATCAAGGATCTTTATCAAAACAGGTTTATTTAGTCTTGTATCTTCATGTAAAGACTTTAAACAATTTATTGGTATACGTTTTTTGGTACTTCCGATTTTCATTATTTACATCAAAAATTTTCAGGCTGTAGTTGATATCACAAGGGTAATATATGAGCAAATGTGCTTTGTTGTGATAGGTTTGAACATCTTGAAGAGACTATTGTCTGTCTCTGTTACTAATGGCTGATTTAGACCATACAAAAACAGTTACCTAAAGGAAGCTTTTGCGAACATACAATGATCCATTGTGATAACACTGAATCAATCATGTACTACAAGCACACACCTAGAGGTGCCAAATAATCTTAATGTCTATGCACACTTCAAACTGGTTAATCATAACATTGTATTCTTTTGGCTTCTGTGTGCCAAAACTATTGACAGTACGGCAACTATGTGAATACTGGCTTTATTGTCTCCCCATCAGCTATGATTCAATGTGGATCAGGATCTTGTTTAAACAGTTGAACTGTTCAAATGGCTGACGTGTAGTTTGTGGTGTTTAATTTAAAAAATAGACATAACTGAAGTCAGGGAATAGCTATGCCTTAAGTACCAGAGCTTCTCTTGCACGACATTATCTACATGCTATGTTAGTTAAGCCACTTGCTTTTGTTTGTTGAAATTAGCTTGCAAAGTTTCCATTAAAAATTCTACACAGCACCTGTGGTGAAGTCAGGTACTTTGTAAGATTTTCCCATTGAGTTGCCTTACAAATAGTTGTTCACTTTACTGTTAATCCATGACTGAGAAAAATCAAATTTAAGTTTGAGAAGTTGTAGAAGTTTTGTCAAGCTAAGTTAATATAGATGATATTGTCATAGTAATCCTTAATTTCCTCTAAAAACGTTATTATTATTGTTGGAGCCTGTGTTCGCTATTTCACGCCAAAGTTGAGCAATATCAGACCAACATTAAACCCCGGTCATGAACAGAGCTGCAAATTTAAGTTGAGCTGTTCATACTCAGTTTTATCTTGAATGTGGTTCTAGAGGAATATTGACCACCTGGCTCTTAATGTGGCACTGCATGAAAGTTTAAGTGCACGACAGGATTGGGCCTACTGTAAATTCACATTTTATTTAATATCTTAGCATAAACTTAAGTCAAAGTCTGTATTCTTACTTGCACTTCAGAAGTTTTTCTTGTATGATTTCATATTATTGCCTTATTGTAATGCAAATAATGATGCAGCTTTTCAGATGTTTTACATTCTTGTGTTTGTCTATCAGGTGAGAGGGAGGTTTGTGGACAAACATGACTGCCAACAAGAGTTCGAAGGCTGTGCCTCGTGCAGGAGGGGGTAAAGTTCCCCGGGACGTCCCTGACAGGTCAGTGACATCTGGGACAGGGGTGGGCTGGCTAACATGCACTTCCAGTCATATCACATGGTTTCTGAGTATCCACCAGCCAAGGTTTTTTTTTGATCTTTTGGATTAAAACAGAAGTGCTTTACTCATCAGTTTGTTTTTAACCACAATGCCGTCTGTGATTACCCTGTGGTAGTACTTTTTTTTTTTCATTTATGGGAAAGAATAACCAATGATTGTCAGTCATGATAAGACTTTCAGAGCTTGTACAAGTACAATCCTGTATCCTGGACAGGAGCCCCATCAGTCTCTGAACTGTGAGTACTGAGAAGAAGCTTGTGTTAGCATGTTGAGAGATTACAATGTCCTGCTGGGAGGTAAAAACAAACTCTGGGAATGATATGTGATATATTTCTCAGTCTTATAGTTGTCAAGTTTAACCAAGCTCAAACTTTTCTTTGGCTAGAAAGTCCTCTTGGGAAAAGACAGTCTGCTAAGAATAGATTTCAGTTCACGTGATAATTGTAGTCAGTGTTCACACTGTCACACTGATAGTTTGATGGCTGGTTTTAAGCAAAGGCTTAGTTTTGCTGTCAATATTCAAATATATAATACTATTATGCTATTTGACTGACAATGTAATCTTCTTTGCTAATGATACAGTGGTGGTAAACATGCAATGGAAAATAATTCTGAAACCACAAAATATAAATAACATGTGGCAACTGGTTTCTCTAATTGCTTCTTGTGTAAACAAGGCTGTACTGAAAGTGGCAAATCACACAAACTTCAATGAAAAGGCCAATATTATGGCGTAGATAAATGTCATTTACTTGTCAGTAAATGCACATGTTTATCATAGAGCTGTCAGATTCTCAAGATAAACTCTGTAAATGTAAACATGAGATAAACACTAATTACAGTAACCAAGCTTCTTGAATGCAATAACTGTGCATTTAACCTCCTTTTGATAGATTTGGTGAACAGTCTGCTGTCCTCACAGCCTTAATTTACCATCTATTCTCAAAGACTGCATTTAAAGCTTATGAAGCAGAGATACTTTGCAGCTCATTGTTTAGAGGGAAATTAATCCTGTCAGTTGGTTCTACAATGTGCATTCCCTCAGACTATTAAGCTAACAAGGGATCAGTTTCTAGGACAAGATGAGACCCATGCCGAACAGTGTAGCCTCAAGAGACACACAAAGCAGTAACATGGTGGAAAAACCTGTTCAAAGCAAAGCAAAGCAAAGCAAAACAAACAAACAAACAAGCAAACAAAAAAAGGGCTTGAGTCTGGTTCTGTGATCCTCTCTAGGGAATAACTGTATCTTCCAAATCAAAATTGTTCTGATCTTGTTTTTTCAATTAATATCCTACACCTGAATGATCACAAGTAACTCCGAAAGCAATCTACATAGATGTTTTGGCAACAAACATGCTGAAAAAGCTGTGAGAGACAGATACTGATATATGTGCAAATTTAACTTCCAGGACTATTAAATGAAATGTGTGCTACAATAATGTAAAATGTATACCTCCTATGCATAAAAGAGTGACAGAGAAAAAGTGCTGATGGATGATAAAGTTTACATACAGTATGTTGAACTAGAATAGCTTAAGTGCTGTTTGTCTGAGCAGTCTGCTCCGTCAATACTGGTCAGTAACAGGAAGTGGCTTGTGGTTAGCATGCCCTGGAAGCCTGAGTGAGAGCCAGAGGCCAGGTTGTGACTGGCATCCAGCTCTCTTTACCGTACTGTATGTGTGGCCGGCCCATCTGAAGCTGACTAAACTGGGCTTATTTTTACAAGATGATCCACATGATCCACACCACCACCCCCTAAAAGTCCCCGTGCCTGAAAAAGACAAAAAAAATTGCGTACCTTTTCTTTTTGTGTCTAATCCAGAGGTCCTCACACTGCAGTCTACACTTAGTTTACAGCACAAGGAGTGATGCTGGCTGAACAAGGCCATAATATTCTAAAATCTGATTTATTCTGTGGCTGATTTTACTTTTGCAGCTGATTAAATCTGTTGCCATGCAAACAGATTAAATTATAGAACAGTTTGGTAATGATATACAAACCAACGCAAGAAAACAAACAAAACATATCAATAAAAGCTTAACTTCTCATCATGTTGCATCCTATTTACTGTCACATTGGTTAAATTATGATCTAGTGTGGAGAAAGTACTAAATCCTACAGATGTTCAAATTCTGAACTTAAAAAACCAAAACAAAAAGGGGCCTTTAAGCCAAAAAGAAACAATTGAAACTGTTTTGATGAACTCAATAAACCGTTTGCTTGTAGGATTAGAATTGCATTACTTAGTGTTTGGTCTGGTTGCTACTAAAACATTCACAATTATAGTTTGGAGACACTGCCTGCTCTCCAGCTCCTAGGGAAAAGTTCAGTCAGGAGTTTTACCAGGAAATGAAAATGATTTTAGTGAACAAGCTGTGATATCTCCCTGCTGATCCACTGCAGATGTCATGTGTTGCACTGCTGATTAATATCAGTGTCCTCATTTTTTTTTTCTAAAACTGAATGGCCTGTATGACTGTATGACTGTGACTTAAGGGCAAATAAACACCTGAAAGATGAGCTTATCTCAAACTCTTTTTAAGCTGAAGTAAATGTTTATTTACTTTGACAATCTAAGTGAAATGACAATCAAACTTAGGTTACAAACACACAGTTTGTTTGATGAAAAAAGGTACTATGTAGAACCTTGTGTGAAGTAGCTTTAAAACCTCTAGAAACAGTCATGTGTAATGATCTGAAGACAAGAGACCTTAAGAGAAACTGCCTTGTTTGGTATGTAGTTGAATAAATTGTTTATAACACACTAAGATGTGTAATGGTGAATCTGCTGGACACATGAATATTTACATTATAGTGTGTTCTAAACCATGTTTTAATGTTTACATTGCACTTTAGAATGCTAAGTAGAGGGACTTTAAGTAAAGTGTCATCAAAATATCTTTCACCTCTGAAGAGTTTTTCTGAAAAGAGAAATCTTGAGACTTGGCTGTAAAATATTGTTTCACCTATGCAACAGTAATTTTGGTAACTAACTAACTCATAAGCTGAAAGGACCAAAAACACATAAAGAGAATTCTGACAAACCCTCA
>JAPZDZ010000001.1:13155623-13180523 GCA_029783805.1 Acanthurus tennentii | reverse complement strand
TTCAGAATACTTCAAACCAGCAGTACAAATCTGCAGACATGAGCTGTTGTCTTAAATTCTCATATTACTTCCAGGGAAATAAGATCAATCATGCTTGGAGCTTGCAGGTTCCTATCTGCTGTAAAAGTCTCTCCAGCCTGGAGCACAGGGAATGAAACCAGGGAAGGGCAGAGAGGTGTGAAGCGAGATCTGTCCCAACCTGCATTGTTGGATCACAGTCCACTGCCCTTAGCTTCCTCCTCCCACAATGCTTGTTATTATAACCATGACTGTGACATCAGATCTCCCAGTGCTTCACTTTTGCAAGACCTAACCAGAAACCAGGTCATGACAAAGTTCCTATGAGTATTACTGTGTCAGGGATTTACAGGGAAAATTTGTCTCTGTTGAAATCTTAAAGGAGGAGAGCAGCGTGAGAAAGTGTAAGTGTGTGTTTGGTGAACGATGATGGTACAGCCAACAATGAAAGTGGGACTGCCGTAGCACCTAGTATCACTTAACTGAAAAGGCTTTAAGGACCAGAATAGGAGAACTGAGACTTTCACAGGTAAGACTGCTGTAATAAATCCAACTTGGCAAACTGCTTTTTTTTGTGTGAGGTCCACAGCGATTCTCTTGAAGTTATTTTGATTATGTGGAAAAATCCACAGTGGCATTTTAATGTAGTCTGTATTTCCTTTGGCCTATACTTTAATCTTATCCTGCCAAAGACAGAATACTTTCCTGTGGTGATTCTAAAAGAGTGGTTCAGGTTTTCACTCTGTCTTTGATCCTGGAAATGAATTCTGAATTTTCAGCTGATTCTTTACAGGTTATTTCCATCTGTTCCACATTGAATTACTTTTAATGGTGCAGGGTTGGGTGGATTTATCGGCTATTCCTTTGATTTGCCGCTTTTGGTTTTTTATTATCTTTTAAGCTGAAATGTATTTTTTGTAAAAAAAAACATTAAAAATATTTGTAACGTTTGTTCACACATTTTTCTGTCCTGTTCTAGGTGCCAGTCTTCATCACAGGGTCCTGTCCTCTCTGCCAGTCAGGGAAAGAGCCAGCAGCCTCTCCTCAGCGACAGTGAAACAGGGAAGCAGAGCAGGTACGTCAGGACTGACGGCAGGTTCCTGGTACGTGCTGGCTGGAACAGCAAGGCTGCCAGCCTGTGCAGTGGTGCATCTCTCGCAGGTGATACTGACTCCCAAGGCCGCCTCACCAAGTCAAAGAGCATCAGCTGCCTGGACAATAGGCTGTCTATTTATAAGCCTCAAGCTCAAACCAAGTGCTGTCAGGAGAGTCAGGGTGTCCAAGAGCAGAAGGAGAAACGGGATATTTCTCCAGGAGATGGACTTAACGGTCGGCCCCTGAGTTGGAGTACACTTTCACTTGGACCATCCTCTAACCAAGGCCACAAGCGCACCCTCTCCCTCACCCGCTCAGTGGCAGGTGTTCCTCCCACCACAATCCGTAAGAAAATCTCAGAATGGGAGTGCAGAAGGGTGTCTCTGCCTAGGATGAGCTTGTGTCTCGATAAAAGAGGAGGGGAGCGCGTAGGGGGCAGTGAGGGCTGCCCCAGCCTGCTCTCTTCTCCCTGCAGCGAGAAAACTTTTGACTTTAAGGGGGTTCGCAGAATGAGCACGGCTTTCTCAGAATGTTCATACACAGAGGATGAGGAAGGAGTTTCAGACAAAGACGGCATAGGTCGTTTTCAGAAAAGGATGGGCAAGTCAGAGTCCTCAGGAACATTTGTACGTTCCCTGTCTGCTCGGAAGGAGACGTCAGCAGTCCTCAACAGGATACAAAAGATTGAGCAAGCCCTGAAGGAGAATCCAAACCCATCCCCTCCACGTTATCTGAATAACTGCTATGCTCCAGACAAGACAAGACAAAAGTCTTTTGTGATAGGTGATGACTTTGACAGTACATGTGCCAGTAAGCGCAGCAGCATTTGCTCAGTTGCCACTGAACCAGATACTGTTCTGGTGACTGATAAACTCTCCAAACTCAGACAGAGGTTTAGTGTGAGCTCAGTGAGGTCAGAGAGCCCAGAACCACCCAACCAACAGACCCCTGTTGGCACACCCGTCAACCCTTTACCTAAACCCAAACGCACTTTTGAGTATGATGCCAAAGGGGACCAAAAGGGCCTTTCGCCAGCCAATGGATTACCTCCAAACAGAGCCTCTGAGTCTCCCCCACCTTTGCCCTCAACACCTGCACCCACTATGACACGATCAGTCAAGACTGAGGGGAGCACCCCAGTAAGGATCCAGGACAGGTAAGAACATCAGTGTTTGCTTGTCTCTCCTTAAACTGAGATGAAAATATCACCTGCAGAAAGCAAACTCCAACTTTGTGAGCTGTATGAGTTTGTTTCCCGCATTCTAAAACAATAAAATTGTGTCATTTCTCTCGACTTCCCCTGGGGAGTAGACAATAAAACAACTCTCAGTTCTCACAAAAGTTGATATGCTGCTGTGTATTGCAGAGTAAAGTCTATGCGTTTAGGATGCACAGAACTGAATGTTGCTGATACTGACCTTAATAAGCTGATCATGTACTGGCTGATCATCTGTGTTAAAGGCAGCTTCTCTGTCACAGTTTATTGCCGCAGCAATCACTGGTTTCATGTTTGTAACATAGGGAAGCTTACACTGAAATGTCTAGAATGAGTTTCACCCATTCAGATAAAGTTCACGTATTTCAAATAGGAGGAAGGAAAGCACATGCATCAACACGTGGTTTTTGAAACTGTATGGCAGTGAAAAGGTTAAATCAGTACATTCTTACTGGGTGCTTTAAATATGTTTAGATGTCTTCAAAATGATCTCAGGATTTAAAAGGTTCCAAACATACCTGGTCTTATGAGGAATTTGGATCACAGTGTTTGTTTTGTTGGTCTGGTAGTTAATAAGTTACTGATCAGTGTGTCTGGTTAGGGTGTCGGAACATCTGCTCTGGTTAAGTTTGTTTTTATTCAGGATTTGAGGTGGGGATTTATTTTAAATCAGTTGTGTTTCCAATCAAAAAATAATAAAAATTCTTTCTCCAGGGAAAGCGGACAAAGTTTTTGTCACCACAGCTTTGCTAATTTATTGCAGTTCAGTAATGTCATCATAGGTTTACCATGAGGTTAAGGTCTACCGTGTATAATAAAGCTAACTGATTTATTGTACAGGTACTATGAAATGTCAGATTTTTCCTGAAATTCATTTTGGTCTATTAAAAGATTTGCCAATTTAAACACAGTGACCAAAAGTACAGTGTATTCTTACTTCAATAGAGGGTCACTTATACTTTTCCTGTAACTGAATATACTCTTCGTTCCCCAACTCTCTTTAAACTAGCAACAGTGAATGTCCTATAGGAACCACTGAAATCCAACACTGGATTATTGTGCCCCTTGCATGAAAATTAACTGAATCTTGGATAATGTACCAGCTCTTGCTTTTATTCCTAACTTAAAAAATCTCAGAATCAGACTTCCTGAGTTTTTTTGTATGAGGGTGTGGCCTCTTCAGATTGTCCCTGTGTAAAAGGGGGATGAAATCCTTAAACGTTCATCCCTTGGACTCTGTGTTTAACATTCCTGTGGCTCTAGCAATTTCAGACCAAGCTTAAAAGCCACAAGCTGTCGATGGCGAGACATGGCCATACTGTAGATCCCTGCACTAATGTAGCAGAGTTCCTCTGCAGTGCCTTTATGTGTGATGAGTGCCTTAAACTGTGCAGAGCTCAGACATAGTAAGATATCTGCATGTTTACTTGTGAATTTCTTTGTTATTGGAGCACATATCGATTCTGGTGTTTCTTATTTTCTGTTTTTTATGAGTGTAATAATTGGCTCATGATTTAAGTTTTTTAAACAATGCTTTTGACGTTTGTTTAAAGCATTAGAAGTGTCTTAACCACCTGTTCAGTCTTTTATTTTTTAGTTGGCAAATGTAGAATAGACAATTTTTAGTACCATCTGGACTCTTTCAGTTTACTCTTATCTGTCGCTGAGTCTTACTGACTCTTCATCCCTAAAATGTTTTGTATTTGCATCATCTTTTCTCATTTTGTTCTTCTTTGACTTTCATCATTTCTGTCCAGGGAGTCGTGTGAGTCGGAGGATGCTGCCAGTGTCCCGTCTTCATATCCGTCCTCACCCACAGAGAATGGCACACTAACCACAGACTCACGGAGTCGGCCCAATTCCAAAAGCACTTTAGAGGAGAATGCCTATGAGGACATAGTAGGTAAGCACGCTGGTTCATTGACTATAAAAATGAAATTATCTCTCATTCTAACATTTTTTTTAAATCTGACCTTAGACACCCTTGGACACAGTTTTGAACTGAAAAGATTAATTGATCAATCTATCAACAGAAAAGTAATCTTTAAATCAACTGCTTTGACAATTTGTTACTTATATATTGTTGTATCACTTTTTAAAGTGAAAACAACATTTTTCTGATTTTAGCTTCTTGAATGAGATTATTTGCTTGCCCTTTTAAATAAATGATTCAAAAAGAGTACAGCTCTATTCAGCTCTATTAACCAACCAACACCAGAAAGTGAGAGGAAGTCTGCAAACGTGACTTGTCATGATTTGAATAAAACTTTACACATTACATCATCTGTGAATGTTTCTGCCTGAGTAAGTCATATAAAATTTCCTCTACAATGGTGGCTGTTTTACAATAAAATAAACAAGTCCCATTATCCTGTGCTGCTTCACAGCTTAAACTTCGTCATTTGTCATCATTTGTTGTCATTGTTTTATTGAGAGACCTCTAGTGGGAGAGATTGTATATTGTGTGAGTGATACATACATTGTGTGGTTACTGTGAATAAAACAGAGGCCATAGAAGACAATAGTCAGATGTTTTAGTGAGAGTGATAGTCCCATACTGCACGGCCTAATGTAATAAGCGTGTGGGGGTAGCTCCTCCTTCAGCATCTGTGGGTGTAGAAAAAGTCTCAGCGTGGGAGCAGTCAGTGAACACTCAGCCTGAGCATAAGATTAATGGGTAACATGTGGCTGTACAAGTTTTATTTTACTGATATTGACAAGTTGTCTACATATTTTACACTCCACTCACATACATTCATGGAGATGGACTAGTGTAAATCTCTCACAGGAAAAGTTTTCTGTCCCCAAAGATGTTGTAATCAGTAAGAGTCACCACTTTGCACCCTACGACTAAAATTACAAAAAGTATGATCCTTCATTCGTTGCTTGCTTTTAATTATCGAGCGTCATCCTGCCACATTTCAACACTTTTGGTGACACATTGTGTATCTCACTGTAAACGTGATCGACTCAAATGTTCTCTGAGATAATGTGTGTCCAAATGCTGGAGAGCCGAATTCCTTTCCACTAGCAAATGACCCCAGGCCTTCTGCCCAGCTTGTTCCCCAGTGCATACTTAATGTGGTAGAAATGTGTGTCAGTGTGAATACGGTCTCATGATAAAGCTTGGATTTCAAATGCAGTAAAAACTTTTCACGTTTGGAAATATTTTTCCTAATAAATGCTCAGCAATGACCAAATAAGGGCTGATTTGGGTGTAACATTACTTCACTGTATCCTACAAGTGGCAATGTTGTTCTCAAACCAGTGATCAGTGTTGTGCCCAACAGCTTTTTTTTTTTTTTGGTAGCTGAGGATGTGCAGAAGTCTTGGTGAGAGAGCGTCAGGGCATGACTGATTTTCATGTGAATCCCAACAAAGCCTCCATTGTTCATTTGGTGCTGTGAGTGTAGGATTTGCAGTTTGGAGACGCACTTTTGCCAAATTCTTTCTCTCCTGACAAAGACATTGTCACTCAGACATTGCTCCAGCTCTTTCCAGCTATTTTGAACAAAGCTTTTTATCTGAATGGAGGAGAGCGGTGGTTTCCTCCACCACGACTATGCAGTGGTTTACAGGTCAGATGATTCATGTGAAAAGCAACCACAGCAGTAAATGAGCCATGTTTTGGTTCCTCTGAGCCCTTATTTTTTTAATATGCATTTTATACAGAGAACCAGGAGTCCCCACATGGATCTTGAACTTAACAAAGAAGTCTTAAGTTCTTAAGCTGTCTTTGTTGGACATTCATTCACACCGTTCAATTTTTTGGCAGCTGTGCTCAATGCCAGATGTTTACCTTAGAGTGCAGGTCATTTGAAACCTACTCTACAGGTTTACCGCAACTACATGAATAACTGTGTTATTAGGAGACTGTTTTAAGTGCATTTGGAATAGTCCAGCTGATAAAAAGATTGTCAATGACTGATCTGTTTACAGGCAGATGAATCACACCCTGTGCTGGAGTAATACTATGATTCAGCTGTCTGTACCATAGAGCCTCGGTCTTAGTCAAACACCCAGCTTTGTGCAACCTTCATTGACGTAGTATGCTTAAGTGTCTGCTGTAATTCTTAAATAAAAATCTGCCCAGTTCATGTGATGAATGACTCAAATCCATATCAAATTACACCTAGACAGCTACATGCACAGTTGCACTGTGATATGTTATTCTTTGGCGCAAATTATGCCAAAAATACTCCTAAGTGGTCATAAACAGGCTATCTGTATGGTTTGTGGTGATGCCAAATGTTATTACAAAACTGTAACCTATTTTTACACATTTCTTTTTACGACTTAATGGGTGAGCGGTGCCACTTTACTGTAGCTTGTCCACTTTATAGGGTAAGCTGATACAGACATTGTTGGTATAGTTTGTTTTGTGCCTCGCCCTGCCCAGAGAGTCCATTGTGTCCACAGAAATGTACAATCACAGTGTGCAGCCGAGGTGTGTCCACTCCCTTCATAATACTGTGTGTCCGGGGGTGTGTTAGAGAGAGATCTGAATGTTTGTAATCAGAGAAGTAGATTAGTACTCTCCAGTACATAAGCAGCAACGCAGACGTATCATTTTCCCAGCAGGCTCTCATTACAGTATTGCTTCAGTTTAATGGAGTTGCGGCACAACGTGGGGTCAGACTAAGCCCTCTTATTCTGCTCCTTAGCTTTAATGATGCACAGAAAATTACTCCAGCAGGCTAATTTAATTTGTGACACAACATAACGTTCAAATGATCTCAGGCAGGGTTCATTGTCTGCATATGTGCGCGTCGGTGTGTATACGTACACCAGACAGATTCAATAATTAACCTAAAAATAGATAAGAGTACAAAGCTCTGCCTGTAGGTTAATCTTAGGTGTTTTTAAAACACACAGTCATTGTTTGACATGCGGAGTTCATCGGGTTTTCCACTAATATACTCAGGAAGAAGGAACACAGCTACCAAGTCGATTTTTGTTCTCTCCCTTTCTACTGGCAGATAACACTGCTTTTCTTTCTTTTATAAGTTCCCCTCATGCATTTCGACGCCATCTGGCTCTGTTTTTATTCTTCACTGTGGTTTCTTCACTTTCTCACAACCTTTTTCAGACCCTGCCAAAAAGCTATTCTCAGAGTGCATGTCTGAATGGACATGGACTATGGTGTTACACAAGTTTTCTCTTTATTGCAGTTGGCCCTCAGCCAGGTGACATCAGTGAGAGACGTGCAGTGCTCTGTAACGTTGCCTTTTCTCTCCTTTTCTGCAATCCTGTATCAACTCAAGTGCATCTATAGAATAGTGTCCTGAAGTACAGTGTTGCATTTTTAATGATTAATTCCATAAACTCTGTTGACAGTGGTCTGAGAACATTTGTTTTTTGAACCTCATTGTTTATGCTTTTTATGTTAAAGCATGTAGCACAAGGTTAAAAAGGCTGTTTTCATTTTCTAAAATCTGAATTGTTTACAAATTAGTATTTCACAAGAACAAAGCAAAAAATATACTCCAGAGGTTGTTATGGTAATTTATTTGTTCATTAAAATATAACTCTTCACGTTTTCTAAACAATGTTATCACCAGATTAACTTCTTTGGAAGATGACTTTCCTCCTCGACTCTCACAGCAGACCATTAACATGCCTGGACACTGACTAACAGCTGATGTTGTATCCAGAAGTTTCAGCTGGACCCACTGGGGCCTGTGGGGCCAAATGCCACCCTGAACTGTTTTGAAAAAAGGGAGTTCACTTGAACTAGCGGGGAGTGACCTTTGACTTACCTTTCAGGACTCATCTATTTTCAGACTAAGCACAGGGTTGCTGTCTTGTGCCCCTGACACTCATTACTGCCCTCTGTTTAACCTTTTTTGACCCCAAAGCCTCTCTTGTCTTTTGCTTTCTTCTGTGGAAAACATCCTCTTTTCACAGATAGTTACTGGCTTTACTGCTGACATAATATTTTGAGCTACTTTAAATACTTAATTCTTTCCCACAGAGAAGGAGAACCCATATGAGGATGTTGACCTGAAGCGGAAGAGTTTGGGTCGAAAGTCTTGTCTGCAGGAGAGCAACAGATCTTGGCCCACTATGGACAGGAAGCTGAACTCTCCACCTCAGGTTAGTGATAGACCTGTTGGGATCAACAGCACTGTGTTCCTGTGGTAAACATAGCATACATGTTTTCCTGTGATAATAAAATCCCCTAACTAGCTGTTGGTGCAGAATCTTGGACAATCTTTTAGAGAATGTCTCACTGCATTTGTGAGGTGAAACAGTTTAATATGCTTAGACCTGGGACTACTCCACAGAGAGGCTTGCAGATTTGGCTTCCTCATTTTAACATAGGAGCACTTCTCTCACTATGGAAAGGGAGACACCCATGGTTATGAGTGGTAACAGGAAGTGTGGTTGAATACTCTTGCAAATAGTCTTTAAACAGCTATTTTGTCAGTAAAAGAACAGATGAGCAGCTACTATGCTTGTTTACAGGGCAGCTAAGCAAACTCATCTTGTTTTAATAAAGAAGTCAGTCAATAATTAGCCCTTTTTCTATGATGCCACCAGCAACTGTAATCTTATTTAATGCTGCACAAGGCGGGATTAGTCTTCTACAAAACAGCAGGGCACTGTGAAGTTTGTTACTTTGCTGAGCAGTTGTAGGTGTGCAGCCTGTCGCCTGCAGCTCTTTATCTTACAGCTCACTGTGGTTGCTGCTGCTTGTTCCATTACTCGCTACAATTTTAAACTTATCAGCTGACAAGAAATGCAGAAAATGACTGTGTCCTGTTTGTAGATGAGCTGTTACAATGCAATTCTACAGTTAAACTCTAATGATGTATAAGGTCAGAAGATATGTTTGAATCTACTTCAAATCATTTGACCCAGCCCTGATGTATGGGCCACATTTCAAAGTGCAGCTTAAATATTGTAAAGGTCTCAAATAGTCTAGACATTAGGAATCCTGGGTTTCATTCAAGCGGCCCAGGTGCAAGCTTCATGTCTTTCCGTAAACATTCATTAACCTGCCACACTTACTTAATACACTTACATACCTCCATAGCACCTCTACACCTCTACACAGGAATTACACTGCACTTGGTACTAAAATGATACATATAATACTATACTTTCATACTTTAACTTTTGTTTTACAGAAATAGTAAATAAATATGCCTCTTAAAGTGAACAGTAAACAGTGAGGATGATATAAGTGACACATAAAACATTTGTTGGATTACATGCATGCATCATTTCTTTAAATCCATCACGCTTAGTTACTCAAGTCAAACCCAGTGTAGGAATGGCAGACTCTTCCACTAACAATGAAAATATGCATATATGAAGATGAAATCAGCGCAAAAATTAGGTTTGACTTTATAAAAATGAAAGAATTATTGAAAATGAATGAATGAATAATGAATAAAATGGGATAACTATGTCCAAAAGCATACAAAGGAATTAATGAAACAAACCAAACCTTTCATTTTCTTTTCTCTCTGACTAGTTGCCTTCCAAACCCAGTAGCCAGTCCCTTCGCCTCTCTGGTCCCGGTGACAGGAAGAGCCACCGGCTATCACAGCTGTCCAAACGCTACAGCCAAGATGAAATGCTGCTTCTTCCCCAGCTGGGTGTGTCAACTCTACCTTGTGGCCTACTGGATGATAGCCTCTGTAGCACCAGTGATACCCTGGCCTCACACAGGCACTGGAGGATCCCCAAGGTACACACTGCTAGATCCTACACAAACACCTATACTAAATCCTCGCAGAGCTCTGTCTGTGTTCCCTTTCCTGCTTCACAGACCAGCTCAGGTTTCTGTAAAGACCAGGTCAGAGTCCGAGCAGCTCTGGATCACTTGCAATTCCTCTGTATGGAAAAGATATTTTTAAAACACAGTACCCCAGTATGTGTAATTACTGTTTTTGTTTCAGCCCTTGTGGTACCTTTTCTTAAGAACTTGCTGATTTTCATTTCTATTTTTTAGCAAGTCTTAAAACACAGTGCAGTATTACTTTTGGGCAGGTACACCTCCTTCTTCTATATTTAGTATCAAAAGGAGCAAAACTTCTGATTGCCCAACAGAGAATTCCCTTTTTTCTCTGTTTACAGCTGGTCCAGAGGATCAACTCCATTTACTGCACTAAACGTGGGAAGAAGAGGCTGAAGAAGCTGTCCATGTCCAATGTTGAGACTACATCTCTGAGAGGTAAGAGCTCTCTTTAGTTCTTTTATCCACTGGCCAGATAAGTGAGTAAATATTTGTGTCTTAGCCACCCACATAGAGTTCTTGCTGTGTTCTACTCATGTCATGAGCACATGTTTGTGAAAATGCCCTCTGACTTGTAGAAAAACCTTCTCGTATGTCTCATGTCTGCCTCCAGATGACAACAGTGAGAGTGAGAGTGACTCTGATGACAGGTTCAAAGGTGAGTGACCACAGCATTCACTGACGAGTGTTAGATGCTACACTCGAGTCTCCAGGCTGCTTTTTTCTGTTCTTGTGCAGCAGTTCCCCATTTTTATATATAACAAATTACCCTGTGTGAGACTGGACAGACCACAGAATTGTAACTAAAACATTTGGCATTTGTACAGATTATCATGAGACCCTTGCTCATTTATCACATGTCTAGATTCAGTGACAGAAGCGAATATTAATGAGAGGTGGTGATGTTTTTCTCCCTGTTCAGACTGTGGACTATAGCCCTCCATAAAATGAATTACACCCACACGTTTCCTGACTACCTGTGAGCTTTAGATTTTCATTCAGAACTACAAAGTGTGAATTTGTTTAATCAGGGAATTGTATGTATTGATGTTGGCTTTCCTCCTCAGCGCACACCCAGAGGTTATTGAAACTGCAGTCCATCCTCCGACGGGCCCCCAGCTATCGCACGCTTGAGCTGCAGCTTATTGAGTGGCAGGAGAGAGAACTCTTTGAGTATTTTGTGGTTGTTTCTCTTAAAAAGAAACCCAGCAAGAACTCCTATTCCCCAGAGGTCACCTACCAGTTCCCCAAGGTAAGAGCATGACAGTTAAGACTGAATCCATACCGTTAAATGTTTCCCCCTGAAAAGTGTTTTAGCTCAGGAATTACAAATCACAAATACCTCACAGATGCATCACTGTTAGTCTAGGTTCAGAGCCACATCAATAATATTGTTTAATGCTGTTTAGAGCAGGGACTGATTCAAAAAGCCCTGGCTGTCTCTTAATGTGTTCAGGTGGCTGCAAATAGTGGAAAAAACACATCTATCACTTTATCGGTTCAAAAATCAGTGACATGTTCTGGAAAAAGTTCAGCCCCAAAGCTAAACGTAATTCGAAATTAAATGAAATTAAGTTATAATAATTATTGGAATGAAAATAAGAATATGATGGAGGAGAAGAAAAGGAAAAAGAAGCAGAAGAAGGTGAAGAAGAACAAATGGCCATGAATGGTGATAACAGCAGATCTTACACAGCACATGTGATAGATGTCAGCAGCACAGACAGCAGCATTCTTGGCATAATAACACTTAACTACTTAATGATTGAAGATGATGATAGAGATCAATTGTTGATTGTCAGTTTTCACAAGCAAATGTAATCCGGTTAAGTCATACAGTACCTAGACAGTCTGAGGGATGTAAAAGTTAATGCCATGGATAAAGCAGTTGCTGCAATCAAGAAATGACATGTTAGAACATGAGTTGATGATGTACTGCAGGCTTTTCACAGCTTTTGCACTCTGAGCTTTTAGTCAGGGGTTATTGAAGAAGTGTATATGCCAAAAGTGACGATGACTATGACTTTGTAGGACCATGACCCGTTACCATTTTTCAGTGTGTAAATTAAAATCTAAATCTGTCCTGTCCACTTTTCACACTTAATCATGGAGGTTCTCAGCAATTTAAAGCTGTACAAGCAATTAAAATTTATGATATGGAGTCTTGGGAGTCTTGGTAGCCTGTTTACAGTTAAAAATACTCTGTATCCTCTCCCGTGGCAGGGAAGTGTTTTTAGTTATTCAAAGATGTATTTTAAAGTTATTTAAGATCTGGTTCAGCAGCTGTGTCCCTCGGGGGAAGTAGATCTCCATCAGCCAGGGGAAACATTCACTCTGCTGTTGAGTTAATGAGGACTTGAGAGATCGAAGGTTGAACCTTGTATCAGAGAAATGTTAGTCTGGTCATTTATTGGTCAGGCTGACATCCACGAGGATCGAAAAGGAGGTCATAGTTATCTGAAGGAGGATTACCTGACTGAAACTGCTCTCTTCTCCTGTCCTGCCCTCTCCTCTCACAGCTAGAGAGGCTCACCAAGCAAATGAGGGAGGCAGAACAGAGACTCAAAGCCATCCCTCAGTTCTGTTTCCCAGATGCAAAGGACTGGAGTCCTGTATCTGAATACGCCAGGTATGACTGAGAATTTTCCTCCTTCAGTGTCAATTCTGCAAAAATCCTTATTGTACTTTCATAAAATCGGGAGAGCTGGTGAAAAGCAGCACAGCAGGGACTGAGGTATCCTGACTTGTTGTCCTTTTAAAATTGAAAATACCTGGATATCCAACATTTCCCCTCATCAAAACCTCTTTGCCTGGTAAATGCCCACATCCTCAGACACGCAGCATTCTGTGGTACTGGCTTTCTGCTGAAAATATTCTCAAGCAGTAATCAAGATAACCCAGATGACATCATTAACTTACTTTTCTCTTACTTTGGAAATCTCCTCCAAGCAGCAAAGGACATTATTCAGCTGTCTTGACAAGCTGAGTAGTACTTCTTGTGATGAGTAAATCCACCTTTTTGAGTTCCCATGTTATATGACATGCAGTACCAACTGTTGCTATGTGAGGGGATGCAGTTTTACCATAATGAATAACAATAACAACTGCTGTCTGCACGGAATATTTTTTTATGTTATTTTGATAATCATTTATGGTGATAATATCTGATAATTTTACGGTGTTGATGTTCATCGACATGGCTTATTTTTTTGATTATCTGTTAGACACCTTCATGCTTGTTGCCACTATGCAGGATAAAATCTTAAATCTGTGTGCTGCAGCAGCCACACCACCTTTTAATGTAAAACTGGGCCAGGCATGACACAAGCATCTTGTGCAATCCTTCTTTTTGTTTTTAATTATTGTATATATACATATTAACACATTTCCTATGAGTGTATATGTCTTCATGTCAATTCTTGTGTTGTTTTTGCCACAGTGAGACCTTCTCCTTCATGCTGACTGGAGAAGATGGCAGCAGGAGGTTTGGGTACTGCAGACGCCTGCTGGTAAGCCACTGTTGAACCCCTCCATCCTCTGCTCCCTGTTCACACCCTGCTGAGCCCTGTTTGTTGTGACAGATATGTGAACATGTGATCCGGTTTTCCTGTGGGGCCACTGATGTGCTGCATGACCATCCACTGTGGCGGCAGGAAAGAGAATGTTATAGAGCAAAAAAACCACAAGAAAAAAAAACATGCTCATGACTGATAAAAGGCAGGCAAAATATATTCGCCCACTCATTATTATGGTTGCAAATCAGAATGATGGTCATGTACAAGGACTTCTCAGCCTTTACCCAGGAAATACCTCTGGCAGGCAGTAGAAACAGAAACATCTGGAATAACAAACACGCAAACCGCATTGCTAACTGAAACCAGTGATTTCAGTTGCTACGAAAATGCATTAAAGTGCTTTAATATTAAATATGAATATCTGTCATTATAATTGCATTTTGAATTTGATATATTAACACATGTATCTTATTAAATTTTCAGAAAGAAATACAGTCGCCACATTCTATCAAATTTTGTGTTAATACTGCAAACATTCAGTCTTAGTCATAAAGTTTTTGAAGATACAGTAATTTATGATAACAACCCAGTTAGGATTGACTCATTCAATTTAACAAGAGTTTCTCAGCAGAGGCAGGACAGAGAGAAACCATGAAAAATCCTAACTTTGTCATTGTGGAGCATTTCCTCTTTATAATGAGGCCGGAGAGCACTTTGAAGTTTTCTGTTGAGCTGCTCATTTCGCTTGTGGGTAGAGAGCATGATTGTGTGGGATTTTGCGAATGTGTTGGCAATTTTGTTTGCTGTTTTGGTATTTCTGAGTGTGTTCACAGTGCCACAGTGTGTATGTTCTCAGAGGTTTACTGGCAGTGTTTTTACCACTGTGTATTCGTATGTGCTGGGTGACAGTGGGATGTTTGTGAGTTCTTTGATCAGACAAAAGACATTTTCTCCTCTGCTGATCCGAGATTTGTCTTCATGTCAGATTTAGATTGTGATTAAGGTAGAGGAAGAGGTGAGCTTCTCCCCTCCAGTAACTTTGCTTCCTCCCTGCTGTCCGACCAGCCGTTGGCAGTAAGCTAGCATTCCTGAGGACTTGAATCAAGCTCCACATAGTTGATTTAATCATCCATTTGGAAAAGCGGAGGAGAAACAAGAGGAGAAAATTGTATACCTAATATGGACAAGTGGATTGGTGTTTCTTGAGGGCTTGTGTTCATTTGTGTCTGAGTGTTTGAGTGTCTGTGTCTTGAAGCACATAATGGTCTATGAGTGTACAGAGGAAGGTAGATACAATCAGCAGGAGTAGCTAAAACACCTGTGTTAAGGAAGCTGGTGTTCACACTGCTTTCACCTCAGATCACAGCATAGATTTAAAGGCTTCAGTTGCACTATTTAAACAACTTATCTACAAATTCTGCACTGTTATGATGATCTGCCTTTTATATATTTGTGTTTAAAAAAATATAATTGACATATTATGATTTTAAAAACCTTTTATGCTCTATATTTTAACTATTTAAAGATATTTAATATGCAAACAGCTCATTTTAAAAAATCGTTGTCTCATAAGTCTTAAAACCTTTTGTCATAATGTCCGTGAAATGTGTCTGTTCATCAGATTTTGTAACATGAGTGTCAAATGAGTCTGTTGCTTTCTCTTACAGCCGACTGGGAAAGGACCTCGCCTACCAGAGGTGTACTGTGTCATCAGCAGACTGGGCTGTTTCGACTTGTTCTCCACGGTGAGTTCAGCTTTACCAGTGCGTGTACACACACACACACACACACACACAAATAAACACATGCACTGTAGACAGACAGCTACAGCAAGTTAGCCATGTGTGATGTTGTAGTTGCGTTTAAACGTCTCACAGCTGACCTTCTGCCAAACGCTTGTTCACTGGTAAACCTGATTTCAATCTTTTTTATCTTTTAAGAGACTTTATGGTTTCCCCGAGTAACTGTTTCACTTTTGTCTCTGTGGTGCTAACACAGAGCAGAGCTGTCACTCTATTTGAATTTCTCAGCCTTATCTAATTACTTATTTATCATCCTGAGTAAGTCCAGACTGCTGAAACAAAGTGGCTGCTATATGACATGAAAATGAAATATTGTGATATATTTCAAAGACAGTGTAGAGACTGTATTCATTGTTAAATGATGGATACCCTGTGAAGGACTGTAACTAAATTCTATGACAAGGCTAGGAAAAATATGAAAAATCTGAAACCCGAAATAATAAAATCTGAAATCACAACTATTAGTTAAGTTAAAGCAGTACAACTGTGCAGATTTTAAGGCCCTTAACAGATGGAAGAGTTAAAGAGAGGCCTTTTTTGTCTCAAACCTGAGACGAAAAAGAGAGGAATCTGTTTTACAAGTGCTTTAATCTTTAAAGGGAAAAGAAGCCAGTGTTTGATTTCAAAGGGAGTTGTGTGTGTTTGTGTGACAGGCAGATAAACAGAGAGACGGTGAGACAGAGAGGAGGTGAGAGGTGATATCATATTTGCTTGAAAACAAGTGAGTCTCTGATCAACTTTCCAGACGGGAGGCAGCTTGGACCAAAACAGACAGACAGGCACATTGGGTGGAATTTTCCAATCACACAGACATGGAACAAAATTCATTTGCTATTTTTCAAAATTCCAGGCAATTGCTAGCAGTCCGTATGTTTCCATTAATTGTTGCCATGGTCATAATCCTTGATCACTGAGCACTTTTTATTTTTGCTTAAAAATTCATTCAGAATAGAAAAAATGTGAGCTCCTTTCATGTTAATCAGGTTTCCAGGGACTTGTGCATTGTTGACGTTAAAAAGATTGAAATATGTTAATAAAACTTTGCCCTGCCCTGCCATTTTCAGATCCTGGATGAGGTAGAGCGGAGGCGAGGCGTCTCAGCAGCACTTGTCTACCCCTTCATGAGGAGCCTGATGGAGTCGCCCTTCCCTGCACCAGGGAAGATAATCAAAGTTAAGACCTTTCTGCCCGGAGCAGGAAATGAGGTCAGATCTGATGTAGAAGCAGAAACCTACCTCTCTTTCTCTTTCTACTTTAATTACTCTCGTCAACCTGACTCATTTTTAGATACACTTCACGGTTCATTTGATGCACAATCTGTGATGACTTTTCTGGTCTTTCAGGTCATTGAGCTGAGACGACCTACCGACTCCAGACTGGAGCATGTGGACTTTAACAGTCTGTTCTGTTGCCTCAGTGTACGGCAGGTGATTCGAGTCTTCGCCTCCCTGCTGCTGGAGCGGAGAGTTATCTTTGTGGCTGATAAACTCAGGTGAGGTCACATAATTACTCATGGTACTCTGCAGTGAAGCTGATGTCTTTTTCCTTCTGCAAAGTGAGAGCTTTGAACAGTGACTTTTGCTTTGTTTGAATCTCTCTACATTTTTTATGGTTATACGGCCAAAACAAATATTTTGTTTTAATATATAATAATATAATGTAATATTATTTTAATATTTTATGATGATATAAGATATAAATATTGTGTTGTGTTTGATCAAAAGGTGGTTATTTCATAGAACAGTGATTTCTGACATTTTTTTGACTGTAATATAAGACTGCCAAGGTTTTTCTAACAAAAATAATGTACTCTCTGGGAGCCCAAGGTACAGTTCTGTAAAGTCCTGCTATCATTCACAGACCAATATAAACATGAACAGGGTATTTACTGCTTCCATTTAACGTGAGCTGTAGTAGGCAAAAGCCCCCTGTAACCCTGAATGGAATTGGGGGAGTTAGAAAATAGATGGATGGATGAATGGATGGATGGATGGATGGATGGATGGATGGATGGATGGATGGATGGATGCCACTCATGATTCATACTGCAAACTTTATCACAGCCCTTCTTGTCAAACGGGCAGATGGAAAAAATGTTTGCCAGCCTGACAGTCAGCTTGCATCCCTAAGCCTATTAACAATAATCCTGGCTGATGATCGCAGAATTGCATTAGCCTTTTTCACACACACAGATACACACAATAAGTGCATTATGATGTGTTTTTTTCAGCTGGGGCTTAACATACGGATCATTTGTGGAACCGCAATCATGATTATGTATTGATCGTTGTCAGAAAGTCAGGCAACACATTGGTCAGTGAGCTCATCAGTCAGTCAGCTGCCAGTTTTTTGATACCAGAAGTAAAGTAGGTCACATCAGTGAGTCACAGCCAGAGGAGAATAGGGTGGGGCCGATAAGATGTTGAGAGTCTCCAAGGATTCAATGTCCCAGTCTGTCCTCTTGTTACAGAAAAGAGAGGGGTACTTTTAGAGCATTGGAGGCGAGGGTGGAGAAGATTTTCAGTGGAGGAGTAATCTCTCCATGTATCAAAGCTCAGTTTAAACAAACATCAGTGGGGGCAGTGACTGTGAGGAGAAGGAATGCACTTCCTGTGTGCGCAACTCTGCCCTCTGCGATCTGTGGCTCGACTGTCACCAAATGACTTATGATGCCACATTCACTCCCTGAGTATCAGCCACAGCATTCTCTGTGTCCCTGGAGAAAAATGATCTAAGCTGCTGATTACCAGATTTGATAACATCAAGAGGTCACTGGGTGGGAATCAAAAGGTAACTCAGGATAAAACATTATCAAGATATGATGATGATATGACTGTACAGTCATCATTTTGAAATGAATGCAAAAATCTTTGTACCTGAAGAGAGGAACACAAGACAACAAGGTTCAGTAAGGTAGTACATAGACAGAATATGTATCTAGAGGATGTATCCTTCTGATTTGACGATTCACTGACTTGCGTTCTGCTATCTGTGAATTTTACATTTGCGGTTTTGAGTGAAATATCTAAACATCTGTTGGATTGTGAAACTGTACTCTTTGTTGTCAGCATGCTAACATACTAAACTGAGATGATGAACAAGGTTAACATCATTACATAAACATTAGGCTTTACCATTGAAATTGTGAGTCACCATTCAAATTCACATTTGCCAAAAATTAAAAAATGAAAGGAAGAACCATAGTTAAATAGTCAGTGGTAAATAGAGGACACATTAAACATTACAAACTACCAAATTACGTGACAGAAAACTGAAATGACAAAAAAACTAATAATAAATAAATAAAACCACAAATGTAGGTTATATAATTTGGTCTTTTACATATAGTCACATTTACTCTATGATCTACTCAAACCCATCTGTGTGTTTCTATTCAATTGTACATGCATAAATGCAGAGCTCCCGTGTTTTGATTCCTTTTAAAAACAGTGACAGGGCCTCTGTGCAGCATTAATGACTTCTGTGATAAAAGGGCTGCTCCCTCTGGGGCTCTGGTGCATAATCCATTCCCAAAATACCTCTCCAGCAGAACGTGATGTATGTTTTTTCCCCTGAAATGTATATCCAGTACAGGCAGGAAAAGGGGGGAAAAGCCATGTTAGGCAATCGTTTTCTGTGGGGTCCTCTGTCACTTGTTTCATTGGAGTGTTGTGTTCTTGACTCTGGTAATATTACACTGAAGCTTTTATTTTGTCCAGATAGTTTGATGCTTCTACAACATCAGTTTGCGCTGACAATTTCTTATAAAATTATTTTTCACTGTCTAATGCCTGTAATAACAAGTTAGACGCTTATCAGACAAGCTAATCATCTGCTGTGTTGCTCTGTGATTGCTTAACTCAGTTGACTTGCAGGAGCTGATTGAGTTTTGTCAGTATTGCAGACTTTTGTAAAACAGGCTTGAGTTGAGGACGGTTACCAAACATTATGTGCATGTCTGGATTTATCTCTTGGCTTGGCAGTAAAACACTGCCAAGTAGTGATAGCGTTGGTGCATGTTGTAACTAACTGATTTTTCCTAGTAAGATGATTGAATTACAACATTTTCTCTGCGGTGTTTTAATCAAAATTGTCACACCTAAACTGAAAGTATAAATTGATGTGTGATTGCAGAGATATTCTTTAACATGAGCTGGATGTCTCCTTTGTTAACAAAGGTAGCAAAGAAGAATAATAAAGAAGAATAAGAAATATAATGAAAGATAAAAAGTTAGTTTTTTTTTTAAGGGGAAGACAGTGGGTATGAGTGTTATTGAAGGAAACTGTACTGGGAAACTCAACAATGGACTCCTAAAGCATTTCTTATGGCCATGGTGGATCAAGCTCAGACTCTGGTTTCTCCTTAATGCCATTAGTTTTGGTCCTGTTCTGAGCCAATAGCAAACTCAAAACTGGTATTTAAACCACATTATTAGAAGTGCAATGTGAAGTATCCTTTGCATGTTAAGTTAGTGGTTTGCTTTTTCACTTCTGGAATGATCCTGCAGTCTGAAAGTGGGCTGGAGGCACCAACACATTTTGCAGCTGGATCATTATTATCAGTGGTGACTGTTGTCTTCTGGCAGGTAGATTTTTTTTTTTTGCCACTGCTGCTGGCATTTTTTCTGATCAACGTGTCATTTAGTTCTCCCTTATCCTCAAACACTTTCTGTAACACGCTCTGCTGAACTGGCACAAGGCCAAAACCGCTTTTAACAACTTACCCTGTTTCCCATGTGGAATTTAACTCAGAGGTAGAGTGAAATCCACACACTGTAAACATGTGAAATATTTCTGTTTTTCAAAGAGTCAAGAAGGACTTGGCCTTTACCGAAGCCTGACCAGCTGATTTTCACATCAGTGTTGTTCACATGAATGCTGCAACCACATGTAAGGCGCTCACATATGCATGTAGAGGCTCATATTCACAAACACCTGCATGCATTTATCTGCACCCTTGACAGCGCTGATCAAACTCAGACATTATTGTGGTTTCAATAAAAACATGTATAGAGTTTCCCATCGAGAAGCCATTTCTCATTGTAAAATGGCTTCTGCAGCTCTGCCGGTGGCTTGAGATCCTTAAAGACAGGAAGTGAGGGAAAACCATTTGGGGAATAAGGGAGCAGACATTCTGCTAAAGGATAAAAATACACCATGTGCAGCTTGTCACAGGAATCCTATAGGTCTATATAGGCCTCTGCTGCATCTTTATACCACTTTGAGGCGTTACTTTCAGCTTTGAAGAAAGGTTTTGCAGAGCTTTGTAGTACAGCTGGTGTCTGACAGCTGTGGTTCAGCTTGCTCTCAGTCTAGTCCTCTTTGTCCTCTGTCTGTGGAATCCGCCTTACCCATGCCAGTACTGGTAGACACAGAGCAGTGCTTTAGTAGAGCTGTGAAGCATGTGTTGTGATACAGGCTTTTGTCTCCCTCACTCCCTTCGTCTCGGACACTGAAATTTCCCTCCTCCTCTGGGCTTCATAGACTAAGCCTCTGGATCCCATGTTTCCTGGAGTATCTGCCAGTTCAGCCTCAAACACACTATACCAGGCCTGGCAGGCCTTCGAGAGCTAATATGTCAGGATTAGCTCCCAAACCTCAACACACAACAGCTCTTCACAGACCTCACCTCTGCAGAACTGGTTCTTTCATCACTCTCTTATCCTGAGAGTGGAGTCATGCATTTTTTCGACTTCAATGTGTAATCAGCTTGAAAATAATCCAATTAATCACTGAGAGTTGGTTTGTGCTTGTGAATTGAAATTTTTTTGTGCAGTTTTGCCATTCAAAATTCAAAAGACAGGAGGTTCTGTCATTCAAACTTTGTATTTCCTTTGTTTTTCTTATTTACTAACAAATCTACACACTGATTGTTGCTTCGGGATTCCTTGGGTTGCACTCACCCCCAGTGGTGCTTTGAGCTATATGCTAACATCAGCATACTAACATTCTCACAAACATGATGCTAAAATGCTAATCTTAGTTTAACATGGTAGCCTGCTAACATTTTCTAATTAGTAACTAAGTACAGCTAAGGCTGATGGGTATTTAGCTAATTTGATATTTTTATAGGGATTTAGTCATAAATCAAAGTAATTTTTTTTTTTTAAATTTAAATAATCACTTTTGTAGTTGCAAAATTATTTCAGTCTGAGGCAAATTGGTTGGCTGAGTTAACAGCTGATTGACCAATAAATCTATTCTTAGAGCTAATCTTAAGTGGTTAAAAACAGTTAGACGGGATGCTAATCTACATACAAACCCAAAATAATAAACCTAAATCATATAAGAAGAGGATTTGATCAAAATTCCCTCTGCAGATGCTGTCTTATTAAAATGGTGTTAGTAAAATGGATGTTAGTTTTTTCACAGGGGATATTTACAAGGAGGTGCCTAAACCCATCAATGCTATTTGCACCTGTGGGGTTTGTTTTGGGTTTTTAATCTGAACCCATAAAAACTGTGACTAAAATTTAATATAACACAAACTCATAAAATTGTAAAGGTAAAACGTCTACATTCACTTTGAGTTTTTGTCCTTTCATCCATCCTGACCTCCCTTTCATGTGGGCTGTTGCTCCACAGCACCTGGCGACGGCTGTAAAATAGTCAAGTAACTGCCATGTTACTATTGTCATGTGTAAATAGACACGCCTTAATTTCTTTGTTACTAATTTAATAGTTCAGCCTAGTTGTGAAAATGGAGACCAAAGAGCATTTTCCCTTTTCTCATAATAATGAGCTTTGTGTGGTCTGAGGATCTGAAGTTTTTGTCTGGATTTAATGGGAATGTCCCTCTCTCTTTCCAGAGTTGAGTGGCAACCTCTGGTAGTGCAGAGTATTTTCCTTGCAAGTTCATCCTCTCCCAAGAGTGTGTGGTTTGGAAATGAATGTAATTGATCCTTTTGGTATCAGTGGTGTGTAGGGCTGCTTGTAGCCTGTGGCGAAGGTTTTCTGAGACCTGTGCCCCATCACTCCCTGTTGCAACTTGCCAAACCGAGGAGATGGGATCTGTTAGGAATTATCGAGCCCTCCTCAGGCAAATGGAAATCAGACCGGCCAAAGCAAAGCTGCAAGTGCCTCATGTTATGAGTGAGCTGGAAAAGGCCCTCAAAAAGACTGAACGCTGGGGTTGTTACAGCCTGTGGGTTTTTACCGGTGTAATTCTATTTTACCCTGTCAAGAAAAAAAGAAACACATTTTAATCTTGGCAATTTGACTCATGGGAAGTTAAGATGAAAAGGGCCTGTGGCAAAACATGTAGCCTGAATGAGTGGGGTGGAAAAGTTTGTAGGAGTTTGTCATTTATCGCAGCGCATTGATTAGACTGATGTCTGTTCTCTGTGTGATGCTAGCTCAAGTTTCTGAAACTCAGTGTCAGTAAGGTCACAGAGAAGGGAGTAACTTCTGTTTACTTGGATGTTTGGTCTGTTGTTGATGACAGCAACTATGGAAAGCATTCCTCATTAAAAGTGCGTATATCTCAAGTGGGGTGCGTTTGCATACCATGTTTGATCCCTGGGCTTGTTCTTTATCCATACTGATTTAGTGCTGCAATCCGTGTGTGTGTGTGTGTGTATGCTTGAACCCACAGTTTATTTTCACTCTCTTTGTGTACATGGATTGGACAGTATGTAGAGGACAGAGGGGAGAAGGGTCAGCCACTGTCAACAAGGGACGGATCGTGAGAAAGAAGGACTGCTATTTGGGATCTCGATTTTGTACCACAGCTGTCGGAGTTAAAGCAAATTGGTGCTTTTTTGGTATTGCGTCAACAAGCCCCCGACTTAACTACAGCAACATGTCACAGTCACGCCACCCCTTACAGACAAAGAGTAATGTCGCAGTCATGCATTTAATGGGCTCACCCCCTCCCCATTGTGGTTTGTAATAGATGGTGTTAAACTCTAAGTGGGAGAAGTGCAATGGATGATGAGCTACAGGAAGAACAAAGTGTCAAAGCCAGAGTACATAGCTGTGCTGTTCTGCCTCATATAAAATAACTGTTTCAAGGAAAAGAGGATCAGGCTGTCATTTAACTTGGAAGAAGAGCTAAAAGATGGAAATATACTGTTTGTGCTCTTATAGTCTAGCAAGTAAGCCAGATTTAATCATAATGATTTAAATATTTTGAAGAAGCAATGGTATGTTTTTTTATTCACTTATAAAAAAGTTCATGACTGCAGTAGGCCGTATTTTTAGGAAAATGTTGTTGCCATATAAACCGCCACTCCCCTTTCAGTGAGGAAAAAAAACATCTGTCCTGTTTTGACCATGTTCAGTTTAATCTAATGTGGCCTCTGTGGGGCACTTTTGTGTGTGTGTTTAAGGTTATTAATGGTCTGTGTCTTTTTTTTCTCTCTCTCTCTCTTATCATCAGTACCTTGTCCAGCTGCATGCATGCAGTGGTGGCGCTGCTCTACCCCTTCTCGTGGCAACACACCTTCATCCCTGTGCTGCCAGGCTCCATGTTGGATATTGTTTGCTGTCCCACTCCTTTCCTGGTGGGGCTGCTGTCCAGCTCTTTGCCAAAGCTTAAGGAGTTGCCTGTGGAAGAGGTGAGTGCATCGCCTCTGTATCTAATCCTGACCCTCTGATTGTCTACTCTGAGTGCAGCGCCTTTTAGAGACTCTTTATTTTACTTTTCTCTGACATTATTCATGTAACCCTGCAGGGGATTAAGCGGTAAAGAAATGGATGGATTATTAATGTAGATGTCTCTGATTTTTCAGTCTCTTTTTTATTGTTCTCTTCTCTCTCTATCTGAATCCTTTTTCTTGGAATAGTGGATACTTGTGTCTTCGCTGATAGGTTACAACAATGCAGAATAATAGTAATTTCATTATAAATTGGACGACTGTTGCTGTGTTTGCTGGACCTCCTCTGATTCTGGTCTTTCTGCATGGGGGAATCAGTCAGGTGACTTCTGATGAAAGGAAGTGAATCAAGCTGTAAACACTCTGACACATTATTATCGTAAGCTGCAGTGTTGAGTGATCATTTTCAGTTCTTCTGTCCAGTTCTGGGGACCCCTCTCACATTTCACATAGTCTACTGGTCCACTGTTTATTTAAAAATATTCATGTTGTAGTTTAAATAACAAAAAAAAAAAGAAAAAAAAATTAATTCTCATCTGTGGTCGTGAGATGTTTCGCCATTTATGAACCAAAGATTTTAGTGTTTTGAATGAGCTGCAACAATTAATCATCCTAAAGTTAGCTGTCAATTTTTTTGGTATTGGCAGCTGGTGTCAGGGCACCAACAGCCAAAGTTTTCTGGCCTCCTTCTCATTCTAGTTTTGGCTCAGGATAAATATTTGAATAGTGAAGCAGCCCAGTGAAGCATTGTCTTTTATTATTTATACAGCTTTTAGGTTTGCAGCTGGTTTGCTAAAGAAAATTGTTTAAGTTTAGTCTTATCTCTGCTACATTACGTATATCTGTCTGACTGAGAGGTCATTGATTAAAACAGACAGTGAGTCACAGTTAACATGGATCTGATGACGAG
>JAPZDZ010000001.1:13134802-13155523 GCA_029783805.1 Acanthurus tennentii | reverse complement strand
TTTTTTAAAAGAATGTTTAGAGGAATGATGTGCTCTTCTTTTTCTTTTGTCAGGCTTTAATGGTTGATCTGGGAACTGACCGGTTCATCCGACAGGTAGGTCTATGAGCTTTTGCACCAGAGAACAAATTATTCTAAAGTGAGATAATGTGACTTATACTGAACAGTGGCCTCTGTGCCTATGGGTGGCAGCAGCAAATAAGTGACAATTATCTTTAATTTCACAAGATTTTCTGCTGAGCTCAGCAGGGAAGTTTTGGTGCTTTTCACCCCTCTGTTTAATAAAGACAAAAATGTAAGAAATTAAATCAAAAGATTGTTCCTCATGATGAAAAAAATTTAAATGGCAAATTGTGAAATGCAGGAATGCAGCGTAGCGTTAGTACACTACCTCAAAAATGTACGTTACTCTGGAGCAAATCTGTCTTTAACAGACAGTTAATTTTAAATGAAGGTTTAATAGTTGTTCAACACTGAGTAGGGCTAAATCAGCAAGACTCCTGAATGTACTGAGTTTATTGTCTGTGTGTTTTATTCTGCACAAATTCAATTTTTCATTTGTTTGAGGGAGATTGTGCTTTTTGTTCTTCTACAAGTTGCATGGCCTCACTTTAAACAGCGTTGTTAAACATGCTGTTCTCTCTTGTTAGTCTAAGCCTTTGAAACGTTTTCTCCAAACATTGTTGTTTATCACTGGTGACTTCAGTGTTTTCGGTTGTTTATAGATGGATGACGAGGCCTCGCTGTTGCCGCGGAAACTTCAGGCAGCTCTTGAGCAAGCGCTGGAGCAGAGGAATGACATCATCAATCAGGACTCTGACAGCGAGTCAGACGAAGGTGAACAAGTGACAAATCGTCTCTCCCTCACCAGAGACAGATGTTTTCCTTGTTAATTAGGGCAACAGATTCTGCAGCAGGACATGTTCAGTCTGTGTCTGTGTGAAACTCGACCAGGATGACGACTTGTGTTAAGAATACTAGAGACAATGAGTCACAGAGGCTCATCTGAGGGGTGAGATAATGTGTTGTTTCTGATGAGCTTTTAACTTTAAAATTTCCCAAACAGAGTTATTATAGCTTTGAATTTTTCATTAGTATAAAAATCTTTGGTGTCGGTTTTAAATTAGTTTTATGTTTAATTGTATTCATTAATTATAATATAGGGCAATTTGTGAGGGCTATTATTTAACGATTTCAGACTAGGCATTAAAATACAAACACAGCACTTTGTGAGGACAGCTGACTCACTGTCACAGTCTAGCCTCAGTCATCAATTACTCCTCATTGTTGTTGTGTCGACAATCTGACCAAAGTGACAAAGATAAAAAATTACCTTTTTTTTTTGGTTAGTTTTGTTAAAGCACAGTGATGTTTCATTTTATTTTCCTAAAGTTGCGTTGGTTTTATTTAAGTTAACAAAAAAATATTCACACCTAGTTTTGGTTCTTAGTTTATTTTTAGTTAACAATAAAACCTTTGTCACAAAGAGAGTTCATCAGGGTCCACATATTCTAATGTTGTGGTCAAAAAAAAAATACTGAAACAACCACAACTTATTCTTTTGAAAAAAAAAGTTCAGCAATAGTCAAAAACAGCAAAGAATTTTTGGAAATGACTATAGTTGTGTTTTGAATTCGTAGTTTGATGCTTGTCAGAATCTCCCATATGGTCCAGCGGTTAGGAGTCCTGATTTTTACCCGAGTGGCCTTGGTTCAACTCACAGTAGGAGAATTAAGACCCTAGGAAGATTTATCCCCAGGGAATCAATAATAGGTTTATTTGTGAAGCAACCTTTCAAAACAACAGTTGCAAAATGCTTCACAGAGCAAAAATGTAACAATAATGTGGAATATAAAGAGACAAAATAATAGAGAAACCTGATCATACTTTTTGAAATACATGCACACTGTTTCATGGTGCTGCATTAGTCAGGAGGAGAGCCAACATGAAACAGACTTTCTGTCTCTGCTTTTCTCCAAAATAAAACCTACAGCTAACACTGTCTGTGTTTGTGTTATATCTGCAGCATGTCAATCACAGGCTGGTTTCACATATGTGCAAACTAAAGCAAGACACTTTTACAACCTGATGTTTGAGCTTGACTTTACAAAATACCACCACACACAACTATGTCCTGTTCTCAAAGTACCTTGTCGTATTTAGACCGAGTCCCAAGCAGTGAGCAGCCAGCAGTGACACCACTGACGTTTTTATTGTACAAAACAAGAAATATGAAAGGAAACAACCACCAACAACAATGTAAAACAGCAAGGGAATGCAGAAAATGAGCAAAAACCCCAATCTTGTTTGTCCTTCAGTGACTCTTGGTAAGGCCACACACTAACAGCTCTAAATGGACTGGTTTTGAGGATTGCAGTTTTTTCCTGAGTATCTTCACATTTTGTTCTAGGGCAGACTTTCTTTTTTCAGAGTTTCTCCATCTAAACCTTCAGGGTAGAAACATTCACAGTGTAAGTCGTCTTCTTTTAGCCATGAAGGTCTGTGCCTCTATAAACTTGCTCAGATTTTCCAACTGCTCTGGTTTATACTTTTGACATACTGACAACACCAGAAGAGAGGCAGCCACGTTATTATTATTTCTTATTTTGTGGTTAATTAGATCCAGGCTAATTTGACCAAGCACTGTGGGACATGTCCCCAAATCTCCACACAGTTAGCAAGAGCTGTGGGTAAATTTTATTATTAATGTGTCTGTGAGTGTTGAGTGAAACCATGTATTTGACTTTGATCCGACTCTTGCTGCTCTCAGGCTACTTTAAGAAGTATCTGACTATTTCTTTTAAATAGTCAACATGCCTTACTGTGTGAAGAGTCTGTTTAAAAACTTTGTTTAAGTTACCAGGTAAGTGTTAAGTTTGAGTAATTAAATGCGCTTCTGTTGTGTCTGCAGAGTATAATTCCTTGAACAGCCTGGTGTCAGAGGCTTTCATCCGCTTCTTCCTGGAGACCATCGGTCATTACTCCTTGTTCATCACTCAGAACGAGCGTGGAGAGCGTGTTTTCCAAAGAGAGGCCTTCCGCAAGTCTGTTGCATCTAAAAGCATTCGTCGCTTCCTGGGAGTCTTCATGGAGTCTCAGATGTTTGCAGGGTTCATTCAGGATCGGGAGCTGAGGAAGACCCGCGCCAAAGGTAGACTGACCTTCCCTGAGTGTAGCTTGTTTCCATGAATTTCCTGATTCACCCTTCAAAGTTTTGATGAATAGCTTGTGTACTTCTCTCTATGGATTTCCAACCCTGTGCTTACTTAAACTGTGCAGGAGGAGGCACTGCAGTAACACTGATCCCTAGTGGTTAAAAGTAACCATCAGCACGTTTTCTCACCACATCGCTGTGCTCCTTGGCAGACAAAAGTCATTGTAACTTCCTGGAATACTGAGATGATTCACATTTTCTTTTTTTAATCTGTTGTGTTATTGTGTTCACAGGTTTGTTTGAGCAGAGGGTGGATCAGTATCTGGAGGAGCTGCCAGACACGGAACAGAGTGGAGTCAACAAGTTTCTCAAAGGCCTTGGTGAGTCCTGCCGCAGACACACAAGGCCAGATTTAGATTCCAGGAGTCTAAAGAAACATTAAACAAGTTAAAAATCAAGGAGTTTTTGAATATTTCTTCTTTAACTTTGTTAAACACTGTGACGGTGCAAGATTAGATCACACATGTGTCTTTGTTATTACTGTTATCTTGCCAGAGGGAGTTACAATCCAATTTTTCTAGCTTTTTGAATTACTGCAACTCATTTGATTTGCTCTGTCTCAAGAGTATCTTACATGATAGAAACGACCAATTTAGTTCTTATGAGTCTGCCAATAGTTCATAATGTAACTTTGGTTGCTACACATTTATTAAACATGATTGTTACTGAATTACACGTTTTTTTGGCTGTGGGTAAAGCAAGAGTCAGAGGAAAACTTCATATTTGTAACTCTGAGCACTTCAAATGTTTTTTTCACAGTAGAAAAACTGAACACTGACTACAAACATGATCCATCACCTCAGTACTCTCCACCATATCACATCACCAATCTAACCATCACTAATATTACAAACAAGGCGCACCAGTTTATACAGTTTCTGATTTTTAACTATCTTAGCCTAACTTAAGTTACAAGAAATTAAATTATGTTACCTGTCTAAATTAACCTGAGAACAAATAAGCAATCCCCAAAATAAATGTACACAAAAATAAATCCCAAATTAAGCTAATAAGATGAAAAGAGTTCTATTCTTGTAGTTATCTCCTTTAATTTTTTTAGCTTATTTTTAAGTGTGTAGAATTATGTATATTCTCCAGGAGGCATTTTTTGCACAAAATCTTATTCAAAACAGACATTTTTTCATTTATTTAAACATGTCTGGAGGGGACTTTTTAAAAAGATTTCATCAGCAGTCAACACACCAAAGCAGATATTAGTATTTCTACACATACTATAGACAGATGATTCAGGGTTAAATCAGACCAAACCCCCTGTAATCTCAGCCTAGCTTAATCCTGTTCTACTGTATAATAACCTGAATTACATTTTGCCTCTCAGATGTTGTGAATTTTACATAAGTGTTTTAACTGTTTTCAGGAAGCAAAATGAAATTCCTTCACAAAAAGAACTGATGGGAAGTCATCCAGTCCTGCAACAATCTGAAGACTCCTTGGTTCTCTTCATTATGATGATTCTCACTACTTTACCTTTTTCTCAACGTTCTCTTATGTAAACATGTACATATTTTTCACTGTAAGCTGGCTGTGATACTCTTCATTGTATGTTTATAGCCTTACGAGATAGTGATAGCAGGACGGTACACAGCGAGTGAGCCATAGAGTAACCACTGATGTCCAGTGTGCTTGTGAAGAGTGTTATCAGAATGTGTGAGTGTGTGTGACTCAACATGGGCATAGATGTACAGTTAATATGTTTCCATTTTGCATTATTTCACAACAGTGTTGTCCTCTGTTTAAGGAGTGTAAAACCTATTCATAAATTTGTACATGCATCAAGACAATGAAGATAATGATTGTAACTCTTCATGGGGTCTTTTGCAATCTTTTAATAAAATTGTAGTTAAAATTCTTGTAAGTCTAAAGTTCTGATTTTTCTTATGATAGAGCTGTTAAAATAGTCTTACTTGATGTTGGTTAAAGTTCAGTCAGTGGTTTCAGATCATCTGCCATATGGTTGCTCTTATTTTTCTGACACTTAGACAGAATGTGACATATGTCACATCAACCATATAAATAACAATACAGATGCACTCCACAAGCATGGAGACATCACTTTTGGAAACAGAAAAATGGAATTCACAGTTTGCCAGATAATATAAAAAACACCTCTTTTTTACATCTGACATCTCAATGACAGCCTCCCCGGAAGCTGTGCATTAAAAGAAGCTGGTAAGATCCCAAAAGGCACAGCAAGTCTAGCACTGAGCTACCACATGCAGCTGGTAACCTTATTACGTCTGTACACATCACTCTGGTGGCTGTCACTGTCATGCTGTTATTAGCACTCCTAACTAAGAGGCTCACTGTTGACTCCAGCCGCCATGTTAATTTTCCTCTGCTTGTGTTCTTTATAGCAATTAACGGTGACATTTGATGTAACAGAAACGTCTTCTCTGTTTAGTTTTAGGCTGAACACCTATGTTGACTGATGTTTTCACATATATTTACATTCAAAATAACATATAACACATGTAAACATTGCATGTATATACATGTGCAATACAGTGCTACAATTTAAGACTTATTGCAGGTAAATGCATCAGTACTGTAGCATCATGAACAGGGAACTTGTACTAAGAATGAGTGCTATTGCTTTTGAGTGTATTTAACTGCTTTACTAATGTTCCTTAGAATGTAACTTTTAATGCTGTTTTTTTTAAATGAAATGTTTTGCTTTTCATTATGTTCCTTCAAGGCAACATTAAAGTGATGGTTATTTTAAAGTGTAAATTAGACAATTTTGACATACTGAACCTACAGATAAATGTTCAGTTATACCTAACGATAAGCTTAATAAATAGCTTACCCAATCTTAAAGCAGTAATAGCCTACTCGAATAAAACCGACCTGTGTACGAAAACACTGAGAGGAATTATTCTGCTTTATGTCCACTTTTACTTATAATTTAATAATTGATATCTTATGACTACCCAGGTAAAATGTGTATTGCACGATCGGAGCGGAGAATTTTCATACTGTGTTTGTTATTGTTGTTAACATGGAGGATTTGAATCCTTCCTGCATCACGGTGCCGCGTGACGCCAGCACAAAGCCATTCTTCTAAACTTCATCTCACTACAGCTTTGAGAGACGTCAGAAGTATTGCATGAGAACGAAAATAAAATCTCACGATTAACTGCGAGACTTGGAATCTCCAAAATTTTGGCCGGTCTAAAGAGCGACATCCGATGGGGGGAGCGCCACTCGGAGATGCACGGGTCAAGGTAAAAAATGAAAAAAAAAACAACTCTCGCGCTTTGGACAGACAGCACACCTGACATGATTGACAGGCAGACAGAAGTTGAGTCGCTCGGCAGAGAGCCTCGTTTCCACTGGATTGAACAGCACTCTGACATCCTCACACACACGCAAACACACGCTCATGTTTACCTGAAAGGATGCTTTGCATGAGCTGCGCACTTGACGAGCGGAAATAATGTGTACACAAATGCAGCTTCTGGATGATCTGTGCACCGAACTGTTCGTGTGCTGACTTTGTGTTTGCGGGCTGTCCTCTTGTTGTGTTGTGGATTGCACCATGATGCCATGATAGGGGCGTAATCTCATGCGCACTTTCTAAAAAATCTCACGCTCAGTGATGCGCTGGAGGTGAGGCTGCTAATGCAGAGACGGGCTGAGGATGCGGGGGCAGCTGCTGTTTGACTGACATGCTTGTTGTTATTAAGCCGCGGCGCGTTAATAAAGTGCTGTCAGACTGACACGTTCATGAACAGATGGAACAGGTAGCCAAACGTATAACATGCCATAAGGAAATTTACTGGAAATCCCAAATTCCCTCTGCTTTAGACAGTAAGTAAAACAACAACAATAAAACCACATAGCAGAAAATTAATAGTCTTTTCATACTTGATTGTAGTTTTTAAACAGGTATTTATTGTTTTACAGTGACATTTCGAGTGTACCGCAAAACATCAAGCTTCAGATAACACACTATTAGTAACAAACTGCCAAAAACAGATTTAACTCAGAACATTTTGTCACAGTTTTTAAAGTAAAAAAGAAGAAGACATAAAATGTTTTGTACGCATTGTAAGGGCAAAAACAAATCGAGTTCTTATTCAAACTTTAAGGGATTGATCCTTTAGGCTAACTGTATTTTGTATATTAGGAAAATCAAAATTGGTAAAATTATACTATAAATGGAAGTTACGTGAGATGACACTAACAAGGCCATTAAAAAGGGTTTCAGAAACTGTACGAATCCTCGAAGTGCAGCTTAACAGCTAAATGAAAGAGTATTCATAAAAAAACGTCTTAAAATGTATTAACATATTTCTGTGAATTTACAGTCTCATTTGATAGTCTCCAGATTATCCCTTAATAACATTATGTTATGTGCAAGATTCAGTCTTCAGAAGTCTTCATAATTCAACTGACTTCTGTTGAGGACGTTTAAAACCCGATAATTCATTAACAGGAGACTTGTTGTTAGTGTCCTCAGTGCTATTATTTCACATTCTAATTTGGCCAATAAGTTGCAATAAAACATTTGAGATTTTGCAGTATAATTTTTGGATAAACTTCAGCTAACCATGAAATTCTACAGTTTAGGATGCTCTACTAGAAATTACCGGTTTATGCAGAGGTTAACTTGAAGCTGCATCAGCCCAATCAATCGTAATTTTTTTAGATTTTGAATGATTGAACTCAGTGACTACAGGTAATTTGAAAGGACTTGCCCTGAAGGAGACAGCAGAGAAGCTTTATGGATATTTTTGTCCCATTTGGTCCCCTTAACGTTTTGGGTTGCACGTCATGACTGGTTGTACTCTCATTTCCAGCCGTCAAAATATTGTGATAGATTCAGTGTACGCTTCTCATCCAGCGTCAGATAGAGATGATATCTGTGCTCTATGTCTAATAGGCAATATTTCCTGCCAAGTAAGCCATAAAGTAAAGTAAAAGAGATTTGTCAAATCTCTTGGCCTGCTAGTCTCTTTTTTAAATTCTTCTGCCCCCTAGCGGCCAAAATAAGTTAACCGACTTTGAAGAAAATAGTGATGTTTGTTTTAAGGAAGTGGTAAAATGAGATATATCTATATGAATTACAGTTAGTTGTCAGAGCAAACAGACAGTAAAAGTGCTGTTGAACAGTTTGACAGGGGACATGGTGAGAAACCCTCAGCTGTGGCATTTCGAGCGCCTCATGATGACAAGATAAAAAAATCAGTTGCCACAACTTCACACAATCTGGTTCTGTGTGAAGCTGTGGCAACTGAAGCTGTCTTTTTAACCTCCTGCGGACGGACTAGAGCTCTTAAATTATTGTAAATTGTTTTGTTTTTTTATACAGTTGTCCTTTTTTTAAAAGTAATTTATATTTTTGTTAAACACAAGCTGAATGAAGACGTTTCTTCCTTGTTGATGGAGTTCTTTGCAGGACAGAGAGTAAGTAAGTCGAGGACAGAAATAGTCAAAAGTGGCATGATAACTTTAAGAGTGGTTAAAGACAATCCTTCTTTTTTTGATCTCATCACTTCAGTGTTAATAGATGTTACATAGAAGGGTGCCTTTAAGGGAGAGTTCACTGTGCAGCTTTCTATAATAGTGACATCTCTTGAGATGGCATGTACATCTAGTACCAGCTCCACTTAGCAGGACAGAGAAGCTGATGAGAGGCTTCACTTTGGGCGATAAAGATAAATTCTGTGAGGGTGCTTTAAAAGCAAGTGCACAGTTTGAGAATGCTCCAGAGCTGAGTGAAGGAGAGGCAGGGTGCACTACAGAACAGTACAGACTGACTAATTGTGTTTCAAATTGGGTCTTTGAGCGCACAATGGGGAATGGAATTGCTCTGAGCTCCCCACTGAAGCACCCAAGGATGAGAAAGTTGTCAGATTTGTAGGTCAGGCTGCAGGGGTTGTTGTTAGGCAGACTTGCTCACAGCTCCAGATGTGACAGTGGTTTGATGATTGGCTATATTTATATATTTGATATATTTGCATTTGTTTGTTTTAAGTTTCAGTTGCTTACAACGCCCTTCCTCCTGTTCCCCTTTTCTACTCTCATATTGTTATGAAGCTGTCTCTTTTGCAGATAAACCATCAAAGTATTAGCTCATGTGTTTGGATTTTCCCTCTTTTTTGTCCACTGTAATCCCCTTTTCTTATGCTCCTTTCATTGTGTCTGACATGCTGAGTTGAAATCTTAATTGATTTCACTGGGTTAAAAGGAATTGCAGGAGTGTATCCTAGTCCCATCTGGAGCTTATCAGAGCCTGACCCGGTTACGGTGTGCTACGTTAGCGTGTGGCTCCGCTGGGACCTGTCCCCTCTGCGTGCTGACAAAGGGAAGAAGGCCACAACCGGCCTTCCTAACCCAGCCTGAAAGAGCCCAACGTAACCTGACAACTTCACCTACTCCTACCTCATGGTGCCTGCTCCACAGAACCAAAAGTTGCTTACAGTACAATTTCTTCCACTGTTCTCATTGTAGGTCACTTGGTCTTCCTTCCTCCATTTTGGAAAGAGCTTCCGGGGATATTTTGCCCTACAAAAAAATAATTATCTTATCTCCCTAATTCCCAATTATTATGCACAGGCTTATTTAAGAAAAAGGATTAGATTTTCTCTCCTTTTTGGTGGCTGTACCAGGGAGAAGGGGATGAATTTGAATGTGACACTCCTCTCCTTTGCTGCAGGGAGGAGGGGGGGGGTCCTACACATGGATGAACTGGGGGAGGAGGGAGCACAGTGAGGCTGTCATGTAAGCCGTCTCCTCTGGGGCCACCTCTCGGCGCGCACTGCTTCCTGCCTCAGGTGGAAGCCTCAGTGTTTCTGCTGCTGAGGCGTCAGGCTGCTCGCTCTCCTCTCCTCTCTCCCTCCCATTGAGAAGGCAACAGATCCACTCTCAAAGCACTGAAATGGAGAAGGTAAGGTGTATTCTTCAGCATTGCTTCCTTTCCTGATTTGAACAAATTCTTGTTTTTGGACACAGCTGGAGGTAGGAGGTTGTTTCTTCTTGTGCAGCAGTTTCTGAGTTGATCTTGTAATTGAATCCATTTAAGGCATCAGGGTCCTTTCTGTGCAGAACTGGCACTCTACCTGTGTTTGTGTTGGTCTGTTTTCACCTTAAACCTTAGGAAGAGCCAACTGCAAGTGTGCAAGTTTTACCTAGGTGAAAATAGTTGTGTAATGCATCCTCTTACTAGTTTTCTTTTTAAAACTTTCATGCTTTTTTATTTGTTCATGTCTGCAACAAAATTAAATGTAAACACAAGAGACTGTCAGGAGTTTTATCCTCTTTATACATAATACAATTGTTAAAATCCTTTTTAAAAGAAATTTTATGTTTTCATTTTAATGTTTGCATACAACATTTAGTTTGAATGCAAAAAATTAAATTAGATTGTTAATAAGTTTGCCAGCACACAAATGGTGCCCTGGTACAAGTTTAGTTTCACACGTGTTCTTCTGGAAGTTTCTAAAGCCTTTACAAACATGAGAACAAACAACAGCTCTTGAAAGTGTGATATTAGTTCATAGTCAAGTGGTCACACATATATTAATGACATTTGCCACCTTGACTTCCGTCACACAAGCCTGCATGTGTGTGTGTGTGTGTGTGTACGTGTGTGTGTGTTAGAGAGTAACTGCATCACATTTATTTTTTTTTCCTTGTGTGTCTCTTGTAGAGCTGCTCAGAGTGCTCAGAGCCGACACTTGCACATAGCCTGTGTACACTCTGCAACAAGTGGTTGTGTTACCAGTGCACAGATGTGCATCAGCATCAGAGAGCCCCCAATACTTCCCAGTACACAGACCTGCACACACAGCAGAGGTCCAGTGCCACCCAGCGTCCTGACCTGCTCCAGAGAGGCTCCAGCTCCCTGCCTCCCACTGGACAAGGCAAGATATTTACATGCTTCAGGAGTCTGTTGGCTCGGTTTTTCAGGCCAGTAAGACAGATCATTAGTGGGGCTACGCAGTCTGCCTCTCTATCTGTCACCTGAAAGCCAGTTTTGGCCTCTTTATTTCCCCTCTGGTGCTCTGTTTGTTTGTTAATCATGTCTCAGTAGGAACTATTGCAATGAATAATGCATGGCAGTGGCAATGGTTGATAACAGTTCCTGGAGATCCCTGTGTTTTATTACACTTTTCTTTAACACATGGCCCAGATTTTAAAGTGCTGGTATGATTTCATTTTTGCTAATATTAGTGTGTTGCTATTTAAAGACCCTCCAGTATGTCTGGAAGCTTTGTTCCCAGCTGCTTCTGCACATCTACACTGCACAAGTAGTTAAATCATAGCAATTGCAACCAAAACAGTTTTATTGTGATGTGGGAGTGTATTACTGCTTGGTTTGTGTACTCACTTGTGAGAAAAGCAACTGTGCTGACAGGATGTGGTCAGTCAGATCGGGTTGATGCTCAGCTCTCTACCACAGAGATCTGTGCTGACATGCAGGCAGGAGGGGGTTCGGCTGAGGTGAGGCGGCCAGCAGAAAGCAGCAGGGCTGCTTTCATTAGCCTCATCCAGTTATAGTTAGATAGATTCTGTGGGCCAACAGTTTCTACAGTGACCCATTTAGAAATATGTGAGAGATATTTTTTAGAGTGTGTATTAATGTGTGTGAGGCTGTCTGTGCAAGGCGTAATGGACAGCACTGAAAGATTGTTCACACACATCTTTGTCACTTAATGCTTTTCAATATAGCCTGGTTGCAACCTCAACTTGCAGCCTTTTTTCCACAGTTGTTTTTATCACTTTCAATTCCAAGTGCAGAGACAAGTCAGTTTGGTTATTGCACTTTAACATAGCTCATCATAGGTTCACTTTTAACTCTTAAAAACTCTCTACTTACAGCTCAGTGTGAACATTTCTCAAACTGAACCATAAATATATAAGTGTATGAAACTTTTGACCTGTTGTGGTGGTTATTTTTTTAAAAAAGAAAAAATATATATCTGGTACATTTTCAGCAGACTATGCAGTCGAGACCTTAAAAATATTGTGTCTCCTTATTTTCAAAACAGTGCAAAATATTCTAGAAAACTTTATGTTCAAATTCAGTACATAGGTCTAACGTCAAAAAATCATCAATTTGTTCCAGTTTAGTCAAAACAAAGAGTGAGTGTTGAAATGAGTATTTCCACATTCTGGAATAAAATGCATTAGATAGGAAAATTGATACTGATCTTCTGCTTGTACCATGAACATGAAACCAAATGCCAGCAGCTAGTTAACTTAGCCTATCATGAAGACAGGAAACAGGGAAACAGCTGCCCTCCCTTGGATCCATCCAAAGGTTGCAAAATCCATCTACAAGTACCTTTAAAGCTGATGAATTGCCACATTAAATTATTTTTTAGTGATAAGTATAAAAATTTTGAGTTTTGATTGAGTTGGGTGTTATGTGTGGGACCATGATATAGTCTAAAACATAAAATATGCATACATAACCCTACATAAAAGCAGACCACCATTCAACAAATGACATCGCAATTTTTGACTTTTCCTTTGTTCTCTGAAATCAGCCCCCCTTGAATTTTTCAAAACTGTGGTCTTAACAAGAGTGTGATAAAGTTTATGAGAATAAATGAGTCATTAAAAAGTCACACAGGCCAATGTGAGATACTGCATGCCTTTGAAGCATCTAAAAGAGAAGTGAAATTAAAATTGACAACCAGTTATTTAATTTGTCAAACGGATTCTAATGTTAATCACATTTAATTTAGTTCCTCTGATAAACAAAAAATAGATACTTTTAAGATTTAAAACCCTCTGTTAGTTAGTATTTGTGTTTGTTCTCTCCACATACTCTCGGTACTACCACTACACACTGACTGTCCTCTAGCTGTTGGTGTAAATTGCTTGTTGACTGTTGCTAATGCTTCAGGCTCTCTCCCCCCTCCGTCTCCTCTCTTGCCCCCCTCTGTCTGTCTCGTAGGTCCGGGGTCGTATCCTTGTTCCCTCCTCATGTGCCACTCTCACAGACAGGAGCCCTTGGAGCTGTTTTGTGAGTCATGTGACCTTCTGTGCTGCAGCAGCTGTCACCTGTCCTCCCACAAAAACCACAGGTCAGTCCGTAGATACGCAGCACAAGGACACTGCAGAGAGCAGAGAGGGGCTAACCGCAGGTTAAAAACTTCCTGCAAGCAACAACTTGCTTTAACTGCCTTGTCACTTTTTTCATCTGTATCTGCATACGCTCTCCTTGGCCCACCTAATACCTATTAAGTATTCATACATGTTTGTTTTCTGTGATGTTTTGGTACAGTAGCTGCCTCTAAGGTCACCTGCATAATGTCCTGTCCCCTGGGAGAACAAATTTAATTCTGGTGTTTTTCACGCTCAGAGAATAAATTAGGGAACTTTACTGTCCTGTGGATTGTTGTGATCTTTTAGGGTGGTGCAGATTGGGAAGGCCCTCCAGGATCAGCAGTGGCTGTTGGAGAGCCTGATGGTGCAGGTTGAAGAGAGGAGGTCTGCAGTAGAGAACAATGCAAAACAGATAGAGGACAGGTGGGTTTACACTCACACAGAATCACAGTCCCAAGTCTGAGTAACTTCTACCACAAATGGTAAATAATTAAACAGCATGAAATATAGCAAGCTAATGCATAAATTAGAGTCTGAAATGCTGATGCCTCCGTCTGCACTTGGAATTTTTTCTGGACTGAGGCATTTATTGTCTCCTTTCTTTCTTCATAGGCTTCATGGGGTAAAGATTGCACACAGGAAGGCAGAGAACCAGATTAAAATGGCAAAGATGATTATGATGAACGAGCTTAACAAACGAGCCAACCTATTAATAGAGCAACTGGAGGTAATTACTTTCTCTCTTTTTCTTTCCGTCTTATCGCTCGGCCAGCCGTGAATCTACATGCAAGGAATCAGTGACCGCCGTGATGCAATCAGTCCTGAAAGCAAGCAAATGAGAACTCATAATAATCTGTCAAAGCTGCTTAAGCTAACTTCTCAGGAACTACATCTGTCAAAAAAAAAAAAAAAAAAAAAAAAAGAAGAGCCACTGATTTAGTCCAGAGTTCAGCCGGGACTCCGGTGTACCAGTAATTACGTGTAACTGGATGCATGTTTATGGGTTTTCTTTACAGAAAATCTCAGAGGGCTTCCAGCACCGTCTGGAGGACCAGCTGCAGGGGGCAATAGAGATATGTGGCCAGCTGGACCACGTTCAGAAGTTCATCACCTGGGCTACGACCCACCACTGCAGAGGCCCGGTGCTCTTCAGCAGGGCTCTGGTACGCTGACAGGAAGGTCAACAGACGTCCTTTGTCTCATTGTAACACACACAGCCCTGAGAGGAAGTAGTAATTAATTTCCGTCAGAAAGCAGAACATCAGGCTTGATCCATGTTTTTAATTATGAGTCTGCTTTCTTTTTAAAGGTGAACTCCACTTATTTAACACAAAAAGTTTGTTTGTTCGTTACAAGAGGTGCTATTTGGTTTTCAAAAAAAGTCTTAGAGAATCTTTTTTAAATTTTTTTTTCTTTTGGAGGAGCTTCGTTGCAGAAAGTGGTCACAATAGCTACAAATGAACTGGAAGTGTGCAGTTTGAAAATCACAGCCATCTACCAAAGAGGAAAGATTCAAGAAAAGATAGATGTGTAGGATCAGATTTATTTTGGAGCATGACCCAAACAGTTGACAAGAAGTCCAAATACCTTGGCCAGAGTTTTGGCCAATGTTTGTTAATAACCTGTAAACCATGTATGAAGGAAATATTGGTGTTATCAGCATCAAATTTCCAGAAGTTTGGCTTTCAAAGATGATTCTACATTAAGGTCCTTGAACCATTATCTGCAGGTGTCTTTAGTGTGCACCTTTACTTTTTGTAATGTTACCCAGTGGCGATTATGGGCTTTGCCAAATACATCCTGTTTTTCAATCATAAAATATATGTTCTTCTTTCAGATTTCCCTCCAGATGCAGCAGCTGCTTGAGCCATTACTCCACCCAGACTCCTGGAGTCCAGTTAAGATCAAATTCAACTGGGATGCAAGTTACTGGACAAAGCAGATTTCTTCTTTAGGTAAAATTAATAAAGTTGAAGATGGATAGTAATATGACAGCATTGCAAGTTAATCTCACATTATTCAAAGTTAGACTGATACCAGAAGCAAGTCCTCTACAAAAACCTGCCTGATGCAGTAAATTTAGTAAAGCTTTTTGAAATGGGTTTTAAGCATAATGGTTTCTGTTGGTAACTTTGTTTACATTACACTGCTTTCAAAATTTTCTTTCAAACTTACTGTCTACTTTATTGTTCTGACTAGTTACCTTAGTTTTCACTGACATGGAATTAATTTTTGATGAAATTATTTTCGTGACATGTGGCATAATGTTTTGAGCCGAGCTGTCAATGTGACTCTGTTGCTCTGCAGGCCAGCTGACTGTTGAAGGGGGAAACTGCTCTTATCCTCAGAGCTTGGCCTGCTCCAGTATTCACAGGCCTCAGCCCATCACCTGCTTGGCTCTGCCGCCTGTGTGTCACCGAGGGCGAGAGCCAGGCTGTGGTTACCAGGCCTGCTGTGAGCCCCAGATGTGTTGCCTGCACAGCATTCCCTCTCAGCCAGATCTGTCCAGTCTGGACAAAAGCCAGCTGGAGGCCACTCTGTATAACTCCAGCTGTGTTCAGCCGGCCCTTATCTCTGCCCCCTTGCACCAGAGCCAGCAGCTCCAGAGGTGCTGGGACCCAGACAGCTCATCCCAGTGTCCTCCCACTTCACCACCTGTCTCCATCATGGGGCCCATTCAGCTCAACTGTAGCCGAGGATCAACATCTCAGCCACAAGCTGCAGCGTCTCAGCCTCAATCGCAAACCAGATCTTATCTCTATCACCAACACCAGAGAGAAGTTCTTCCAGACAGCCAGGCTCAGGCAAATGCAGACCAAAGCAGGTCAGACCAGTGTCAGGGGAAGCTTTCGATCAGCACACCTCTGCCGCAAGATCTCAGCCGCACAGCTGCAGACAGAGATGTGATGACTGAAGAGATCTGGGAGGAGAGATGCAGGGCGGAGGAGGCTCATGGACAGACAGCTGTGGCTGAAAGGAGAGAGCAGCTGGATGAGGAGCTGCAGCTGGACAGGAGAGATCAGAGCCCTCTGCAGCAGCAGCAGCAGCAGCAGCAGCAGCTCCATGTTGCTTCTGCAGCAGAGCTGAGGAAAGAGCAGCAGAGGAACAGGCCTGCACTGGCGCTCAGAGACCACAGAGATGGCAGGGTGAGAGCAATTATGTTTAAACTTAAAAGTTCTGATTTGATGGTTAAAAAAAGTTTTAGCAAAGACATTCACTGTTCACTCTGCTGAAAATTGAGTGGTTATAATCAATAGCGAAACCAGAATTACAACGAAAATGCATTCAAAGTTCATTTTTGACCCTGGGAACAGCAGTTGACAGTTTATCTCACCACAAGCTCTCAGTAGCTATTCTGGAGCTTTCAGTTAAGGTTACAGAAAACACTAAGCTCATTAACCACAAAGAAACATTTATTTGTTGCATGCACAAACGACAGAAAACATAAGCATTTGCAATTGAGCAATTAGTTGTTTTAACTGGGAGAATGTATTAAAATTTCACATATTGCTTCTTCTGTCGAAGCATCAATTGTTGTGTACTTTCAGTGAGTCAGTCCAGCCTCATTTTTATCCTGTCTGTTATAAATGTTCAAGCAAATCTATACACATTTTCATAACTTGGACACTGAAGAATGTTTTACATACTGCAACTGAAAAAGAAAAAAAAATGTTTGGATTAACTCATAAAAAAAGTGAGAACTTTGCATTAAAATGCAAGTTGTGAAACTTTTTGCATATTAACATTGACACAACATTTTTGTTATGAGACAGACTATAATACTGCAAAGTTGCTGTGATTAGAATGATTGTCATAAAGCCACAGTTGAGGTAAAGCAACAAAGTTGTGAAGTTTTTCTAAAGTTTGGTGTACCTGTTTAAAACTTCTGTGAGATTAAAGCGGGGCATGAGGTGGGATTTTGTGCACCTCTGGTTTTAGGTTAATTTCATGTCTCATGTGGTTTGGCAAAGTTTCTATGTCCTCAAACAAATTTGAGCAGAACATGACGTGGTAAACCACCCAGCTCTCAAAAACCTCAAACTATCAGTCACAGGTGCTCAAGCGCTCGCTCAGACCAGAGGCAACAAAGCCTAATTCAATTATTTTGCCATGTAGTGACATTTAATTAAAACCAGTAGAAAAAATGTTGAACATATGATAACTAGTTAATGTAAATTTCTGAAATGCTGTTGTATAAGATGGTGTTAAATATGAGGCTGCACTGAGATCTGTTAATGGCTGAAACTGAAGGAGCACTTTATTTTAATGCCAGAATGACGACTTCCCCTAGTTGACAGCTAGCCTGAAAACAGATGGTGCGACAGAAATGTGCTCAAGCTTTTATGAAGGAAGCATGAAGGGAAAACAAAGAGCTGCTCTGACAATTAAAGCAGTGCATCCAAAAAAAAACAGGAGAGCAACATTTATCATAATCACACTCGATGTCAGAGATTTGAGCAGCCACATAATCACCTCTCAGGGTACACGCTTAACAGTACGAACACAAAGACGTATTATATTTACATTTTCAAGTCACAGCATCTGAGAACGACACGAGATCACTTGGGCGCAGTCATTTATGGCCTTAACCTGTCATTAATGAGTCACTAAGGGAATAGAGGGAGCTGCCAGTTTGATTTCAGTTCTGGTTTGCACTCTGAGATAAATTCCTACACCCACACTCCCGTCGTTCCAGAGAGAAGGATTAGAGTCTATTTTCCTCCACAGTCTGAATTCTGCATACTTCTCCCAAGGGGCATGGATCAGGTAAGTGCTTTAATCGTGTGATACTTAAGAGCACATGCTCGGTGGCAGCCTGGTCTGCATATGCATGATGGTGCACTAGAAAAAGAAAAAGAGGGGCGTGTTACTAAAAGCTGGTATTCAGTGATTTGTTCGTGCTCCTGCTTACATTAGCTGAAGAGAACGCTGAGAAATTTTAAAGAGCCTTTCGGGACACTGGCATTAGTTAAAGTGTTATACAAGAGAGTGATGGAGAGAGTGGATGAAAGTGATGTGCTGTCCTGGTTTAAACCAAGGGTTTCACCCCTAAAAGTAGATTTACATATGATATCCAGTGTTGTAACCAAAGCTTTTATTGCTTGCACCATAGCTGTAACATATGCAGCTGTATGGGCTGGAGGATTAACTTCTTTTGACTTACCTCCAGAACAGACTCTGTATGATTTTTGTTTAATCTATAATGTGTGTGTCTATGGTTTTTTTTGACATTCGAGGATTTTGCCTCTGCACACATCCTACTCTTTCTATCCTTTTCAGATGTTAGCAGCATGAACTGGTGCATCTGTGCATGCAATGCAGCTTGAAACCCTGCTCAGTTTTGTATGTATGTGTTTCTGACAGAGATCCACGTCCCTGGAGGTGCCAGTGACAACCCAAGAGTGTGTATCTGACGTGCAGAGCAGCAGACTCAGTCCTAGTTTAGTGTGCACGAGGAGAAAGAGACGCTCCCAGAGCATCCCGGCAGAACTGGCAGCCCCGTCCACCAGCCCTTACTCTGAAAGGCCCACAGGATATGCTCATGGCCTAGAGGCTGGAGCTGCAAATAAGGTAACCTTGCATCAGAGTACGATCACACATGAGGAGGAAGTGAAGCTCGGCCTTTAGATAGAAAAGATGTTGTCATAGCAGTGGTGTGCCTGTTCCACATGTGGGTTCTGGAGTTGCAAATAAGACTTTTGTCCTGTCCCACAAAGTTCCACTGACAAAAATCTGTATTAATCTGTTTAACCAACTCACATATTTATTGCTGATTAGTCTGCAGATTATTTTCTCTTATTTGGCAGATTGTTTGGTCCATAAATTGGAAGAAAATAATGAAAAACTGTCCATTCAGTAGTTGCTCTTGAGCTTTCCATCGCAGCATATGATCTTTGTTAGCAGATGGAGTTGCTCAGTTTTAATAAGACTGAGATGCTGTTCCATATTTTTCAAGCACTTTGGGAACTTTTTATCTATTTTTAAGGGACCCAGTGCAGTTTTTACACATTAAAGTCTGTTTACAGGTCTTTGGTAGAGGTATTGCTTCTGTGACAGAATGTATTTAAAGCCTTTTGTGGCTTCAAAGAAAGCTGCAGGATAAATTGCCTCAGGTGAGGTCACTGGAACCATTACAAAGACAAATAGTTAATATGAAGGTTAAAAGACTTAGAGCTCTATAGTCTGCTCCTTATCTCTTCTTGAGGCCAGTGGCTTGAGGCTGCTTTAGCTGCTGTTGGCACACCCCAACACTGACAGATCAGTTGCTGTTGAGTTTCATTGTGAGTAATGAATGTCCTGTGAGTAATGTAAGTTTCAGCAAGGAGGAAGAGTGTGTGGAACTCTTAAACCACTGAATCTTTAAGTCCTTGACTCAACACTTTTAGAATAAAGACGTAATGTGAATTCACACAAGCTTATAAAGCTGCCTACCCTTGTCATAGAAGTTTGCATTGTGGAACGTTTTAAATAGTGTCAGTTTTGTTCTCAGTATGTCGACGTGGATCCCAGACAGAGGAGAGCTTCAGATGGGGTTCTTTGTGTTGTCAAAGAAACTTCTTCTAATACAGCGCCCCCCAGGGGCCACCGCTTTCACCTACTGTCCTATAAGACAGAGCCAGGTACTGAGAAATACTCCTTTACTATGCGATAATGTCCTATATTTTCAAATAAACAAAATGGTGAATTCATGACCATTTTTACTCTCTTTTTAGATCATTCTCTTGCTTATGTGAATGAAGATATTGATTATGAGGCCAAGGAGAAATACATGGTGTCAAAAAACAGCCACAACAGGTTTGCATTAGCTGTCAAGTCAAACATCTGCCCATGTGCTAATCATGAAATCAAAGTCTCATTATTCATTCTTTCTTTGCCCCAATAGTAACACAGATGTTCAGAAGGACTCAGACAGGCCCAGGGTTCCAGTGGTTTGCTTAGAGCGTCTCAAAATACTCGTGTCTCAGCTTCCACCACACGGGCGACGCCAAAGTGACCCTTTACCTGCCAGCGGTTCAGAGAGGGGCGAAAACCACCAGCAGCAGAGAGCTTGGCATGATGCAACACCCGAAGTATGGCTCATTTCTTTGCAAACAGTAGAGGAAAAGTATAAAGGCTCACTGAACTCACTGAAAGTACACAACCATTAATGCTTCTAATTGAAAAATTTAGCCGTACAATATGAAAATGTCTAACTTAAGGTTTTATACCCCATACATAATCTACACTATTTCATTCATGTGATGTTTAAATGATAGCTTGTATTTGTTATTTTTTTATTTATTACATTTGAAATCAACAGAGATTGTAGTTACAAGCTGTTAACATGTTTAATTCAGCAGTGTAAGACATCTCTTCTCTTCTCTTCTCTTCTCTTCTCTTCTCTTCTCTTCTCTTCTCTTCTCTTCTCTTCTCTTCTCTTCTCTT
>JAPZDZ010000001.1:13116332-13127635 GCA_029783805.1 Acanthurus tennentii | reverse complement strand
ATTTACATATTGTAAAATTAACTCTGTGAACACTCACTGAAACAGTGATGACTGTTTTTTCTAAGACAATTATATTTGTAGTATAAAGAACAACACATCGAATCTGTTATGTTTTGCAGAATAATGACTTTAGTATTATGAATTATTTAAAAAACGATGCTTGTTTTTTTTGTTTAAAAACCTGTTTGTGTTATCTGTGCGATGTTGTATGAATTTTTTTTTCTGCGCATTCTGTAAAGTCGTAGGTAGTATTCTGAGGAGAGAGAGAAGAGTAGAGTTTTAACAGCTCAGTTCACATTTATTCAATAATGAATTAAATCAAGCTGCAACAAAAAGAAAAAAAATATCTAATTTACTACCAGTTATTGAGAGCAACAAACATTCAGCCAAATTCAGCCAAATTTAACACATACCTATCCTACAAGAAACTTATAGTGACACACTGTACTATATAATAAAAGTTTTGATTTATTTAACATTTTTCAATATACAGTATGAGAGATCTATGTATTTTTAATGCATTGTATGATTTTTCTTGAGAAACAATAAAACAAATCAATTACAGTGTTACCTTTATGTTTCTATTTTTTAAATACTCAGACATGATAAATACAACAAAACAATAACGCATTTTTAATATGTCAACTGTACATTATTTTTTTTTCTACCATCTATTTCAAATATGCAGTTTTATTACAGGTAAATCAGTATATTAATTTCCAGTATACAGGATATACTTATATACTTTTCATAGAGATGTGCAGCATAAGAGCACTGCCACACAATTTTAATGAAGTCTCAGAACAATGATATATTTCAAGTGCTATTTAATAAAATCACATAATGATTGTGTAAATGACCTGCATGCACCTCCAGCACTGACAACCAGAACAGGCTGTTCTGGTGAGATTCCTGACAAAACAATTCATCAGAGTACGCTTCCACTGCCAGCATGTTAATATACTCATTAAACCAGTGATGTTGTTATATCATACAAAGATATTTCCTTTTGCTCTCATGGGTTTTTCCACTGTGTTTCTGTTGGTCTCACACTAATTATGTTATATCAATTGAAGGTGCCTCAACAAAACCCTCTGTTTCCTATGGATTTGAAATCAATGACGTGCACATTTCACCATCACTCAGTGTTTATTTTACAGGCTGATGGCTGTAATAGAATTACAGCTTGCAGAGGGGTATGCAATTTCAAACCTCTTTACTTTTGGCCTCAATTAATTTGCTTGTTTGCCCTCTCTGAGCAATCATGCACCACAGTAATTACAGTAATCATTGTTCCATAGATTGACTAAACTGGCACCATGCTGCGTTTATTGCCTCTTGGTCAGAAAGCTTTGTGTTTTTTTACTCACTGTGTGGAAGTATCTACTTTTATTATTGTCCATCCGTTAACGTTTACTTCATAGTATATAGCCTACTATTTTTTAAGAAACTATTTTTTTCTCATTTATGCCACGAAAGGATCTTCAGTAATGAAAGACAGTTAAACCAGTTTTGACTTGTCATATGTTGTATTAATATAAGGATAATAATATCCTTTTGGGTAATGGATCTTGTTTCCATACCACACACATCTGCCAAATGTTCCAAATTAAATTTCGGTTTAAAGATATGTAGAGCAGCATTCTGTAGCTTAAAGCATATTCACCCTCTAAACACATGTGGCTTTCTTTACCGCCAGAGTTTTTTCTTTCGCTTACTTAAAAAGCCCCACAGCCTCATATAACATGATCTCTGTGACTCTGCACACAGCTGCACACTGTGCTGTAACTTGTTTACTGTCTCACCTTTCTTGTTTATGTTGACAAATGTTTTACTGTGTTTCTCACCACCTTTTAGTAGTACATTGGAAAAAAAGTATCCTATGGAGCTTCCTGTTTTTAAAACTTGTCATAGCTTCTGTAGCAGATCAGTTAAAAGATGATGTGCTGCTGTGTTTGATCCCCATATCCACCTCTGCTGTGTGGAAGCAGCAGATGCATCCTGGAGGAGCCTGTGAACTGGGCAGATGGATTTGTGGTGGTGTGCAGCATCACTGGCCGAATGTCCTTCCTCTGCGCCAAAAGCTTCCCGCGGCAGATCAAAGAGGCCCCAGAGGAGAGCTGTGAGGGGTGAGTGACCGTAGTGTGCTGGGAAATAAGCCGAGCTGATGAACTAATGAGTCCCATGCCTGGGATGAATGTGTGTGGGCCTGGGGTGAGGATCAATGTGGTAGGCAGTGAATTAAGAACTGGATTTCAGCAAATATATGTATACATAGGGAATTTTGTTTCACTTAAGATTTTTGCAGGATGACAACACTAGATGCCACAGCTAAGTAATTTTATTTTAGAAAAGGTTTTTGAAGGATGAAAACACTGGATAAGTAGTGGCAGTTGAAGAGCATGAAACTCAGCCAGTTGAGGTGCTTGAATGGTGCCTTTCTTTTTCCCCAAATTCCTGACATATTGAAAGAAGAACGTAACATTTTAGGAGACTATTAAGAGGGAGACAGCCCTTTTCTATGATCCATAAATCGTGCTCTAGAACTGATTTTAAAGCTACAGATTAATTAATTTTGATTTAAAAAAAACCATTTTGTACATTGATATACAGGCCTCACAATTAACCAGAAGACTTTTTTTTACAACAATATACCAATTTTTAAAACTTAAAAAGGGAGTATTATATTTTATAAATCATCAGTAATATCTTTGGTGTAAAATGGAAGACTGTTTGTAACTGAACACACTGTCTCTCTGGATACCAGGCATGTAGTATTGGACAATCAGGCATTTTGAAACAGCAGTTTTACTGAAATTAAATGACATCTCACATTTTGAAAATAAATATACGTAATTGGATTGTATACATCAGCAGCATACCCCAAAACCCCTTTTCTTAGACATTTCATGGATTCTCTTGAGTCTTGGAATAGAAGCACACTTCTCTTGCACAACAACACTATTTATTGATCATACTAATGTTTCAGCCAGAGGAACCACAGTTATAAGGTATACAGTGATTTGAAAACCATGGCAATGAAAAATAAAAATGTGTCTGAGCTGTTCTAAGTCTGGGAAACTGATTACTTACAAAGCCATTTGATTTGTGGGAAAAAGAAATGAAATAGTTCTGATGTTACAAGTAATGTGCAGAAATAGGATCTAAGACCATGTTTACAGTAATGAGTAGGTAAAACATTTAACAATAATGAAAGAAGTTTCTGAACCTGAGGCTACTCTAAACAAAGGGACGAACTGCTTAAACACACCACTAACGCTACGTTTAACCCTCACATATTTACTGTTCCACAATAAATGGTACATAATCGATATCAAACAACAGCTGAGAGAAACCTTCCAGTTTTTTCCACTAGGTGGAGCCAATGGACTAAGTAAAATTCAGGCTGCCACAGGGAGGAACGAGTTGGCCATTCACTTATATAACCTATAAGAAAAGTTATCATTATTATGCAGACGGAAAATTCAAATCATGTCATTATTACGTTTATCCTAAAATAAAGGGTATTGTGACTATCGCTTTACTTTGATCGACACACACGAGCCACTACAGACGATGCAACGGTTTGGATAAGATGAAGTTCTGTTCATTCATTGCAATTTTGTCCCTCTTCGCTTTCCTTAGTCACTCGCTGAAAAAGTTTTTGTGTGAAGATCAACCTGGAGTGTTAAAATGTTCTGGTCAAAGAGGTGAGAAACTTGATGTTGATCTTTTCAACAGCAGCTGTTGCTTTTTAACAAATATACAAATATATCTCATTTATACTGTTTTAGACACAATTTTACTCGTTTTTATCTTGTTAAAAGAGAACGTTTGCGGTAGCTTCATGCTCCGTTGCCATGACAACGTGTACCATGGGGCGTGCTACTTCCTAATTAAGCTAGTTAAAATATCAGAAAGTGTTTATGCTCTTGCTGGTACATCGTGTTTCAATAACAATAGCGTTTCCTAAGTTGTCGTAACGTTACAAAGTCAATGGCAAAGTAACATTTGGCCAATTTTATCATACTGTATTAAAGTCTTAGGCGTATTACTTAGTAAGTTAACTCTATTATTACGGCCGTTAGCTCGCTGTGGTTCAGTTAACAAGAGTTATGCTAACATTTTTGAGGAAACTGAAGGCTCGGTAATTCAAAATAACCAGCTACTGAAAGCTAAATAATTCTGCAAACACAACTGGAATATTTTTGGAGTGATAACTGGTGCATTTAGGTTTACTAACTGACCGAGGCAATTAGTTTAAGTTTGTGCAAGCCCAGTTGAACCAGTCGATGTCGATAACGTTACCGCAATTTCTTTATGTCTAGCAAACGTTAAGCGTTTTGAGCAAGTGTGTATTTTACTCAGTTTTAAAGCAAGCTATGACCCTCTCAAAAATTTCAAATTTTTTTGGTTGTTTAAAGCCTCAACTGTCACCATTTGTAGTGTTAAAATCTGTCGTGGTCAAGGAGGTTATGTTGTTCTGAGTCTTTTGTTTTAAATGGTTAAAAACTATACAGTGATAAGCTTTGCAGATAGATAATGAATGATTTTTAACTGAAGGTGTTGACATATGTGCATACTGATATGAATGTGCTGAGTTCTCTTTGGGTTGTCATTGAAATGAATTTGATTTCTTCTTGTTTCTGCAATGGCCTACATTTTTCTAGATGTCTGCCCTCCCAGCTTCTCAAGGCTGAGCCCAGCAAGGGCAGAGATTAGCCTTAACCAGGATTAAACCAATGAGAAAATTTAAATTTGTTGGCCCTTATCTCCTAACAACATGTGGAGTGCTCTGAGCAAATGGCAGAATTTGATCTTTTGCTTCCTTTTGGCAAAGCATGTTTTCTTGCCAATAGACACTTATCAAACATGACCATTGGAGACAGAGGGAATTCTTGGAGGGGCCTTTAAATGATTTGTTTGTGGGGACACTACAAGCAATACTTGTTTGAGCAAAGGAATAGCAATGTAAAGCACCTCCGTTTTGTCTGCACTGTAGGCCATCAGCTGTCAGATTTAGTATATTTTCACCGCTATTTAGTAAGTCTGTGTATGCTGTAATGATTTTAATGTTAATGTGTTCTTGGTATATTACATTTAGACCACAAGCTTTAATAATCTCTCAGTCTAATGTTAGGATTCACCTCATAACTTAGTAAAGTAAATGGGCTCCATATTTGCATTCTAAACATGCAATTTCTTGCCTCATCAGGTAATGTAATTCCACGCTTCATTAGGACTGTGAAGTTTATCATTTGTCATCAAAGCCAAGCTGTCAATAAATGATTAAGTTTCACATGAGGAAAATGTAATATTTTGGCTAAAGCAAAACAGATAGCAGTTTACATATTAACTTGCAGTTAGTTAGATATTCTTTTTATTTAAGTTTCAGACTGTATTTTAGCAGCTGCTCATTATGGCACCTTTATTGGACAGCTGCTTAAGCATAATTTGCAAAGAAAACAAACTTCTTAAAACTCAGGACAGTAACTGTGATGTGTAAAATCTTGCAGGTTTGATTGGGATTAAAAACTGTTAACCGTTTTGACACCTCAGTTCCAGCATATTTAATTTCTCTCTGGCTGGCTTTTGGTATGCTGCAGTTTTCCTACTCTTGTAAATAGCATCAGGGCTGCATTTAACTGTTATTTTAGTCATTGATTAATATGATGTAATTCATGTGATACCTAAACATTTATTCTGTTTTTACCTAAATAACAGTATGCAACTCAAAAAAAGATTCAGTTTGCATTTACACAGTACAAAGATGTTTATTTACATTTACTTTAACAAAAAATGGGATGTAAAGCACATTGCAGCTTCTGGAGATTACTAGAAGTATTACTGATATTAAGGGTGGAAGAAAGAGTATAAATTAGCTTGAATTAATGAAAGATGAGCAGGTTTAAGTGAAAAGAAGTTAAAAAAGATCAAAGTCATCCTTTGTATGTCCATGCTCTCTTTTCTCCAAAGTGACACTGATTTTGTTTGCTTTGTTGTGAGACAGTATCTCTTACACTCCCTCCCATTAGGCACTATGTATATATATTCACTGAGTAGTGTAAATGAACAGAAATTGCGGTATGACAGAATGATATAGAGACGAGACAAGTATGGGCTTGACTTGTGTTTATCGTCAGCTCTAATTACTTTGTGCTGAAACTGGAAATGAGGCAAACTCGATGTAAAAGATGGACCAAAGCCTGTGTGTCCTTGGCATTGGTGTCTATGGTGTTGTTTGCTCATCTTTCAGCATCTCTGTGCTTGGATGAACACAATTATGTTTTGACATTCTTAATTATTGTCCACTACTATGCAGTCATTATTTGTTAGTTAATAATTATTCTTGGGTTAGTCTTCCATACGGTATATAGAGGTGGACTGTAACTCTGACTTAATCAAATGGATATGAAGGAGAATAGGCAGAATAGACTCAGGTTTTTCAAGGATGCTTGGAACTTTCACATGTTAGCACTACTAATGTACAGGCACCTGGACAAAGATTTTAGCCTTAATGGAAGGCATTTTAGGTGCACTGGAGGCACAGGGGCACCATTTTTACCCAACACTGCTGAGAGGTTTAAATCCTGATTGTATTTCTGGCAATTTGGTCATGCAACAAACACAACTGGCCATGTTGCAAGTTGCAAGCCAGGAAAGCATCAAAAGCATCCTGTCCTTGTAACTGCATTAGTGATTCTTGAGTGTTGTTTGTGTTAACTCCTCCAAAGAGTGGTGGGATTTGGGACAGATTGCAGGAACCTCCTAGCTGTTACAGTCCACGCTTTTGTTCAAGTTTCTTAGCTGGTTGATAAAAACAACGTGTTGCTTTTGCTGCTGGCAGTTATAACTGATAAGATGTTTTCATTTGAAAATAGATGCAGAAGTACTGTGTATATTTGACATGATCAGGATTCAAATGCAGTAATTTTTGGGTTAACCAAATTAACCAAAAACGGATTATTTCTGAGTTAATTTCCCACCTATAGCTCTTCAAGTCCCTAGCTTGGGATTGTGGTTGTGTGCAAGTAGTTGTGTTTTGAGTAATCAAGTTGAGAAAGAGAAACAAGTTATTTATTTGGGGTTTGAATATAATATCATCTGTAGTTCGAGAAACACAGGCCTTGAGATTGCAGATAGAGAGCCCCAGGCTTAATGCAATTCAAAATCTGTGTCCCTTGAGTTCAGACTTTTCACCCAAATCTGACCGTGATATCCCATTTCCTTTGCACCTGGGATATGGGGCCAAGAACCAGTCACCTCCGACTTGGAGACACCTGGGTGCTTCTCCCTCAGTCATTTCAAATCCCCAGTGATACACTCATCACATCCCTCTGTCTTCCACAAATGAGCTATGATTGAGGTGATTGGAATTTCCAGTGGCTGTCACAATCGTTTTGATTGGAAAATAGACGGGAGATAATGGGAGAGACAGGCCTGTTATGAGAGTCCTGTCAGGGCTAAAATAATGCGTCAGAGTGAAGAGGTTAAAGACACCGCTTCCTTGTTAATAATTAATTGCTGTGCATGTGGCGGATCCACTTCAGCGCTCCCAGTCATCACTTGATAACTGCTTTACATTTAATTTGGCTTTAGAGACTGTTTTTCCAGGAGGGTAAATTGTGCTTAAAGTTAATATGGGTTCAGCCAGAGACAGCAGTTTGGAGTTAGACTAGGGGAAGTAAAGATTCAGCAATTTTGTACACCACTTCTTTAAGTGTAGACTTCTTAAATTAAAGTAACACTACATGACTCCTGGAAGAAGATAGCTGATTGTTGAGATACTGACAACCTGGGAATGACAATCAACAAACAGCTATCTTTTCTCCAGAAATCAAACAGTGTTGGTTTAAGATGGACTGACTTTAAAATAATGTACTCAATGCTGGCAAAATAAACTTCAATAGAAATATGTTGTTAACAGTTACTCAGGACTGCATTCATCATAGTAATAACATTACTGGGAGTTTTTTTTCTGATTATTTTAATTAAATACCTCACTGATAAGTCTAAGAAATACAGTTTTTTTCTCAACCAAGAATTTCTTTTGTCATGGACTGCCCTTTCTTTCTGTGATTTGAAAAGGAATTACACAAAGATAATGACCACCTTCTCTTTTCATTTCTAGATGACACCAGCAGATGTCAGTGGATTAGGCATGAACATAGTGTTCTCACAGACCAGCAAGAAAACATTGAAGAGGAACGTGCCTTCAATCCGCCTGGCGGATAAAGCTGACCTTAGGGTATGAAGAGCTTCCATACATGATTCCACCACAGTCTTGTTTTGTGCTATAGGGCCACCATCACAGAGGTCACACATACTCACTGGTGACCTCTGTCGTACACTCCATCTGTACCAGAAGAGGATCAAACTTCACTTTGCTGCTGTATAGCCCCCTTTCATTGGGGAATTTGACTGCTGCCTTTGCCAAATCCGAAGCAGCCTGTGCTCAGCCTTGCATGCACACAGATAATGATCAAGTTAATTAGACCTGAGATTGAACGAACTGCAGCAGCAACTTAATCATTTGTAACTTGATTAGAAATACTATATTCTGCCCCTCCAGAGACCTGAAAACTTTTAGTTTTTTCAGAGATCTTGAAATTAGGATGTACTTCAGAATTCAGGTCTTGCTCTAAGACATGATGTCTTTGTAATCCAAAACAGTGAAATGATCCTGAAATCTTAAACGAACACTCAAGGGAAATCCTCTGTCTCTGACTGACTGTGCAGATGTAGATTACCAATGTATTAATGCTTTCTCTCCTATGTCTATAGAAAATATACAGATTTGGAAGGAAGCTGGGTGAAGGTAGCTTTGGTGTTGTTTATGAAGCCACCAACATTAAGACAGAGACAAAATGGGCTATTAAGGAGGTGTACAGACCAGCGGTGAGTGCATTCTGCATACCTCTGAGAAGCCTGTTTTTTAATGTGTAGCACTATAGTTTGATGTTTGGAATGAAACAAATGGCCATGGCCAGGCAGAAAGCTAATTTGACTCTCTGTCACCTCAGCCAGGAAGTTCAAAAATCAGGATGCTGGAACATGAAATAAACATTCTTGAACAAGTGAATCATGATCACATTATACAACTCCAGGAAGTCTATAACACGCCAAAGGTAAACCCTCCTGTCCTTTAAGACACAAACTAAAAACAAGCCTAATTAAGTGTGTGGGTTATATGTAATACATGTGACTTATCATAATATCCTATAACTGTGTGTCTCTGCATAAATATCACTGATAAGCACAAACAAACTGACTGTGTGGTGAGATTTCCTCTGCTTGCTTCTAGATGATTTATTTGGTTACTGAGCTGTGCGTTGGAGGTGAACTGAAGCAGCTGTTGCAGCAGGAAAAATTCTTTTCAGAAGACGAGACGAGGCATATCATCCGTAGCTTAACTGACGCCGTTGTCTACCTCCACAAAAGAGGTAATGTCATTTCACCGATTGACATTTTGATAGTATTGAAAAATCCTCTCTACTCTAGCTGAATTTCTAGCTTTTGACAATGAGAGTGATTGCAGTCCTCAACTTGGTGCAGTGTATATATATACATGCAGTGTGTTTACCCTGAAATCATTGATAGGGGTGTTGGTGTATCAACACCTAGGTGTGCTTGCTTAAGACATGAAACTTATAACCAGAAAAGAACTGAAACAATACTGTTCAGCTTATTGGTAAGTTACTTTTTATACTTCCTATTATTACCCCTAATTCTACATTCTAGAGTGACACAAGTAGTATGGATTATATTTTATTCTAAGGGTATACTGATTTTTAAAACTTAGTAATTTGAATTTGATTTTGGAAACCACTCACAATCCCATTCACTATGTGTTTTAAGCAAAGTGTAGTTATAATAGTGCTGTTAATATGCTCAAATTGTGTTGTACTCAATGATGTGATATTCTCTGCTATTGTAGCCTTCAGTCCTTGTGAAAGCGTGCCTCATTATGATTAAAGGGCAATAATAAACTATTCCAGGAAAACCAAAACAATAAACATTTTAATTAAATCTGCGTTTTTATTTGGAATTGCTGTTTACCCTTTCAGTGGTAAAATCGGAGGTTAGAGCTAATTTAGGACATTGCCTGGTAATGAGGCATCATTACTTGTGGCTAATGACTAATTTACAACAAGCTAGAGAGCGATGCTGATTAATAGGTGTGCTTTCACGTTGAAAGTCCCTCTGTGCTGGTTTTCCTCACCTCTATAGAGACTAATGACATAATGAGTTGGCAAGAACCTTTTTTTGTCAAATGACCAATGATAAAAGCCTCTCAACTTAAATTTGATCAGATTTTCTCAGATTTTAAAATTTAAGTTGTCCTTTGTCACCCTCAGCTGCTTCAACTATTAGTCTCAGCTGCACATGGGCTCAGCTGATGTAGGTTCAGTTATTACATATACTGATAAAATGATACACTGTGCATTCACATGTAACCATTAGCTTCATAGCCAGTATTTTTGTGAAACAGCATGATTTCTTTGGAATATACAAGACTGATAACTAAAAAATGATACATACAATTATGATGCATAACTACGACACCATTACCTCTTATCAGTTTGTTATTATGTAAATGAAAGTAATGCAAAAATGATGAGTTTAAAAAACAGTTAATTGTTATTTACAGCATTTATAGTAAGTAATATAGACATGAATAAAAGCATTCAGTATGAAAGTGTGAGGTCAGCTGCCAGAAAGCAGTTAGTAAAACAATTATTGAGCAAAAAATATTTAAAATGGAACATTAAAAAACATTTTTATGTGCTTGTTCTGTGCACACCAGTTGGTCCGACTTAACGTTCACACAATATCAACACTGCTGAATTTTATAATCACTTGCATCAAACAGTGCAGTGGAAAGGACTGCCCAGGGCAATTGTATTTTTTCCTCCTGCCTTCTCTCACTCCACCAAGTTTTGTTAACAAGGCCCTTCAGCTTGGCCTACTGTAAGCAGAGGTAAACAGATCACTGTGTATGTGGCAGCAAAAAGGAAAACAAAAAACATCTTTGTTTTCAGCAGATACAGTGTTTTGCAATATTTGATATCAGGTGAATCATGGGCATGTTGCACCGGACAAATCTGTGAAGCTGCTTAGTTGAAGTAGTCTTTATAATTCCCTAAGGGGACATTTGTCCTGTGCTTGACAGATCTAACAAAACTATTTAGGAGCTGTGGACAGTGCCTGAAAACCAGCACCTCCTTATGTTATGTTATGTTATGTTATGTTATGTTATGTTATGTTATGTTATGTTATGTTATATTATATTATATTATATT
>JAPZDZ010000001.1:13104787-13116117 GCA_029783805.1 Acanthurus tennentii | reverse complement strand
CTATATTATATTATATTATATTATATTATATTATATTATATTATATTATATTATATAACATGCTCATTCTTAGTCACTGATAATATAAAAGCCGACAGGTACCTTGCATATATAAATTCACAAGTATAAGTACACAATGAATACAATTAAATATAAAGATATATGTCTTGGCCACTCAGGACAGCTAGTCTGCTAGACTTCTGTATCTGTAGACTAACTGTAACACTTTGGGAATGGAGGAAATCTGAGCTTACATGAGGAGAACATACATACAACCAGTTTGTTGTAATAATAGTTGTTATTGATCATTTAACCATCAACCATTTTAGTATTTAACAGAAAAAAAAATCCACATAAAACCAAAACGGTATGATAACCCTTTTTGTGTTTTTGAAATCTATTTCATTCATGTTAAATGTAATACAATAGGGATATGAATAGTGTTTATATAAATTCAACAACTAATTGCATAAATGTAATTGTCATGTCCATTCACATTAAAACTGTATTTAAACTTATTATGCCTGTGTCAAAGTTTCCTCCTCACATCTTACAGACATAGTTCACCGGGACTTGAAACTTGAAAACATACTTGTGAAGGATCCTTTTCCTGGCAGAATTAATATCAAGGTAAGATGGTAACTTAAATGATAAAACTTTCCATTGCTGCTTCTTATCCATTTTCTGTTGGACTAAACTCAAGCCTCTGTTGGTCACTTTCTCTTCCCCAACAATCGTCTCTTTATTTAGTCAAGGCTTTAAATACAACCTCATTATGTGTGCACTCCTTCTGGTTTTTCTTTACAAGGAGAGACTTAAATGTATCTTTAAACAAATAACCAGCTAGTACCAGAGAACAATGTATAGCATGCAGTGACAACAAGACTTTATTTTTTCTCTTTGTCCAAAGCACATATGCGAACACCCAGGTACTGTACATGTTGTAAGTAAGTGTTGTCATGGCACAGCATTACAATAATACAGTATTTGCCCCTTAGCAAATACTGGGACTAGTACAGCCCAAACAGCCATGTTGCTATACGTGTAAATCTTCAAGGATCATTGTTTGTGCTCAAGCCCTTGTTTTCCTGACATAAGCTCCTTTAACAAAGAATTCAATATGGGTTCTGTCAGCACATCTAAATCATGTTTATTTGTATCACCTTAGGTGATAGACTTTGGATTATCGGTGCAGACAGGTGGTGTGGGGATTGAGAACATGATGACGGAGGCCTGTGGGACTCTTCACTATATGGGTATGACACCAGTATCTCCCACAGTGTGCTTGGAAACCTCTCAGATGACCACGGGGATAGAGCTCTGAGTTTGAATGAGTGATGTAGCATAATGCCTCAGTATCTTTTTGGTTGGCCATAGGGATATTATACTCACAGGGGCTTTAACTGTGCAAATAGTGAATGTAATTCTATTTTTACATGTAAAATGTGTGAGCTATATTTTATATCGACACTTGTTATGTAAAAGTATCCTTTGAAGTTTTGACCAATATTGGTGCCAGGTAGCAATGATTTTATGAGCAGGTTCCTGCCTTGTTTGTATTTTGTGCTGCACTAACATGCACACATTATTTAGTGCAGGCAAGCCACATAATGATATCCCTTGGATTAATGCTATTCTGCTAATAGACAGTTGATGGAGATTATTTCCAAAATTTGGAGCTATGTGCAGGAAAAGGCCGGGACAAAGAATTTTTAAAAAAAATTGCTGTGTACATTTTTCTTGAGGGCCTTCAAAATAAAAACACTGAATCTTAACACTTCTTATTTTGGGAATTGCATGCTAAAAAGGTGCATTATCTACATGATTACTAACCAGAAAAAATTAATTAGACAGCTTATTACCGCCACCATCACATGCTTTAATGTGTATTATATGATTCTTGTACTTATGGTGTTCATGTGTGGGCTTGTGACTGTTCTGACAAAGCGACAAAACATTGCTCAGTAGCTGGATTCTTGGTCAAAAACAAGTTTTAACTCATATCTTAAAGCCACCAAATGTCCATGTCTCAGCCATAAAAGCCTTAAATGTGTGTATCTGTTTGAATTTCAGCACCTGAAGTTATGAGCGGTCGTACTTACAGTTGGTTGTGTGATGTGTGGAGCATAGGGGTCATTATGTATATGCTGTAAGAAGACTCACACATACTCACATACACATATTGCATACACTCATAGATATAGTGAGTACATATCGAAGTTGTGTGTCCTTTTAGGCTGTGTGGAGAGCCCCCTTTTGTGTCCAACACAAAGGCAGAACTACTTAAGGAGATCAAGCACAAAGGGGTCAGATTTATTCAACCCATCTGGACTACAGTCAGTGATGCAGGTGATACCTAATAATATATAAAAAAATAAATGAAATCCTGCAAAATGTGAGACAGTGTTCTCATTGACAAGCAGTGGTAGATGTTGCAGTTTTATTGTTTAGACTGTTACTGACAAACTCACTGATTGCCTTGAGTCTTTCTCAACAGCAAAAAATGTATTGATGTACCTTCTGAAGGTGGATCCTGCCTACCGTATGTCTGCTAATCAGCTTCTAGAAAACCCCTGGATCACAGTAAGGCAGTAATTGTTCCAACTGCATTCATAAACCTTATCAAATGAGTTACACGAGGAGCTCTTAAGGGTTTTGTTTGTCCAATAGGGTGACACTAATATGCCCGTTATTCCATCCAATGTGCTGGAGATGATGCGTCGCCACCTGAAAGAGGAAGCAAGTAAGACAGTGATGAGGAATTAATGCACAATGTCACATTTCTGCATTTAAAAACCGACTAAACCTATGTTACATATATAGTTGAATTCAGTCCTTGTACTACCCCAAATATTTCCAACAATGTTCAAAGAAATTGGTCTATTTATTCATGGTAAAGCTGTGTTTAATTTGGTATACTGTCAGTCAAGACAAGAGAAACACCAGATACTTAAATTTAACAGAGTGAGGAAGAAGGATGGTGAACCTGACTAAATGGAACAGGGGGGAAAAAAGCATATTATTATCTTTTTAATGAATAAATAAGTAAGTAATAACAATAAAAATATTAATTGCACCACTCAACATTTCAGTCCAAGTCATGTAGGATTTTAGTTGGTAATGGTTGCTGTTTAACAATGACATTAACCAGTCCCTTAATACAAGTTTACCTTAAGTCGTCATCAAACTATGGCTTTTGTTTTCATTATTTGATTGGCAGTGGCAGAAATTAGTGTGCATAGTGTGCATATAACTTCATTTAAATAGACAGCACCGTACAAGCTTAAATACACAACGAGGTGTTTTTGTGTAAGAACATAATGGATGAAATGTTGGGAAAATAATTATAGTTGGTACTGCTTTCTTTTCCATTTACCATGAGTCTGTTAATTTAGACATTTTGCTTATCATACAGTGAAGAGTGCCAAGGTATAGAGAGGGAGAGAGGGGGTGGAAGGAGGTAGAGAGATGAACTACAGTCAAGTGAGGTTATTTTGTGTTATTTAAAATATTCCTGATCAGGAATACAGACCCTGGAGGACACACTGGACCCACCTCAGGTCCCTGGGACTGCTTCAACAGAAACCACCAGCAACAACAGCTGTCACTCTACAGAGAGAGAGAGCAGCTGCACATCCTGTGTAAGTCTGGTTTACCACAGCTCTACAACAAGCTGTCCTCACCTGTTTCTATTTTTTTATTCAGATCTCATCCTGCATGTTAATAATTCAAAAGATGTCAAGCCTTTACTTATCTATTAAAGCGCTATTACATCTGCTAACATATTACTCACCTTATGTGGAAGTTTTTTGTTTTTTTTTTTAACTAAGACTATCCCATTAAGATGTTAACCCAGCACATGTAATTATTAATATATATGTACATTTCTCATGCTTTGTTCTTGAAAGTTATTTTATTGACTAGTGTCCGATTCCTTATATCATTGATGTCAATATCCAGGTGGTAGTTTTGATAGTGATTATCACAATTTTCAAGAGACAAGTTACAAAAAAAGCAAAACAAACCAGAATTTGCCTTTAAAGTAAACTACCACTCCATAGGTCAGTCCTTATCTATTATGTATGGTCATAGAATCCAGTTATTGATCCCTCATCTTTCTTTGGGATATCCCTGTCTCTACAGACTATACAGAGTGGTGGCAGAGCCAATCAGGAGAATTACAAGAATGGCTCTGAAACACTGGAACCACCTCAACCCTCCACTACACAGGTTTGTTAAACCTCATGTAACTTGACCTCTGCACTTCAACTTGAATTTATTTTTTGTATTAGGATATCATTTTATTTACAGTGGCACTTGACAAACTGCAGTCTTTGTTTACAAGGTTTGATCACAAATTTAAAGCTGCAAATTTTTCCAGCTGTACATTTTTTTTTTGAAACACAAACTTCCGTACTGAACTGCCTTTGTTCTTTCATACTGCTATGCATTTTGCCTTTCAAATTCAGTCACCACTAGATGGTGCCAGATTTACCTAATAAAGAAGATGGTAATAAAGGTGTAGCCATGCATCTGTTTTTAAATAAATGCAATACTTAATTCTGTTATATAACATGAATATAAATCTTATCCCTGTAGGCTCATGCCAGTGTGAAACCCTTCAGACAGCCAAGTGCAGATCAGCGCAGGCCTCAGGACAAGAAGGATGTCAGTACAGGACAGAAACCAGCCTCTGACATCAATAAGACAGGCTATCTGAGACCAACTATTGCCACTAAAAATAAGAATGTTTCCCCTAAAGCAACCAGCCGGTTCTAAGACCAATCCTCTTTAAAAATAAACTTAAAAAAACAGACATATCACTTGAGAAAGAGAACATGCAAGTGGGTTGGAAAAAACAGTATGATTCTGTAATACTGCAAGAGTGAGCATAGAATAGTAAAAAACTACACCAGAGTTGGACTTTATTTGACATACACTTTAGTTAATGCAGTTCTGGTTATTCTGTGAATAAACTGTGAATGGTGCAGCTCGATGACTAGAGCCTCACTAGTGACAGCAGTGTCAAATAAAAGGGCCTCATGTGCAGGTGTGAAAATGTACGAAGATCCCTGCAGCTGTGGGTCCTGCCTCAGCCGTGCATTGTGCCAAAGGAAAGAGCTCCCCCAGTTTGAGGGGACTTCCGGATGGTGCAAACCTCCTGGAAAAAATTCTTACTATTACACAGCCAAACAGCAGCTCAAACACAGACTCAGAGTTTTTGCAAAGTGGCCAACAAATGCAGACAGAATGAGTTTGTCAGTTATTAAAAGTGACATTTGATGAAAGAACTTTTGTTGTAAAGCAATGAGCGAAAGTTAGTTTAGTAAAGAGAGCCACCAGGGAGATTTAAGCACAGCACAACTCATTCCTTAATAAAACTGTAATTTAGTTATTTACTTACTCCCTGGAAGCATATCTTGTCATCATAAAGGTCATGTCTTTATTTATGTACACTGTGAATGTAATCCTTTTACTGTATTAAAAGTAATAGTTGCTTAAAATAATGAGATCTTCGGTGTAAAAAGTGAATCTTAATTTATAACATTAGTAGAAAAAGTAATTAAAGGTCAACAGGGATGTATTAATCTAATAGGAAAATATTTTTGACATCCACACAGACGAAATTGTCAAAATAATTATAGTAATTGATTCCCACAGAGTTTGTTGGTAATGTGTGATTACATCTTGAAGCTGTCTTTAAATCGGCAGTAGTATTTATATTTCTTTAGGAATTAGACTTAAAATGTGCCAAATACAGAACATAGACCTGTTGCACAACAATTGTGCTTTTTTATTATTAGTAAAATTGTTTTCTAATTACATGTGTAGAGGATATTTTCCTGGATATCATTCCACAACACCAAAGTTAGCATGAGGGATTTTCTTTTTTTGTGTTCTGACCTCTCAATTCCAAAACGCCCTATTGCAGTGACTGCACCCACTCAGTGTCAAAACAGAAAGACTGTCACACAGGCTGGTTACGCTCCATCTGAATGCGGAGGATTGGGACCGAGGGCAGCCACGGGTCTAATCTCGTTTGGAGGCCATTGAAAGCAGTAGGAGCTACTTTGAGGGCACTGCCATTCAAGCACAGGTTTTTCCGCTGTAGAGAGAATAATCCCCGGCATAGATACAACATTAAAGTAGCCAAGCATAACACACAGAGGCTGAATTTCAAATCCACCCATTTGCATCTTGAAGTGAATGAGTGCCAACAATGGGGCTCCGTGTTCATGCACAGGCTCTGTGTTTTAGTGTGCATGTGTAAATGTAGTGTGTATTTGTTGACGGTATTTTTTTTACATTTCAGGGAAGAGTTAATTGTCTTTATAGGTGTATACACAGTATATTAACATTTATCAAATTCTGTCCAAGTAGACATACTGATCTTGGGTGATGTTTGTTAACCTGGAGAGTAGATATACAAAACATTATTGTTTTTTTAGATTTATTTTAGTCGTTATGTGAGAATGAACAAATGGCATGTAAATTATCTTTGATTTAAGCTGCTTGCCAAAAAGACTGCAACGTTACTGACATAACTGTTCGCTCTAGGTTTACTCAGACCGCTATAAACAGCAGATGGAGCTGTAGTAAGCTGCTAAATTCATTTCCTGTAATTAATGTGACAGAGGAGTGCCATCCCTAAAGCTTACTACCTGGTTTTTGCATGAAGATGTGTAATTAGAAATGATTGCTTGAGTCACTGCCCGTTGAAACAGTGATGTCCATGAAATGTGTCACTAATTAATATGTTTTATAATAATGTCTTGATGGTCCATTTAAACAAAGTAATATGTTTAAGTGAAATAAAAACCAAAATCTCAAAGCAATTATTTGTCTAGTTTGTCACACTTCTTTTCCCTTTAGACTACCAGGGTGTGTGTCTGTTCAGACAACCTCTTATATGGCTAATTTTTCTCAGAAGAGGACAAGGGATTTCAGCATATGGTCCTCATTGACTTGATAAATTATAGAGAAACAAAAAGAAAAAAAAAATCCTCAAATTGATTTGTGCAAGCAAAATATGACCTACAGCAAATTGTACAATCCTCAAGGTGGAACAAATATAAAGAGACTGAAACGCATCAAGAAAATATGGAAGAATCAGTGTCTTAACGCATGATGACAGTAGGTTCAGATGTTGCTACAATACTGTCACTTTGTGTTCCTGCAAGCCAGCAGGAGCCTCCAGTTTCACTTTTACTCCTTTGGCCAAAACAACAGAGAAAAGAGGTGGGAGGGTAGAGAAGGGGGGGCAGAAGGAGAGAGGCTGTATGGTGGATAGGTTAGGGGCGTGAATTTGGGACAAAGCATGGAGGCAAAGGAAATTAGAAAATTCGTCGGGATGGAACAAGGGATGCGCCCCCTGCCCCCCCGCAAACCCTCCCCCCTTTTCCTCCAGCGGCGCTCCTGACAGATGGAAGTAAGGGTGGGTGGGTTGACAGGCTGGAGGGATTAAAACTCTGCAGCCCCATTTTGGAGCCTGAAGAGAGTGTCAATCCTGCAAAGGTGGGGTGCAGAGAGGCACTTGTGGCGAGAGTCACGGGGCGTGTGAAGTGGGTGCACGCAGGCTAATGTCAAAAGAGGCAAGGATGCTTCCCCTTCCTCGGCACCCCCTCTGCTCCATCCACCTTTATCCACTCAGGAGCGTGGAGGGGACTGCTAGGAAAAGGGGAGGGGGTGCATCTCAATAACCTTAATAGAGCTCCCTTTAATTAATCAGCTCATCTGCAGAGGCCCGATACCTGCAGCTGAACCCCCCACCCCTGCACACTCCCCTCCATCCTCACCCCAAACACAACATCCTCACACTGCTGCTGTGACATTGTGGTAATGAGGTAACACAGCTACAATGTCATGGAAATGTTGCGGAGACGTTATCTGTGGGAGCTCATCACACATGCTGATGTTCCTGATCCCCTTCAATGTTTGCGTTGTGTGTGGAGATGCATGTGTGTGTGTGTGTGTGTGTGTGTCCATGTATGCTGCTACACCAAAGTACCCACCCATCCAAAAAAAAAAGAGAGAAGAAAAAAAACAACAGATACATATGGCCAAATTGCAGCAGGAAACCATGATGCCTCTATTTTCCACAGAAGAAGAGAGGGAGGAAACCCCCGCCTCAAGTAAATATTTGAAACAGATGGCAATTTCAAAGCAAGCCTCATCAATCTTTGTTGACACTACCCCTTTTTTAAAGCTACTCTTATTTGGGATATTTGCAATTATAATACATACTGTAAGCTCATTTGAATATCAAATTAATTACTGAACACACTGGAGTAAATACCTCTTTTATAACTCCTTGTTAAAAGTGAAAAGTTCTTGACTACGGTTGGATGGTGTGTTAATTTACAGTGATATCTAATCCCAAGTTACTTCACATAAAAGGCATTACTATACATATTTTAATGGGGAGGTGGTTGTTTTCCAGGCAATTTTCTGCTAGAGTACATTTTTAATTTATTCATATTTAATTTATTGGTCTCTGCATACCCGCTCAGTAAAACTAATCAACACCATGTATGGGCCTCTTAAAGCCACATCTCTCCTTGGCAGGCAGACAGGCAGCCTCTGCATTGGGATAAGCTCTCCTCTCTTGTGCACAGAGCTTGGTGAAATGCCCTGCATTCAGTGAAGCAGGAGGATACCACTTCGAAGGAGACTGTTCAGTCTTTACAAACAACCTTTTAATCAGAGGGGGACAAGGGGGTAGAGAAATTAAAAAGTATGCCCATTCTTGAGCGATCCAAAACATTTTTAATCTCTCCAATAGTGACCACTCGCTGCGGCCAGAACTTTACCTGACGGGGTCAATAGCACGCCACCCCTCTTCTCTTTCTTTTACTTCCTGCCCTCAAACTTCTCTGCCCTTGAATTGGTTTTATGGAGCTTTTTCAGCCATTTAGCACAGTATGACTACAGTTCTTATCACCTGACTTCGCCATACACTCCAAATATCTATCGACCCATTGACACACCTTGTGGAGGGATCTACACAACCTTACACATGGAAATGATTTCAATTAATTACTATTCCCCTTTGACAAGGTGGAGAAGAAGACGGGGGAGGGGGGCAACAAAGGAGCCCAGACAACAGGAGCATTTCTCTGGTGTAATGTGCACCATGTGTAATGAGCAGCGGAAAGGTCATTTGACACATTTCTGCCAGAATGAATTCATTTATTTCAAGCACTTAATTCTGTAGTCACCTCATTGGTGCGCGGCTTGGAAGTGCACTGAGAGGGTGCATTACCACAAGTGGAGGCTTTAGTTTCCTCCCAACAGCTAGTGCTGACCACAGGTCTGTGGGAATGCCTGAAGAGCAGAGAGATAGTGAAATGGAGTGTGGGAGATCCAATCGCCCCTTCTATCATAGGAAAATCGCCTCCATCACCTTCAGCGTAATTGGAGCATTCATTACAGTTCAGTAAAAATGCAGGTAGCCATTAGATGGGCAATTTAAAAGTAGGCTTCTGGAGAATGAGAGACTTGAGGGGTCATGATACGGGGTCACAGTCAAGTAAATAATGGGAATTGGTCCCATGAGGCTTGGAAAACCACAAAGCTTGTGGTCGCGCACCAAAATACAACTCAGCACGGGAAAGAGGCAGGAATTCAATCATCAGAGAGAAAATAAAATGCCCCCTGTGCCCTCTTGACATCACAATAATTACAAATGGAAGACTTTCTATGCAGTTTACTGTCAGATTTACTCAAATCTGGAGAATGATGCTTGTGTGACACCAGGACATAATTCTGTTATTTTATCCACAAAGCTTTTATTCAAGTATAGAAGTGTGTGCAGCTATTAGAGTGTGCATCAAAACCATTGAGATGCTATTCCCACAAGTACTTAACATACAGTGTTCATCAGGTTTGGAATTAAATTGTCAAGCTCCAGAACCTTTTTTAACCTTTTACGTTGAGTTTAAGTTTAACTTGGCAACTTTTGTTGGGAGGATGTTGCCTTTAGCTGCCACTAGAGGCCTCAGTCCAGCTGAAAGTTGGCGGCTAGCACTTTGTTTTTATAATATGTTTTGCCGCTGCTTGTGTTTTGTTGTGTTTCAACATTTCTCTTCAGGGAAATATTTCACTGTAAGCAAAACCAGAAACATTTGCTTGATCAAAGGAAGCATATTTAATATGTTTAGGTTTGAAAACGGAGTTGTTTCTTGTTTTTTTGAAGGTTATTTTGTAAAACTTTGTTCTAAACAAAGAAGGCACAACAATAGCTCGTGCTGCAGTGTTTCACTTACTGCAAACATGCCTGAAGAAACTAGTGATAATATTTTAGATTCTCTTTGAGAGATTTAAACAGTCTCACAACAAATCTGTGTATTTATTTCTTTGAGAAGCTCCCGCTAATGACTGTTTTTGCAGGAGAAAATGCTTCTACATTAAATATGAATAAACACATCATGATGAAACAATTAGGCAACAGCCTTCTGTGTGGCTGTTTAAGTATTTGGAAGCCTAAAAAGACTGTGATAACAAAAACAAAGCTGTAGAACAGTATTTACAAATTAGCCTCACTTCTCAGTGAAGAAGAATGCAATTAGTGAGTTTTGCACAAAGAAAAACCCACACAGGCCCTATTATCTCAAGAATGAACCATTAGGATTTATGGAATAAGATAATAATCAATCACTTTTTCTTACTCATCGGAAGGGATGAAGTTCATGATAGGATGACACAAGGCCTCAGAGTCAGGAGCTCTCACACAGCATACAGGGTGTGTTTTCCTCTAACCCTTTTACCACTCAGGAGGCAGATTGGACTTCTCACTCTCAGCTACTCCGCATTATTGTCCATTATCACACTGCGGTCCATGTGTAAGGTGACAGTGGTGCTCTGATGGAGAGGCGACAGGGGGACCCAGACTGCAATAACATATTATTAGCTTTTTTCACAGCTCCACTGGGCTGGATTTACACTGGATATCCAGAGACCTCAGAGGGCAGCCCACTGTCACAGCAGCGTCCACCAGCAGAGCAATTGCCAGAGATACACTGGTGTGTGTGGACCGAATAGCCTTGCACCCACGCAAGGGACACACGGGGCACATGTACACACACACAGACATGCAAACAGAGTGTGTCTGTAATCAGTGACAGGCTTTTTCCAATTAGCCTCAGTGTGCTGTCATTCTTGTGTGCTATTAGTGCTGCGTGTTCTCCTTTTGTCCTGTAAACTGTAAACACATCTGATGCCATCCCTGTGGTGTGTCTGAGGCAACACATGAACAGATAGATAGATAGATAGATAGATAGATAGATAGATAGATAGATGAAGGTAGAAATCAGAGTACATGAATGCATTCA
>JAPZDZ010000001.1:13089338-13104687 GCA_029783805.1 Acanthurus tennentii | reverse complement strand
ATCCCTGTGGTGTGTCTGAGGCAACACATGAACAGATAGATAGATAGATAGATAGATAGATAGATAGATAGATAGATAGATAGATAGATAGATGAAGGTAGAAATCAGAGTACATGAATGCATTCAAATCCATATGAGGAGGAGTGTGGCACATCTGCTGCTCCTGTTTAATGCAAGATGCTCTTGTCCTTGGTAATGTTAACAGTCTCCCTTGTGACTGATGCCTCTTGTCCCAGCCCTGTTTATAAAACAGTCAGAACTTCGTTAAGAGACAATAACATCAGCCAAGCTCAATTATGGTGACATTTTGCTGACATGCAGATTGCCTCCCCTCAATCTTTTTTATGTAAAATACCGATGTGCCAGTCACATATGGATGGATGAACTTTGGGAGAATCAATGGTATTGATGAATCATAGATCATACAAGTCAACAAGACTGACATCAGGAGAGTGAATTCATCGCACGCTGAAAGTCAATATTAAATTGTAATCATAATCAGACAAAGTGAGTTATGTATAATCAATAGCACAATTATGATAGTACGTAGGACTCGTCCTTGCAATACGGACAGAGAGTGCATTCAAACAGGCTGTAATATGTTTATTGAAGCATGAGCTTGTGTAAATGTCTATGCATTCAAACTGGTGCCTTAGTTATTTATAGTGACACACATTATCTCAGGCAGCTTATTTAATAATATAACTACACAATAATTTTAATAAATACACATAGGACTCTTCAGTGCATATGGTACGTCTGTACGAAGAACACAATATTGCCGTGAATTATTGGGAACTATGGAAGTTACTGATTTTGATCTGAAATATGTTGAAAGGAGATTGTCAGGATGAGAGTACAATAAGGCTGCTAAATCCAGTGAACTGATGGCATTTGATTGCCCTTTGGTGTCCCCTGAAATACTAGAAGGACTGCAAACTTTCAGAGGAGCAATACTCCTTAGCTTTATTTGATGACCACGGACTAACCGTACCAGCAAGAGTAACCCAAAAAATTAGGGTTTGCGTGTTTATCAGATAATTTCTTTCAATAAGATTCTGAACTTAACAAAACATCCATCCCATGGTAAGACAAATGCTGGAAAAGAGATCAGTTTCAGTATTATTAATACTTCTACATTGTATGCCTTTAAATAGCATAGGTGTTTTTGCTTCCCAAGTAAGTGGCTAATTAAAAAATTTTATATGTGAACAGCTAACTCACTGTGTGCATTTTGCATATTTATGAAATCAGTAAATCTATTTTTTTTTTAATTTCCAAGTACCACAATGGATTGAACTATATTCTTAATACACAGTGTACAAATAATGAAACAACACAATGCAATTTAGCAACCAGCCAGAAGTGCAAAACGGTTCAAAAACATCAACATGTCCTGTCAGGTACAACGACTTTTGGTGGTACAATCAAGTATGGAAAAGCAAAAGCAAGCAGAGATTAAACTTGTCTATTCAGACAGAGAAACCCGTGTTTCATGTTTGCTCTGTATGTCATATTTAATGAGTCATGGAGGAATTATTGTTGAGCAGACAAAGACATGGGAAGCTAAGGGAAGCCAGGAATTGGAAAATGAGAGCTGACACGCTGTAGAGCAGCACATCAAGAGAATACATCTTGTATGTGGACAGGTATTACACACATGCCTACAGGTCTAACAACTTTAGTACATATGTATGACCTCCCATAGATGGAGTGGTGTGAACATCTCCATATTTTTTCCACACCCTGTTTATAAACTGCAATCTGTCACATTTATTACTCATATCATTGTTGTGAATTGCAGGCGGTTCTTCTTTTCCCCTTTTCTTTCTTACAAACAATTTACACACTTACAGTATCTCTGTAACTTCTGCTGTTGTCGATATAACTGCTGATATTTCATGTATTCAGTTAATCTAAAAAATGAGTCCAGTGATTCCTCTTACATTTTCCAATTTCTTTCAGTGTGCAATGTGTTCATTAATGAGTCTCTGTAGCATCATGAGCAGCATGAAAAGGGTTAAAATTCATATTGTAAGTTAATTGCACTAATGCACCATAGAAATAAAAAAAAGAAGAAAACGTCACAACATTGGAATCAAAGCCTTTGCAAATGAGGTATGTAGTAAATTTTGAATGTTAGGGCAAAACCTCAAGGCCAACAAACAAAGCATGCTTATTAAAACATTAAGCAAAAACCACAAACTGTGTTTACCTTCAATGAAAACTCCACATGGTAGCTTTACAGTGCCCAATTGCAATTTAATATGGGTAATGATGTCAGGTAATGTTATGTTATGTATGTTAATCTATGAACAGATCCGCTGTTGTAGTTCAATGTTTTGGTTTTCTTTGGGGTTCACTCTGTCTTGGGAAGACATGTTGGATATGGGATGTGGCAAAAGAAGAACTTAAACAAAGAAAAGACCAAACCGATAAACTGAATTTGCTGCAGCAAGGCTGGAAAGTCAGGGGAAGGCATGCAGAGGTTGATTAGTTGCTGCCTTTAACTTCAATCAAGACTGAGAGAAACAAGGGATGGTTATGGCCAACGGACAAAAGGCAACTAAAGCCTTGAGCCAGTGGCTCTGGCCAGTGTTTACCTTCTGTTGCACAAAGTGATGTTTGAACTGCAGAGGAGTCCCTTTGCTCCTCAAACTTTCTTCAAGAGCAAAGCCCTCCAGCAGGCAGTACATATTTCTTGGGAAGTTGTTGAGCAGAAAACAGCCCTCTTTTCATTTCCAATTAATGTCTCTTATAACATAAGATGGAGTAAGTGGCTGGTATTGTCAGCTGATGTCTATTGCATATTTTCTCTTTCATTGAATTCAATGTTTAATCAAGGGTGAGATTAGAATTCAAATGTTCACAGTGAATCATGGCCTTCATAACTATTCTCCTGGCTTCATGCTCTTTGGGTAAGTGGAAAAAATGCTTTGTGATTTAGGTGACCCTTTAAACTGTACAATATTTTGAATTCCTTACATTAGGTTGTTATACTTCACTGCCAGTTAACCTTTTCATAAAAGCAGAACATAGAACATAGAGCTATGCTTCTCAACCCAAACTCTTCAAATAAAACTTCAGGGTTATGTCAGGTTCACGTTTAGTTATTTTCAAATATAATTTATTAAGAAACTTCTCTCTTGTTCTCTCTGAATGTACCAATCATCTGCATCTCCTTTGTCATGTGATGCCATTCTGTATGCATATTTCCAGTGTGAAGAGGGTTTAGCCATTCATTAGCCTAGTGAGTTAACAATTATAAATGAAATATTGCAAAGAATTCTGCAGTTTCAGGTCTTTGGTTGGTTTAAGATCTCTGATGGGGCACTAATAAATAGGTTTAGGTTGGGTTCTAAAGATGAAGATGTAAGAGGAGTTCATAGCTCAATTTTTCATAATTCTCAAACTTTTTTTTTTGCATATATTAAATAACTTGTAAAGGATTTATGACCACTGCCATGATTCCAGTCAAACATGACAACATTAATTTAATTTACTTTTTGAAAAGCACAAAGGAGTTTTAGTTACAGTCAGAAGCGAATCCATATAAAAAACACAATATTCATGTAGACTTGCAGCATTATAGATAATCACACACGAACCAATGCTGCTTCAATCTCTCCCTCTCTCTCTCTCTCTCTCTCTATCACACACACACATATGCACCCAAACACATGAGGATTTATGCAACAGAAAGAGATATTAATTTATTTTCAAGAGTGAATATAATCATCAAAACAAGCTCTCTTTCCTTCTCTCGCCTGCGACCACGGCAATAAAAAGCATTACATATGACTCACATGATGTGAGGCTCCTTTTTCTAATAAATTCCCCAGAGAGCGAGACAGCCTCTGTCATCTTCATTAGAAGATGACAGCTTTTCTCCATCAAAAAGCTCATATTAAGGATGTGTAAGCGCTTTGAATCAGACGCTGTAATTGCTGACCATTGAAAATATTCAAGGCTGTGCACAAACAGTCTTCACCGAGGCCTCATTTTCCGTTGTGCAGATTTGATTGGGCTACAAGGTCTAATAACTTCAGAAACCTGACAGGTGCATACCCTGATAATCATCCTCTCCTCTTTTATCAAGTTTTTTCTTCATTATTTCCACTTAACTACTGACAGTTTAGAGGCCACAGATTTTTTCCTTCCCCCACCGCGACTGTTCAGTGTGCAACATCCTGATAGAGGGACAACCCGTGAGCCACCACATCCGCAAAGTATAATTAATATAATGTCCCTGAGATAAAAGGTGTGTAAGGTTACAGACCTGCACCTTTGCTTTTCTGAATTAGACATCCCTTTTGCCCCTCACTCTGTTGTCTTTCATTTGTCTGGCTTTTGTTGATTAACCATAATGAGGTGGCTTACTGTAGACCCCGGCCAGCCCCCTCCTTTAGAGAGGTAGTGCAGATAAAAAAGTCCATCCAGGCAGCCGTCATAGGGGGGTCAGCACAAATCAGATGGAGGGGCTTTCTTGTGTCTGGCAGCCGACACTTTCAAATGTTAATGGATGGGGGCGGACAAAGTTGAAGTGGGTCTGAAAATGCTAATTGTCCCTAATTCATGTAAATAGGTTTCTTAATGGAGGAATTAAGCATTTTAAATATGCAATTGGAGGCAATCAGTTCTTTCATTTGGTGGGGTGGCACAGGTGTAGTGGATTGAAATTCATCTTTCACACGAGGTGGCTCATTTGTCACTTGGCTGTGTTCAGGCATGGATGACGGGGACTGGAAGAGAGGTCCTTCTGCACTGTTATGTGCAGATATCGGGGAGTGAAACACGTTGCAAAACCTTTAATTGTATTTGTGTTGTCGACAGTATCAAGATGGAGGGGAAAAGCAATTAACACAGACGCTATTCAATTCTGGTCAAAACAGCCAGTGGAAAAATATAATTATTTTGCCCACTAAATGAGGCAACATACTTAGATACTTACACCTTTTTTTATATTTATTGGTTATTATTTATCTAAGCCATATATAAAGGTATGTATTATCCCATATATGACCACAGTAATAAGTGGTGTCACGTTGGGCTGAAAAAACGAGTGTAGCACACTACAAAGGAAAGAGGTTTACCTACATATCACAGGCAGAAGAGCAGCAGAGTTAGACAGCCCTGACTTATTATTCTGATCATCTCAAACAGACAATAAACCAGGAGGTCATGTTTCAGCATGTAATAACATGGTGTAACAGCAGGACCAGAGACAGAGGGAAAACGCCACGTATGGGCTATGAATCAAATGGGCAATGCATTGTCTCAGAAAATGACTTATTAGTCAATATAGAGAGGGATACTGTGTCTTTGAGGTGTAAATAGCCGTGGCTCTGCAGAGAAGAGGAGGCAGCCCTGGTTAATGAACGAGACAAGAAAAACCTTGTTTAAAAGGACAAATCAGATCACAAGATTTCAACCCCATTAGCTGCTACTCACAGGGAATGATAATAATGATAAAGGATGGTTGGGCCTTTTGATTTTAGAGTAGCAAACTGTGTTGTCTTGAGAAAAAATCTTTTCCTGGAGGAGAATCAAAGAGCAGTTCATTTTCACACTGACCTTCAGGGCTCAAGGCGGCCAGACAAGGGCACAAACAGATTGAGAATTAATTGGTGCAATTAACATTTTGTGATTATAAGGACTTCAGATCAATACCCTATGCAAATAGCAGTATTGATGTGCAGCAGAAACCTTGTTAATTGTGTTTGGCGAACAAACAGGCCCCTGTGTTACTATACTATTCCATTATGGAACAGGAGGCACGGACAGGTTCAAACTGCTGACCACTTTAGATGCACGAGGACATGCGACAGTTTCTCTCTCCCCTCCTTGGTACCAGTCCGGCCCTTCACTACTCGACACTTTTAAGAAAAGTTGCAGAGTTTGATGATCTCGTTTGCTTTTAAGTTGCCCTTTAAGTGGCTCTCTGAAGAGGCTCTTAAAGGCTGGATGGAGATTCTTCAGTGTTTCTGTGATCACCATGCTCATGTCAGACGGTGGCCGATTACACAAACGGCCTTCTGCCTTCTTTCTTTTACAGTTTCCTAACAGTGCGAATGGGCATGTGAGGAAGAATTGAAACACTCTGCGCCGACAGCCATTGAAATGAATTAGTTTCAGCTTTATTGCTGTGGACTGGATTTTCCACTCTCGATATTAAAGTGCGTTAAAAATGCACTTTCATTTCAGATAAGTACCAGTAATCCTGTTTGCGGACCACAGCAGATGAAGTTAAATATAATTTAAGCAGAAACGGAAATGGGTGGAACAATGTAATCACTGAAAGTGAGATTGAAGTGATGATATTCTTATCATTATTATTATTTTCATTACTGTTGGTGTAGAAAGACACTAGCGATGGCAGCGGCAAAAGCAAGCACGGGGTGAGAAAAGATGGGGGAAAAAAATCTACATTCAATAACTATCAGAGCCAATAAATCCCAGCTCTCTATTGCCTTTCTCACTTTTTGTATGACAATTGGCTTGCAGATTGTTGCAGGGCTTACATCCTGTGGCCTTGAAGAAACACACCGAGCTGGCAACATGCACAAAGCATCAAGCTACTGTTAATTAGCTGAGTTTACAGGGCAAAGGAACAGTTAGCAGGGTCTTTTATGTGCTGTAGCATACTGCCTGCTGTGGCTGTGGTGTCGCTGTAATAATGCTTGATGTCGGTTTACCTGTCTTTAGCCATGTTGTGTCATATTTGCTAGGATGCAGCACAAAAAGGTAGAGACCCTGGTGAGAACAGAGCGTGGCTGAGACAGAAAAATAGTGTTTTATTTACTCCGTATTTATTTGTTATGTGGATTTTTCACAAATTGAAATGATTTCATTTAAATAACATGAGACCCCATTTCACTGTCATTTAAAATGCAGCTCTCAAGAGTAATATTACAGGTTATATAATAAAAATATATCAATTGCCACCGTATTAGCCATTTGTTAGCGTGCTAATTACAGTTAATTCTTTTCAATTTTGGGCTGTGCTCCTTTAGGCATTAGCTTTAATCTCCCTGGTGATGAAGTTGGTGTATTAAACAGAAAGCGGTGGAGGGAGGGGAGAGTGGACATGGAATTAAACCATCATACTTATAAGCATGTTTGACAAACACCACCGCTTACTGGGTTATTTGATAACGACTTGAATCTCAATACCTTTCTGCACAATGCATTTGTGAAGTAAGACCTCATTAAATCTAAAAACAAATCTAGTGAGTGAGTTTCCAGCTTGAGGCTTTGACCTTACCGAGATATTTTATGAATAAATAAAGATTGGAATTGCAATGAAAAATCCCTCTGTTTAAAATCTGATGTTGTTGCAAGTAAAACTCTAAAATATCCAAAAATATCCTGGAGGAACATTGTTTCTTTACATTGGGAATCGTAGTACAGTTCGTGTTATTACCAGATTCATTGCTATGGCAACAAATAGCGACCTTTTGGCTATGTGGCTTTATAGAATCCATTCAAAGGTTGATGCAGTTGCTGCATGATGAACTTCCTCCTTCATTGGATCAATTGATGTCGTCGGTCAAGAATGTAAAAAAAAAAGGGTTCAGTAGAGCTGTAAATACATGAAGAGGATCAATCCACAAGTAAACATCAATGCCTTTGGATGCTGAGCTGGCTACACAAACATCACTGCAAGGATGAAGATGATTGTGGTGATAATGACATTGATATTATCTTTTATTGCACCCTTTATGAAATTGATTTTGTCTGTCTGTTTAAGAGAAGAGACGGTTTTTTCTAACCTAAGCAATCAACATATAAAAGATACATTTAGACTATGTGTAAAGCGTTTCCCAAAAACTGCTATAGAGACTAATATAATGCAGGTAGTAAATCATAAAACTAGCAGTCCAAATGCCCATCTCCGGTCAGGCTGTGGAGAGCAGGTGAAAAATACACAATAGAATTGCATTTTTAGACGTGGTTCAAAAAGACCTTGTCAAGATTGATGGGTCTCTTGTAGCTATAGTTAATAGTAAGGGAACACTTCTGAAATTAGAATCCACTTCTTTCTAAACGCACCACCTGTGAATCGAGGACATCTGAGAAAAAAAATGGAAGGGTACATGTCATTTCTATAGGTTTCCAAGACACAGGGAAAGGAGAACAGCCAATCTGTGAGATGTAATGGATATGTCAAGAATTGCTAAATCATGGGTGTGTGAGGCAGAAAGACAACTAACCCAAACATAATGTCATTCCGGTGGCAGAAAAGAAGCAAATGCAAGAAAGAAGAGAAGAGGAAACAACATTGGGGGGGGGGGGGGGGCTACTGCATTTTAATTTAGGGATGCAAAAATGAGAAATAATATTAACTGTTTATTTTCTTGCATACTGTTCTTTATTATTACCTATTTTGGCATCTCTGTCCGGGTGCATTATGGAAATGAAGTAATGCTACTTTGCTTAACAATAACACACTGACTTTGAATCCTCTTACTTAAGGTTTGATTGCTTCTTGACGGTGGTTTTAAATGAATTGTGTTGAGGAGTGATAAAGAGCTTATTGCCAGGAATAAAAGCCCAGAGCAATGAAGAAAAGCTACACATGGAGTGGCTAGGCGATACAGGCTATTACGGTGAGGGAATGGTGTCCTTGACTGCCAGGACGGCTTAGAATTTTATTTCATCTTGTTTTGCTGGCTGCTGACAATGATGCGTGACTCTGGCACCGGAGGAAGAGGGCAAGCATGAGAGCCATTTTAGATCTCATTTACATATAGTGTGTCTATAACAGCATGAAAATAACCACGTTTGTTTGTGCGTGCGTGTGCATTAGAACATGCCATGTGCACGTTTCAGAAGGCATGAATAGAGTGTGTCAGGTGTATTTGTGCATTCAAGCATTTTCAAAGTTTGTTTTTGAATTTTCTACAGGGGGGTATTTTAGGGGAAAGTTCTGTTTATCATTCTCCTTGTGTTGCGTGTGTTTGTGAATACACTCTTGCTCTGACCTCTATCTCTCACATGCACTGAAGCCCCCAAACCTCATGTAAATTTGGACAATGGAGGACTCTGGGACTCTGGGAATTGTTGTTTATCAGCGCAGTGAAAAGAACGGTTGAGCTGTAATGGCCCTCCAGTGGATTTAGTATGCAAACTTCTCTGTACAGCAGCAGTTTGAGGCCTCCCCCCCCTGAGCTGCACATCTCTGTTTTTTTTTTTGTTTTTTTTTGGTTGGCTTCTTGATTTGGGTGGGACCAGTTCATTTGGAGGTTATCACTGCTTTTGTCAAGGTGAGTCAGTGCTTTGTGTTGCATACACTGGCTCAAATGAGGCGGCATAGAGAAAACTTTATTTTTTGCTGTTTTGCTTCTGACTGTAAACTTTCCTCAGAGTACATTCAGCCTACAAAGTTGAAACATTTTGAAGATCCTTATAGTTTTCAATAATATGTATGATTTTATTTGAATTTCTAATAACCAAATTAAATGTTAAACAGATTAATCAGCTGTTTTTTTACATGCAGTCAACTATCCATGCTGCTAACGAGTTCTCTATTTTATATATTTATATTAATAAAATACCACAATTGTTCAATTGACTGTTTTCTATATCCAGACCCTCTGTTGCTATGCCTGCCAAACTTCTCATTCCTGTGTATTCCTAACACAGTTTTCAATGATAATAGTAACACATTTACCTCTAAAAATGTATAGTATATTTGAAGCATTGGGTCCTTCATTTTAGACAGAGATAGACAGGTCAGTCTGCTGGAAAAAAATGACAGCTAGCTAATTGCAAGCTACCACTTACCTGGCCAATCAAGCTAATGCTTACTCAAAGAGTTGGTCAAAAACGCTGCTTCCACTCACTTTTTTATCAGTCATTGATAATGATAAGGGAGACACTGATAAATAAGGTTCCAAACTCGATTTTAGTGAAGTAAAGGTCAATGTAATGGCATCAGCTAAATCTTTATAGTCTTTCTCCCTAATTGACTTTAAAAGTTACCCTAAATTATCCAAGGCCACCCTGCAGTGGTGCTCAAATTGAGAGGCAGCCCCCTTGTAGGGGACAAAGAGCCAGGCAAACAGACAATTAATTTTTATACTACAGTTTTAGCAGATATCCCTGACCAAAGCTACTTACATCAGGGACATTCAACCTTCACAAATCCAAGTGCTAAAGAAAACAGTTTGAAATAGATCAACAACAAGTCAAAGCGTTGATTGATTGGTCCAACTAAAGCAGAAAAACAGAAAACACTATGTCAAAAACGAGACACACAGTGATGAGGAAAACCATACAGGAGACCATAGTTTGTTCTAAGCAACAAATTCCAAGCGCTGACTTTTTGACTTAGTGAGTCAGGCATGCCAAAAGCTGTTAGTCTTTAAGTAAAGTATATGTCCAGTAATTATCTCATATGATGCTGCGTGTTCTCAGGCATACAGAAAATAATGATCGTGTGCCGCAAAGTGCTTGAAAAATTGCAAGGGTGAAACTGCTCCCTCTGATAGGTTTAGGCATTTCAGACATCCTTTTCCAAAGAGATTTGGTCAGAGCTTTCCCTCCACTTAAACACAGAAACACTGAGGATCAATTTGTGGGATTAGTGGACACTGCTGAGATAAAGTTTGTGCTGAAGAGGCCCACATGACTATCGTCCCTCCAGTGTCCTGCTAAAGTCCTCTTAGCTTCATTCCTGGCCACAGACTAAGCCCATCCAAACCCCAAATGCAATCACAACCCCAGCTCAGTCCGGCCTCTCAGAATCATCATCTCCAACAACACCAGCCTAAATTGCAGCTCTGTCCCCGATCTCCAGCCCTCCCTGCCTCGTCTCCTCCCAGAACTTTATTTAATGAGTGAAGTTTTGCGGTGGGTGTTCGGGGGTCTCACGCCAGGACTGCAGAAACAGAGGAGGAGCTTTCATAAACCATGGGCGAACAAATGGGATTTAACACACAAGAGGCTCTGATGGCCTATTAATTCTGCTTTGGCTGGCATCCAGAATGAGCCCAGCCTCTCTCCTAATTGGAGAGAGGCTAATTTCTATCAGAGGTATCAGGAGACTTTTTTTTCTCTGTGCAGGATGCATCCACATAACTTTAATGGATTCATTCAAGGGCTACGGCACGCAGACATTGATTAGATTGCCTCTGAGGCCCCGCTGCTGGTCGCTTGACATAGGCAGCAAATGAAATGTGACCTCTGGTAAAAGGCCTGAACCAGCCAGCCCCAGTCTAATCCATTAGCTCAAAACCTTTCCCAATCCCATTTAATTAATGAAGTGATTTGAAAATGGGCGAACATTTACCAATCCCTGGAACTGGAAAATAGTGGGCATGTAAAGTAACTGAAACAACAAGAGAAACAAGAGCAGCCACAGCCTCATTCATAAGAGAGAGGGGAAAAAAAACCCTATACAAAATAAAAGCACAGGAGTTGGATTGCAGAGTAATTGTTTGCAATGAGATGGAATATTATTCCATCCCTGAAACAAGATGATCCAACCACAAAACACATACAGATGTGAGGTAATGAGCTGGGTTAAGGAAAATTGCCTTTCTTTGGCTGGATTGCTTAAATATTTGTCAGCAAGAGAAAAAGTCAATTTATTCAAATTCATCAAAGCCAAACAGTGACAGCAGGGGAGGGAGGGAGTTAATCAGTGAAATGTAAAACAGAGGAGAGGAAAATGTTTACCACTTTTGTCTGTAGAAAGAATTTTACCAGTATGTTCATCTCGGCTGTTGCAGCTGTGATCCGCACAGATCAGCACCACTTCAGATCTGCTGTCTGGAATTCACATCTTGTACAATCATTCCCCTTTAACAAGGATTCACACGTATGTGCATGTATGTCCTCTTAATTCAGACACTTGGGAAAGGAGCTGTAGCACATTATTTCTCCTCAATGTCAAAAGAAAGACAAGCACCAGATCTCTGTCGGTGCATATGTCACATTACTTATTTTTCTAATGGAATTCATTTATTTATCTTCAATTAATAATTTATGATGCAACACACAGTGGTATGCAAATGAACAATTTAAATTTAATGAGTTTTTAATGACCAAACAAATAATTAGTCGAGCCCGGTGTGGTGTGCATGTAATTTGAGAAGGAATAAATTTGAGAGCTTTGTTCAATGTTTGAGTACAGACAGGCTAATTTACTTATAGAGCAGCTTATGCAGCAAAAGAACTGAGTGGTACATACAAACGCATCGGAAAGTCATTACCTCAAGGTCATTAGGAGGTCTCCGAAAGGCCAGTTGTGGACATGTAATGCTTAAGAAATAATGTGAGTCATTTTATTCCACCAAATCATAGCAAATAGCAAAATAGGAGCACATGCTCTGAATATAACTCACAAGCTGACAAAGGAAAAATCCACTATGGGTATCCTAAATATTCTAACTATTCCCATTGGCGTGGGAGAAAAAGGCAGAGGGCTACAAGCCACTGGAGCCAAATGGCATTTGATAATGGCTTTTTTCAGCAAACCCAAAAGACATTGTTAAGATTTACATTTTCAAATATATGCTGACCTTTTTTCCCTCCTCTCCTCTGTTCACTTGTCATCAGCACTGTAATTGAATCAATATATTTCCTGATCAGCCCAGAGATTGAATAAGGTCACAGGAAGCCATGTGTGGACATTAAAAATCATTATTCTACTCAAATTGAGCAGAGATGGCATAGACCATTCAGGGTTCAAAATGAAATTATATTAGAGTCTATTACACTTTTACAATTATAGAGACGTTCCAATATTACAACGGGAAATGAAGTCATAATAAAAAGCCCAGGGGTGTATTACAAAGAAATGACCCAACTATTTTTTTTTTTCACTTTCACACTGTTACTGAATTGATGAAGAGAACTTGGTGACATTACATTCACTGATAAGTGACCTTATTCATGAAAAATAGAGGAGTCTGTTTCAGTTGCTCCATTTTCTTACTTCAAGTTTGCTGTGGAGCTGTTTTCCACCTGCGAGACCTCGACTCAGTAACAGTGTGCACATTTACATTTCCTCACAGACATTTCTCAGGACAAGTGGTACTAATGTAGCTACGAAAGCACTTACTGCTTTAATTGCCTTTAAGCATACATTTATTTTAATTATTCATTTATTTTTTGAGATATGGGATTTTGCTTTATGCACATGTCTAAGAAGCAAAAAGGGGGCTAATTAAATAGCCCAATTGAGTTGTGCAATTGGAAGACAAAGTTTCAATCCTGTTAATCCAATACTCCAGAAAAAAAAGTGGAAAATTAAATTAAACCACACTATTAGCTGAGAGTTTTCTGTTCTAAACTCTTGTAAATTATGTCTCACTATCAAATTAGATAAAACTCCATTTTTAATTGGCTTACTCATTGAAATGAATAACACTTATCAGCGATCAACTTATCAACACCCGTGAAATAAGAATGAGCGGGGCAGAAAAAAAAAAAAAAACGCTCCCTCTAGCTTTACAGTCGTTCAATGGTCCGGTTTTCTATAGTTTGCATATTTAAAGATCAAGCTTAGTGTTTGTCAAATTAGACACTTATATGATTTCACACAATTAAAGTGGTGACCTGTGATTTGTCTGTGCTGTCACGTCCATCTGTTAAGGCAGAGAGAGAGGTTCATTTCTTCAGTTGTTATACTTCTGTTTCACTTAGGACACAGCCCCTCTGGTAAATTAGGCGTGATGGTCACAATGTCTGCAGAGCTCTAACAGTGTGCTCCTTAAAGCCTGTCAAATGACAGCGAGCGGGGAAACCCGGTCGCCTGGAAACGATGCTGGCTCCCACAGCCATCATCATCATCGCTGGATGTAAATAGCCTTTCATCTCAGGTGGAACAGAGCCATTGAGCGAGCACACCTACGTTGCCCTGTTTAAACTCTGCATACAGAGGGATGAACTGTAATGAAAGGGCCATTTACACCACCTATTCCACCTCCACCTCTCCAGATTTTTTGAATATAAAACCTCCGAGTGGAACGTTTATGAAACACATAATGACAATCTAAATCAGTGGGCGGCTACAAGAATTCCTCTGCAAGGATTAGTGGGCTTGATGTAGTTCAACACGTGAAGGCATACTTGTCGCCTTATTACTGTAAGAGCTTCAGAAATCCTCCCTGAAGGAGCGAGCGAGGGAGGGGGAACACTCAACTATGCCACATATCTCTGGCAGCAAATTAGGGACTGTGCTATCTATTCAGTATGGAAAAAAGAGGCTGCGAGATACTTGGCATGTCACATTTCTCAGGTAGAGGAAAATAACTCTGTGGTGGATTTTTACTTTAATGATATGCCCAGAACATTACTGCCTCAACACAGCCAAGCAACTCTGCAGACGATGAGTGATATGACTGTGTACACTGGTATGTTTGAGACAGACAGCACTCTTCGTTAGAGGTTTCTGGGGTTTTACAAGTGTCTCTATCAGTAACCAAACAAAAGGTATCACAAGATCAAAGTAAGTTACCTGCGTCATGTAGACGACTAAAGTCCTTTGTGTAAATAAGTCCTAAAAATAAAGGAAGCTACACTGTTGCAGAAACTAAAGGACTAAAGGACTGTACACCTGCAGGTGTTAATATTGTTTGTGAAACTACTTGCACACTTCATATTTAGGATGAAATTTGGTTGATCCTCTCTATGTTGGACCCCCTTGCTCTGTCTATATTATTTGGCTGAGACCTCTAGACAACTGGAGCAAAGAAGGAAATCAGCTAAGCAGGATAAAAAACATGAAAATCAGCATATGGAGGAGGTCTGAGTGGGTCAAACATAGACAGAAATTTCACTCAGGAGACCGCTTTTTGAGTGTAGTGTGATATCGTAAGTCAACACTGACTTATTTAACTTACTTAACTTATGAGATGCATTCATATGCTTCAGAGACTGTTCCTGTTGTGCATGAGCAGAGTGTTGCACTGTCAACACCGTAATGCACATGCAGCAGGAGCAAGCAATAATTTTTGAGAGTGATCATTCCAAGCTACATTGCTCAATCATCATTAGTGCTCGAGTTACTGGCATGTTTTTTTTACCAGTGGGAAGTGCATTTTTGTGATTTCACCATGGACCTGAAACTTGGTTCTGCAGTCTCAGAATCCGAGGTTCTTGTTGAGGAAAAGAGAGATATCGGGCTTCTCTTCTGTATTTGAGACTGCTGTCTGGTCTCTGGGTTGCAGCTGGAGACACAACTCTCATCACAGGTGATGATGCCTGACATGGAGTTTAGGTAACTCAGGCCTGTTGACAGAGAGCCTCACTGAGTCTGACACATTGACTGTATAAAATACTGGACAAAACCCTTCGTGACGTCACCCATTGGTTTCTGCCTGAGCAAAAGTGAAGCCTC
>JAPZDZ010000001.1:13026999-13078091 GCA_029783805.1 Acanthurus tennentii | reverse complement strand
GAATTAATTTCACAAAAATATACTAATTTCTCCAGCGCTGAGTCTCAGATGATCAACTCATCATATTGATTTCGACCTGCTATTGTAACCAGAGAGAGACAGAGAAGGATTCAAAGCTCAAACTCAGAACTGCAGACCAGAAAGCTCATTTTTCAAAGTTATTTGCATTAAGTGATGGTTGGACTTCATGTGTAAGCTACTTGTATGTAAGCATAAGCTATTATTGCAAGAGTGTTACATTTGTTGTAATGGAAAAACGGATACTTTACTGGCTAAGCTAACTGCTGGCACCTACCCGTCCAATAGAAATCAGCCGTCGCTCCTCATCCTCATCCTCTTCTTTAGGGCTCGCCAGCGGGTACGAGCCATCCCAAGATTGATTCTCATCTTGGATTGATCTTTGGCATTGATCCTGGAGTTTTGCCTCACTATATTTGTGTTTTTTCTCACCTCACCTGCGTGCTGTTATTGACTGCTTACTACACACCCACAGCGCCGAAAGGTTGCAGCCCAGAAAATGTCCCAAACCCAGCAAAATAAAAAGAAAATAAGAAAACACAGGCAGAGGGCAGGACACGGCCACACGCTTCTTCGAGTGATGATTGAGTGGGATAACTTGTGTGTGAGTCAAATCAGTATATTGTTCTTTTAAGGAAAATCCTACATATAACTTCCAAGTTAAAGTTAAAATAGGGAGCAGTACAGCGTGGACCTCAGGAAGAACAGCAGAGCTAAGACTGGGAGAGCTGAACAAATCACCAACAGCAAGGGACGTCTTCCAGACCTCATTAGAGTTAGGGAAGGAGCCATAGTTCAGTTAACGGTAAGGAAGTAGGGTAAGCACACAGGCTGGGCATGTAGTGATTACCGCTGGGTGATCTGCTGTGTTTGTGTGCCTGTATTTGCCTTGTGCTGCTGCCTTTCTGTACTCCGGTTGTCTTATTAAGACTCTGAGTGAGGCTAATCAGTGCTGTCATCTGACGCTGAACAGATGCACTGAACAAAGAAGAGGAGGAGACCACTGCAGGCCCAAGGTGCATCTGCGGGGGAGGAGAGAGCTGTGCTGCCTGAGCCAATGCTAGCTGATGGCACTCCCTGTCAAGTACCCCTCTCAGAGACTAATGGCTGGAGAAGAGGTAGAGGGTGACTACGTCCAACATCTCATGTCAAATCCACCTTAATAATTCGTCATTGCCAGCTGTGACTGACACAAACTGCAGGTGAGACGGCTCCTCGTGCCCACCCAAAATGGCACATGGGGAAATTCACTTAACTAACGTACTCGACTCTGGATCCAGTCTGCAGCACTGTGAGTAATCTGAATTTCTTGCGTGTGAATAAAGAGTGAAACTTGTGCTTTACAGAAGGGGACATGATTTTGAAAATGATTAGGTGAAAGGGATGGATGACGGCACCACATGAACCCCCCCACCCTATTATTCTCTTGTTGTTATGTCTCTCTTTCACAATCACTTCTCTTTTTTATCCATCCTCTTGTCCCTGTGTCTCTCCATCCAGTGGTTTCACTCTCTGTGCTACTTATGTACACAGAATGAGGAACTCAACTAGGACTGCAGCCTTTAAAACCAGAGCAGTGACTATTAACTCATCTCTCCAGCCTTCCTGCTGAGTCTGCGAGGAGCTTGCACTCATTTCCTATGCAGACTCTCCTAACAGATGACCTTGGTCTTATCAGGACAGGTCTAGATCGCGCTAAAACCTGCAAGGTATCATCTTATTATTAAATATACAGTATGTGTTGGAAAGAGTCAAGAAATATCATTGTTCATCTGTTAGTGTGTTCAAATTTAGACTCCATAAACCCAACTGCATTGTAGCAGTAACGAGAAGTCGGTGATCTCTGCCATCTGAGCAGCTGCAACAATAGTTCCAGATAAGTTTAATTTCAAAATATGTGATACAGTAGCTTTTGGTTAATCTACACAGATGTGTATCTCCCACGATGGACCATAAGCTTCTTCTGTAAGTGCATGCTTTGGAAGAAAGTCCAATACAAGCGTAATTGGAAAGGCATGCACTCTTTATGGATTTAAATGAATCCCACACATGTCCTGCGTTACACATCAGTCGAAAAAAAAAAGGGGGGGCTTTCTCTTGTGCAAATGTTTCCATTTTTAGTCCTCCAGTCAAACCAATCACATAAGCATACAATAGCGCTTTATTAGCCTATCCAGCGCACCGCTATGCAAGATCTCCAATCTGAAGAGAACAAGCAGTTCCCTTTAAAGATCCTGTGTCTGGGGCTAATCTGGTAAACTCCCATAAATGCTCCTCAGCACCCCAGATGGAAGGAATTAGCAGCCCCAGACAGTGCTGAAAGGCCTTAAGCCTGTGATATACCTCTGAGATTAATTAGCTTCCAACTTTAGATATTATTATGGAATCTTAGGTTGCTACAGAAATTACCATGTCTTCAATTCCATTAGACAGTTGTGTGCCGTGGACCAGGCAGAGAGCCGAGGCGCTTAGTAAGGCTCTGTCTTCCATAATGCATGTTGGCCTCATCCGTACTCTGACAGCACTTAAGAATCCTACAGCCATTTGAGTGACAAAGATCTCATCTATTTTTCAGTTTTGACTCTCACTGTATGAAGGAGGATCTCATGTGCCATAGTTTGTGTGTGTATGTGTGTGCATAGTTATCTGTAAGTGTACAAAAGAGTGTGCTTTTTGTGTGCAGGGGCAATTAGAAGTATGTTGTTGGACAACAGTCTTGGATTTACTCACAAATCATCTCAACTCAGTGCAGGCTGGAGCGTCTCTCTCTGTGTGAGTCACAGTTTTAATGAGTTCTTTTCATGCAGTCCTGCGCTGCCTCGCTCGCCGGCGCTGCAGATTCACCATTTTGCTCTTACAAATCTCTGTGTTGGAGTAAATGTGTAGGATAAAGCCTCCAATTGAAGGAAGATGAACGATACATTCCAAGAGAGGAACTACACCTTTAAGAGGAAGAAAACAGACAATCTCCTGCTAGCAAGAAATCTGTATCAAATTGTTTTTGTGGAAATGACCCGAAGTGGGCAGCTCAGACCTCCATCTCTGTCCGTGTCAGAAAGCTTAGATTTTGAGTCTCCCAATCATCCCCTCTGCTCTCTCTGAAATGACTTTATTTGATTTTTTATTTAAACCACTCCAGTGCTCTATCACCAAAAAACATGCAGAATATACTACACTGAATTCTTGTAAGCTGAATGTGCAAAATACCAATGCATTTTTTGTTGCATCATATAAAAGCTGAATCTTAGATTTCAAGTTTTTGCATTCCAGTATCCATTAAACGTCCTTTGACAGCTCTGCTCAGCATGATAAGTTTCACTCTTACAGGGGCAGGGCTAGGTAATCCATTAATGTAGCATTAGACCAAACTTTTAAGCTCCCTCAGACAAGCCATCTCCAGTATTTGGCAACATCTGAGGTGGGCGGCTTCTTATTGCACATTAAGTGCTTTCGGACACAAGACCAGAGCATGTGGTGAGTGATGCATTAGGAGACAGGCCGTCGGAGATATGTGCTCTCTCATGGAGGCCAATTGTATTGATTTTTATAGTCTTTTAATTTAAGGCACTCTCACTTAAGGCCGAGACAAATGTGAGAAAAGGCTGGCTGCATATTCAGCTGTTAATGCTACAATCATGTTCAATTAAAAATGCATGAGGCCGCAGATTTAAAGATAGGTCCTTTGAATCAGCCTGTGTTTGCTCGTCATTAAGCCATTAGGACTGGTAAAGAAAAAAAAAAGCACACTGCTCACTGTTAAAAATGCTTCCAGTGAATAGCAAAGCACAAGACAGGAGAGTCACAGCTTGGTTTATCAGAGACCGTGAATGAGACAGAGCTGGGACAATTAATCCCTCAGAGGCTCTGACTGACAAACCAAGTAGATGCAGCTCATTGCTGAGTGTATGACCTTGCTGAACAGCCTTGAAAAAGCACAGGTGACCACTCCGCTGCTTGATAACTTTTCCCTGGCTGCATGTACTAAGTGAAATTGCTGTTTTTTTTTCTTAAGCCACAGAGATGTTAGGCTGCGGGTTGACGGCATGCAGAGAGAAAAGAGGGAGGAGTGCAAGGTAACTCTGTCTGTTGAGCAGGCTGAGGCCACCTGGTGTCAAGCTCATTAACCTCGGCAAGGGAAATGTTACAATGAGACAGGAGATATGCATGGCATCAGGTCACATCCTGAAGTGCTGCTTCTTGTAAAACCTGAACCTTCACCGACTGACACAGCAGCATTGGCATTTCATATATTAAAGGCCTTTTTCTCTGAAGTGGTGGAATGGTGTTTGAGAGGAGAAATGGGAGTTACGTGTGATACTGTAAGTAGATTTAAATATTCAACCGCAGGGGTGGCTTAGACAGGGGCTGAGGTGATGGAGTATACATCATTATGCTGCTACCAGTCAGTATATCTTCATTTATAATGCTTCTCATACAGTCATCTACAATCCTGACCCGTTTAAACAAAGCCTTTGTCCCAGACAGACACAATCAGAGTGATGAGTAATCACATACACTATGTCTATCTTGCCTATTAATCTGGGCACCCAGCTGTGAGGGAGGCTTTGCTGCCCTATCTCCCTTGGTCCACACAGTAGCCCGTTGGTATTGCTGCCCATGTTTGGATTTCATCGAGAGCTCAGGATCGTTTCAATGCAACACAGATCAGAGCACGCTGGTGAATGGACTGTGGCTGTTTCTGTGAATATTTTGAATTTATTTTTGAGGATGACAGCACTTCTTGTAAATCTGGAATATGTGCAACTTAACTTTTTAGTCCGACAAACAGTTTTATCCCATGCATGGTAATAGGGAGACTCGGAGGTAGATAAACTGATGCATGTTAAGAGCCAAGCAGCTTCAATCCATGTTAGTGGTGACACAGAGCACCTCCAACAGGAAAATAGGATAAATCCCAAATCTCTGTTTATTCCTGTATGTTGTCCAACTAAAATTTATTCATTTTTACCATAAATCATTATACACTATCAGTGTACGGTATATATCGTTGGTGTTTGTTTTGACTTGTGTACTTTTTTGGACAAAATTATAACAATGAAATGGAAGAAATATAGAGCTCATGTTAGTGGTTTAATTGTGTTGGTAAAATATCAGTGTGTGAGGTGCTGAAATAGTTTGTAATATAACTTTTATGTCAACAGCCTCACAACATTGTTATTTTGGTGCTCAAACTGAGATTTCAGAACTAACCACAGTACTCTGCAACACCCTGACGCCGCATGTTAGTTTGGTTGGTGTAACTCTGTGGCATCATTAGAGTAACTAGGTAACAACTGTTGCAGGGCTACCTGAGGTTGTGTTTCCTTTGACAGTCTGGTAATTTACTCGAATAGGTGCAGATAATCTACTATTGAGTGGTATTTTATGAACCATTATTCCCTTGACTGTAATTTTCTTCTTGTGCCCCTTTTGGCTTTACCTGATAGTACAGACAAAAGAGAGAGGAAAGAGGTTAGAAAGAAAGAACGACATGCAGTCAAACACTGCGGGTTTGAATCGAACATGTGCTGCCGAATTAAGAATGCAGACATCCTACGTTAGGCACAGACTGCCAGATGAGCTATCAGGGCACCCAAACATTTTGTAATTTCATCCATTCAGCCAAGCCAAACCTTTTCAGGAGGGTTCACTGAACAATGGCCAGTAATGGTGGGGAGTGCCAAAATTTAAGCTCTGGTTTTTATGGTTCAGAAAAGGAGCACCACTTAAAGTGATTCTTAATGTGAAACCAACTTTAAAAGCTGATGTGAAAAACATCTCAATTTAATAGTAGATATAGAGACATATTATGGATTTTCAAACCATTTTTCTACAATCTGCATACAAATAACACGACTTATGGCTTTTAAAATGGCATGTAATGCGTACACCAAAGTCCAGTTTTCTTACAAATGATACATCAATCCCCCCCTAACAATCTAACTGCTATGGCAAGCAGAGCCACAGTAAGGTTACCTGCTTTGTCATGATGTGAAAAATAAACACATGATAAACATGAACCAGCTCGTTTAGGTTTAGGCAACAACACTACTTACTAAGGTTTAGGAAAATCTTATGGTTTGGTACATGTTATTCACACACTTTACTAATGTTACATGTGTAATGGGAGATACACTACTCTTCACACTGTGAGACACCTGAATTTACTTTGTGTGGCATTTAAATGCATCAACACTCCATGGAAATCAAAGAGACAGTTTAATGTATCAAATGCACAAAAAAATGCCACTTTGTCGTATGAATTTGTATGCAGATTGAAGAGGCAGAGCTGAGATATATAAAATACTTGGCGGTGTGAACATTAGGCATATTATGCTTATTCATTTATGCTTACGAGCCTTGATATCAACTGTCTCCAATTACTGAAAAAAATAAAGCCAGCAAGTTTTAGAAAACAGATCCTATGAAAAGACATAAGGTCTGTAACTCTGCAGGTAAATATTCCATGACATTTCATCTGCAGTGGTATTAAGGTGTGGTGCGACGCTGGCCATGCGGGTAGGGGGCTGGTTGAAGCATGAAATTCATTGTCAAATACTTTCTTCCAGTTTCCAGAAAAAATTGCAAGTGGGTGAAAATAACAGGAAATAAACCTATACGGCCATGAATAATGTGAGATTTACTAGCTTATTTAAAAACACACTAAATTAAATGCTTCAGAATCTGACAAAAGGCATTTCTCATTTCATCATGATCACTCTGTCATGTTGAACCCCATCATATCATTTCAGATGGCTCAATTCACAGGAAATATAGGTTATTAATTGAATATAACAGAAATCCTATTACTCCTCTGAATCTTAGTGTGAAATGCATAAATTGCAAATGGAGGCGGCGCGTCGAACGTGCGACAGACCTGTTAATGAAGGGCTCTGATTAGCATTTGTTAAAACTGAGTGAAGTTCTTACATGCTAAAGGTCAGACTGCTGTTCTGACATTGGGAGATGAAAACGTTCTACTTTTTGGGGGGAATGTCATGATTTGAATTAAGATTGTCAGATTGGCTGTAAGCTCGTATCACAGTGCAGGCGTCTTGTTTGACCTTTTCAAGGAATTGTCATTTTCCGCCCCTGTGATGCCACCATGGCTCAGCGGGAGAGAGGCCCCTCTTCTCTCGCCATGTAATTTGCCCTGGGTGTTACCATTCACACTGCACTACTCCCAGCCACTCGCCCAAATGCCTATGTATCTACAGACCAGCAGGCTGCGACTTCAGAATAACGAGAATGTAGCTGCTCAGGTTCTACTCTACGCTCTGTGTAAAGCAGGAAAGGCCTCTGCTGTGTGCTGCTGTTGGCCTGAGCATCACACACTCACAGCCCTGCATGGCTCCAGTGCTGGAGCAACCACTGATCTAAAGCAAATATGATCGCAGCTAACGATATTAACTACACTTGCTACAACAACTGCACTCATGAGCGATCATGCGCTGAAGCCAGCTTGAAAGTTGCTGTGTACTTTGCAGTAAACTATTTTTTACTCACAACGATGTGTGTTCACAGCAGCCAAAATGACATCAAACACAAGGGGAGATGTGTAAATAATGCGTTGTTTATATGAGCAAAGCTTGCATCATAACACTCAAATTTGTGTTAGGAATAAAGAAAATATGAGGAATTTTCTCCAGAATGTGCCCTAAAATTAGAAAATAGCAGGCAACACAAAACTGTTCATGTGGTGAAAAAAACCTTAGGATGTGTAGGAGTAAAAATGGGCTAAATTTGGTCAAAAAGGAAATTTTAGACATAGTGGCTGCAAATAATCACTGCTTCAACAGCATATGCTGGGGATGAAGGCAGGGAGATGGGGCTAAGGTCTCCAGGGGCTGTGTCATCTTCAGACAGTTAAAGCAGTGATTATTCGTAACCCATATGTCTTTGTAAGAGGGGGCCTATTATGCTAATAATAATTTGCAGCCCATTTTTTTTTACTAAACTGCTCCACCTAACGTACTTGGAAAGCAAAAAAATTCACCCCGAGAGGTGGAGGCCACACTGAATCTTTGACCTTCACCCAGGAGACCGCGGTGAAACTGCGAGTGTTTCACAACTGTGACATTACAGGGCACCTCATGTGACTATATGAGACGCCGAGGAGTGTGAGAAAGTGCTGTCAGTACTTTATAACCTGGGATGAGAGTGTGTTGATCCTGTATGTGAAGAAAAGACATGATGCTTCCCTTGAAAACTACTATTTATACTTACTTTAATATCATGATGAGAATATCATTACATAAAAAACATTCATTATTCCTATCTAACCATTATTAGCAACAAAACTGAATTTCAGAAGGAGGAATCTTGGTGCAGGATCATCACCATGAAGAAACTTCATTATTTACATGAGTGAAGACTTACACTGAAATACTCAGACCTGTTTACAGACTTGAAGGTCCACATATTTAGCCCCTGTGACACGGCTTCTGATGTCTGCCTTCTGAGGTTTGCACCTACAATGAAGATCATGCTGCATAGCAGCACTATAGCTGATGTGGCACTGCTGCCCTTTCACAGCTAATTGGTCGCTCTGTGCTCATCATCTGGTTATCAGCGGTGATTGGCTGATGGTAAGCTGCGACTGGTCATTCGAGTGTCACTAGCCTGTGTTCCTGTAATTAAAATCTGTCATCCAGAACCACATCCCTCGTCGCCACTAAACCCTTTCGTCAGATGGCAGAGCTCAGATAAACTGCCCTGCAGTTATTTCTCTGATGAAAGCATGGCACATTTATGCTGCAAAGTTTAGGAAACAGGAAGAAAATGCCTGAGATATTCCATTAAAACTTTCCTAAGGTGGTCTTATTGTGCCAGGTAAATAAGAAAAGAGTTTAAGTGCCACGTTAATAAACAGATATTCAACTTAAAAGCTCTCTGTATGTGATTCACCTGTTTTACAAGGAATACCGCTTATTCATGTGCAGCAAGTAAATGGTTTCTGCCTTAAAACTCTAATTTTGAAACTTTTTAACCGCTACTCAGAAGAGTTTTATCATTGATAGAGAAAGTAGAACCACTGCAGATAATGTAGTGGGAGAGAGGAGGAAGCAAGAGACACTTGATATTTTTAATGATGCTGAACATTTGTTCAGGGCTTTAACTACTGAAGGGCACTCCACTGTTGAGTTTCCACCATGCTGGCCTTCAGAAACATAGACAACCGAAATCTTTGGAAATTAATTAGAGACAAATCCCTTCTTGCTGCTGAAGTGTGGCATTTAAGGCATTGTCCTTGGTGCTCGTATAACACCACCTTTCAGTGTCGAACCCTCTCCTTCCACCGGCTGGATAATGCAGCCTAATCCACATTAGCAATCACTCCAGTCCCTGTTGTGTGGTGGCAGTCCTTCCTAATTGCTTGGCATTATTAGGTACTTTACTTGTAAATTTGAAGAGGAGGAACATCATTCTACTGCATCCAAGCAGCAAATGATCCAATTTGCTTAATTTCCAAGAAACAGCAGCAGTCTGTTTTTCCCTCACTGCTCCCCCTATTGTTTGTTGAGGGGAATGATGGAGGCGCACATAACCAGCAGTAAGTGGAGGGTGTTTTTCACTCGTTTTCAGACAATTATCATCGGAAAATAATTTCAGAGATGAGAGGAATCAAATGTATATCCATATGGACAAAAAGCAACTGTATATCCACAGACAGAGAGCAACGAACAGCAAGAATTTCATCAGATTTATTCTGTCTGCCTGAAATCAGTTTGTATTCAAATGAACTTGTGCCATTGTTAAAAATATCCAAAGGAGGAAGAGGAGTACCTTTGATCTAATATGACAACTATCCTTCAGCACTGCAGAGCTGTTTACTAAATTAGAAAATGGCAAGTTTTTTTTTAAATAAATGGAGCAATGTGATAGCTGGTGCATCAGCATCAAGGCATAAATGAGCCCCTTAGACTCATGCTGCTTATTTGCTACTGATGCAGAGTACCAGCGTTAAATCCCCACAATGTAAATATCTGAGTGACCTAATCTGAAACTCAGACACTGGCCTTAGGGGTGGGAGAAGGGAAACTAGCATTATAATCTGCAAAACCCACTCATTCTTTATCTATTTTCTCTTTGTCGTCTTGGCACACTCAGACACAGCGGGGCTTTCTCTTTCTCTCTACCTCCGTGACGCTCTTTTTAAAGTTTTATACCCACTGTCTTGGCAACTGTTTCACTTTCACTCTTAAAGAGATTTACTTATGAGTTGTTGACTGCTGGTCTCCTTTTATTTCTCTGTCGGCATTAAAGGGCATATGCAGCCCAATCCAGCTCATCTCTCCCTCGGCTTGTCAGTCAGCCAGACGGCCGGCGTCCCTGGACTGCATGTGGAGGGAGGGAGGGAAGTCGACATGGCCCAAGGCATGCCAGTACACACCAACGGGGAACAAGGCAGACATGACAGCCTGATGACACTTGCTTTTGTGCATCATATCATTTTACCAATCATCTGCATTTCATTTATGTGGGACTCGGCACTCCGACGCAAAGTGTCAAGCCTGTTGGCCTAGTTAGGTTGAGAGTGAAGTTGGCTGGGTAAAGACTGAGCTGATGAAACCCTCCTGTCCGTGGCCCGCTGACAACGCTGGCACTCCAAATGAAAGTGGAAAGGCAGCCTTATTACAGTATGTTTCATGCAGCAAATGGGGAAACAAATGTGACTTGATATCCCAGCATGCCCTTTGTTGTTGTTGTTATTACTGCTGTTGTTATTGTCAATAATGGTGATGATAATGCCTGGTGTTTTGTTTCAGCGCTCCCTTTTGTTGTTCTACCCAAACAGGGTTTGTTGGCAGAAGAGCCGCTGCAGCTGCAAAGAAGCACATTTTTCACATTGAGGGCTACACTTTGTCATTGCAGTCCTCCCTTTTTTGAATTTAAATCTCCAGATGCAAACCCCGAGTTCATCTGTCTTTAACAATGCGGTAAACAAGAAAACAGTGGTCCGAGTGTAAATGCAGAACCTGAAGGAAAAAAATTTGGTCTGTCTCAAGATTTGACTTGTGTGATCTTTCCTCTTTGCAGCACAAACAACCAAACAGTCTGAACATCTCGTGTATACAGAAATATCAACTGTTAGATACTGAACAGAATAGATCTCCTGACCTTGCAATATGTATATTTTTCCAAACTGGCAACGTTTTCCATGAGGTTTTGTGGAATACATACAATCAGTCTGCCTGTATTGGTTGCATCAATGAGAAAATAGCGATCTGTAGGCCGTCTTGATGAAACTTTGTCTCAGAATATGTCCTTCACATAAATCAATGTCTGTTTGGACCCTTTTTGATTGAAAGTATTTTCTGGTTTGCTTTTCATTTTGTGCTCTAATACACAAAACTGATTTAACTGACTTAAACTGTGTATATTTTAGGCTTATAAAAATATTGTTAAGTGTTGACACAGATGCATCTGTATTCTATTATAGATCAATATAAAATAAAATATAAATATAAAATCCTGTCCCGCTCTTTGTTGGCTCTACCCTCAGTTTTCCATCGAGGCAGGGATATTTGGAGACAAACATTAAAAGCTTGCCATGTAAAAACAGCAGCAGAACGCGGTCTGGAAAAAAAAAAAATCTAAATCCAGAAATGAATAAATAAATACAATAAAATGTGGGCACCGCTCTCATTTTGCAGCTTGGATGCAGCCTTGTCAAACAGCACTTAGAAGCGAGGGAGCTGGTCTTTGGGGTGGGTGGGGGGAGTTGAGATGTTTATTCTAATGGATGCCATAATGAACGCTTACGGAGTCAGGCCTTGGCTTCGATAGGGGGCTCTGTGCCAGCATGGTTTTAAAGGAGAGCAGTCGCTGCAGCAGCCCTGGGCGCTTGGCACGCCGAGTTCTCCACAATCTCCCAGCACACACAGAAATGGCAGCAAGGACCTGGAGATAACCACCCGTGAAATCTCACATCACATGCCTTTGATTACTTGTCCACTATTTACTGTTTTTAAACCCTGAACTTCAAACACAGTAAATAAAACACAATTCCTGTGACATCTCCCCCCTCATAGGGCCATGTTTATTGAAGATTTATTTCTGCAAATTGTCCCCATGTTGTGTTGTCTCCCATTTCTCTTTGGAAACACAAAAAAGTCAAAATCAAATGCTGGATTGTCACCAAATATTTAATTCTTCCACTGTTTAATGGAATCATTCGAAACATTTAACTGAGTTTTTTGACAACAAGAGCAGCTTTCTGTAGATTTCCATAAATGTGTCTATTTTTTCAAGATTAAATAGAGCCTATGGTGTGCACAATTGGTTCATGCATGTGTTTCTGTGCGCGCGCGTGTGTGTATGTGTGTGCCTGCTGGGGGTGAAGACTGAAGCGCTTTATTAAAATGATGAGAGCAAGTTCAATTTGAATCATGCAGTGCCTGTCAGTGGCTTCTCGAATTGCAGGGCTGATGAAATTGCTCTTTCCGTTATTTAAAAGCAGTTGTAATCCATCTGAAAATACTGTGATATAATCCATTTAATTTCTTATTCCTTGCAGCAATAACACTGAGTAACAAAAACCTATCAAAGCAGTGTAGCCTGGTGATTTAGTAATTATCTTTATTTTACATTACTGCAATTCAGCCTGGATTAATTGGAGTCTTATCTGAGCAGAGCGGCAGGTCACTTACCTCAATACGCCACAATGTGTTTTTATCTTAATCATCAACCTCCACAAACTCAATTGTGACCCACTGTGCCAAGAAATGATTATTTTCTGATGCATAAAATCAGAAATATATATATACATGCATATTGAGACCAATATTTATTTGAGCTTCTTTAATTGGTCCCTGCAAAATGAAACATAAAAGTGGGGGAAATAAATAGCAACAAAAAGCACACTGCTGGCTGCTGCAGTACTGCAATGACCTTATCAGAGGAGGTTACTGGAGAAAAAACAATGGCCATGGGAAGAGCAGCAGGATGTATCACATGGTAAATGTCATGGAGTGATTCCTATTTGGGAGAACTCACCAAATATCCAGTATTGATCAGCTGTTTAAGTTGAGTTAATGTATGAGTGATGCTCAATGTATTCCCTAATGGGTAAGCTGCCCGTAGGCAGTGCACTGGTAATAAGACCTCAGACAGCCACATAACTCAGGCTGTCTCTAAGACCACTCTCTTTTTCCTCCACCTGGGCCATCTGACATCTGATATTAGCGAAATCACCGGCAATCTGGAACAAGGAAGTAGAGGAATGGAGGAGAAGAAGAAGTCTTATGAGGCCTATAATACTGTGGCGGGCAAGGGAAAGTACACATCGCTCTTATTCTCCATTAAGACATCAACTTGCATTTATTTATATCATTGTCAGCATGTTAATGGGACATATAACTAGATTAAACAGTCTTACATTGCTTTACATTGGAACATTATAGAAGCAGCCATTAGTGTCCATTCATGTTATTGTGATATGACCTATTGCAGTGACTTGAGGCAGTTTATTTTTGTTGATATTTTTCATTTTTTTGCCCAAATAAAATGTTTTCACAAATCATCTTAACTGCTGATGGGAATCAACCAATTAAAAAAAAAACATAATTGGCACTTTGGAGCAGCCAGTTCTTCTGGAGAGTTTTTTCTCTATTCTTCTTCTTTTTATGCATTTCATTTACTGTATTATTAGATACAGATGATAGATGATAGATGATGTATGTTGGAATTGTCATGTAAGAGGACAATATCAATCATAAAGATGCTTTATAAGCTATGTTTCTGGAAGATAAAATGTGAAAGACAGACAATTATCAAACTTGTTGAATAAAAAAAAGATCATGTTCACTGTGCAGATTGTTGCATTGCAAAGGTTGCGTCCTCTTGACGACCCACGCTTACAGAAACTTGCCTACAACTGCTTTATCACTTAATGACAATACAAGTGGCTACTTGAACTTAAAATCCATCAAAACTTAAACTAGGGATCACTAAAATAGTTGTCTGTGATGTGAAAAAAAACACAATTTGAAGTGAAACAACAACAAAAATCAAAATAAAGGTATGATCCTTTAATGTGTGTTTACGTGTGTGTTAGTGGTGTTAAGGACACCAACAGTAGTCCGTTCACTGCCCGCCTGCCTGCTGGTGGATAAAACACATAAAGGACTGTCCTCACTAAGATTAATTGATTCCTTCACATTTGGATTCAGTTCAGAGAACCAGAGAAATTGGTTGTTTTGACAGTGGCCTCACTCACTCACAGCCAAAACACGCACATTCATGGACACACACAGACAATTCTCGAACATGTATGGTATTTGCAAGAACAGTTTGAAAAACACCATCTTTAAAAACTCTACACTTTTTTTCCTTTGGCTGTTTTGGCACATTGGCATTAGTGTTAGGAGAGTTAAACACTATCAATGTTATGATTATGAGAAATCACTAGGGCCTTAAATCCGAAAGCGCATCTTTTTAGCACCTTTTTAAAAAACAACTTTTAAAGCATCACTCGAGCTCTTTAAATCACTTACACTGAGCTAACAGCAGCAACGTCTTCTTGGAAAACATCTTCCACGTCGCAAGAAATAAAAACATCACAGGCAGCAGGTAGAAAAATCATTATTTTTGATTTGAATTTACCTTGCCTGTAGGTATGAGTGTATTGATGCTGTAGCAGAAAATACACAACAGGCCAAAATAGAAACATGTAAACCCTTGGCTGTGATGGGACTTCATGATGGCATTTTCATGTATTTTGATCATACCCTCTGCACTCCCGGAAAGCCTCTCACATGTTCTGCGGCATAAGTGCTCATGTCTAATACCCTCAGAGGATGTTTTGGTCTGTCTCTATGAGTCTAATTTACGGATATCTGCATGAATTGGGAGGGCCTGGGGCCAACCATCTCATGTCTTTTTAAGGGAGGGGGGTGGGTTGTTGCGTTAGTAGGCCCTTTCGGGACAGGAGCAGCATTTCAGATAAGATCGGCGGTGGGAAGTGGTGAGCCGGGCCGTTTGTTCTCGTTGGCCATCTCTCATGTTGCACCACTGATTGGGAGGAAAGCTAAAATTGCTTTCACCGGGGCTCACTCCAGCAGTAGGCAATGATAACTAACAATGCCCCCGGGACCTAGTTAAAGCTGCATCACACGCGCTGGAAAACCACTTTAATGTGGCAGCATTAGGAAGCTGTCAGTTGGGTTGGTGGGGAAAACAGATTCTAACTCATCGTCAATTTTTGAAAAGATTTGTTATCCTCGCTTCAAAAATGCATATAATCAAGACAGCATTTTTAATTTTATTTCGCACGGCATACCATGAAGAAAAAAAAAGGTTTAAAGATCATAAAAGTGAAGAGACAGAACAGTCTTCTCTCTCAAATCCTGTGCTGTCTCGCTCAGTCATGGGGATCGAGGAGCTCTTGTGATGCAGAAATGCAGCAGGTTGCGAGTGACTCTCGTTTAACTTGAGCAATGATTCAGGTACCATTTACTGGGTATATTTCTTGGTCTTTGCATTATTGACCTATCTGTACAATTTATCAAAGTGCTACTAAAAATTAACACTAGTTCTAGGTGTTTCTGATTACACTGCGGCTTCCTTGTCAGCTGTAAAGCTGTAAAAACGATAACTAGTCCTCTTTTTGAGACAGGATTTAGATAGGATGGAGCCGTTTCTTAGACAACACAGTCATTTGGGGATAAAGTTTGAGAGGAGGAGCTTGATCTTAACTGATTTATTTTGGACACATTTGATCACTGTTATTCATCCTGTTGGAGAATAAAAAATAGTAAGGATGAAGTCTCAGACTACAGCTTATCTTTTTTTGAAAATGTGTTAATGCTGAGGTGCTGGACCGAGGAATCACATCAACTTATTCACAACTGATTAATATCTCCATCATATTTTACGGCGCAGAAAGTGTGAGAAGAAACTGAGAAAATTGAGGGGTAAGTAGAGGGACTATATCTACCAATTTAAACAATTACAGTTTGAATATATGTGGACCGCCATACGAACTCTGCGTTTCCTAAAGAATGCATCCTTCCAGGCATGAAACTAACAATCACACACCTCATCTACTCCAACAACAACAATAAAAACATAATAATGTACAATAAAAAGCACAATAATGTTTCTTTTATCTAATGTGCAATGTTACAAAAGGATGTTTGCTTTGTTATATATGTCTGTAACCATCCTAGTTATTGTTTATCAGAACCTGTGTTCATTCAGGGAAATCTACCATTCATACAAAATTATATAAGCAGGTAGAGACAGTTATCTTATTTGGGTGATCCATAGTAGATGATGGTAGGTTAAACTGTGTTAATGACTGTAACATGTCACTGATCTTTACTCGTAGGATAATTTGAGACATTATAAAGGCTATTTTTTTTTGGCTGACAACTAGCGAGGAAAGATTGAGACATAAGAGTCACTTTAAAATGTTTGCACCATCTATATTTGTTTCTTTTGTCTTCAATATGAGGTTAAAAACAGTTCTAGTCTTTTCTGTTATGATTTATTTTTTAGCTCCATATTGTAACATTATAGCTCTTCTCAAAAACACATATCACAGCATTAAGGATACACACTGCAATGCACATATAATCAAAGATCAAAGATCAAGATAAAAAAAATAGTTAAATGGTTAGTGGCTATTGTGCTAATTATTTTTAATAAGCTGATTTTAACTAACTGTTAATTCTACAATAAAGACTATTACCAACATAATGCCTGATGAAGTCCGTGCTTGTGTTTTTAAAAAGAACATCTTGACATAAACATGTATGCTGTCAGCAGGTAAGGTTTTAATAATGGACCGTCACTGAAAAAGATAACATGAGCCACTTAAATGATTTCAGTGGTATCTTCACATATTAAACTGTACAAACACAGACAAGCAGATAAGAGCTGGGAGGTTGTTGCAGCTCCTCTCAGACCAGAAATCAACATCTTTTAGTTTTGCTTTTATGCTTCAGTCTGTCACCTTTGGAGAGGTTAGTCCTTCGGATGTAGCAGTTGATGGAAAGTGGTCATACCAGGTTCATAACTCAGATGATTTGTGTGATAAGTTGTTCAGCTTTGCTTCCTCCACTTCACCAGGGAATTTCTGAATCATAAAATCTGGTGATATGCTAATTCTAAGTGTTGCAAAATGATTGTTATCTCTGACACCAGCCTCTGTAAGCCAGGTAAAAAGAAACATGCAGGTTGTAAAGGCAGAGCCATTATAAATCTCATCACTCTCTTTAATAGTGAGTATAATTAAAAAACAACAGCAAAAACAACACCTTCTAATCATTTTAAAACATGCTGCCAGCAGGTTAGAGGGAGAGGAGAATTAGAAAGCCTATTAAATGTGTTTACTTTTTCCTCTTTGAAAAGAAAATGTCAAAAACAAGGTAAAACATGGAGCCTCATCTGCACACACACACACACACACACACACAAACACACAGATCACTCAACAAAAGACACACTATCCTTGCTTAATGCCTTCTCTTCCATTTGGCAATGCTCTCTGAGTGTCCAAGAGGTGTTCTTACCCATTTAATATATGCTCACAGTGTATCCTGTCAAATATAGATTTGAATCAATAGCACTCTGGAGTGGCTCGTTAAACTTAAATCAGCTTGGAAGTGGTGCATGCCTGCCTCACAGCTGCTGTCATTAACCACCGCCTTGCAGATTATTGGAGAAACGTCCTTGTGTGAGCAGATTCACCAGTTTACCTCAGGACTGTCGTTTGGAACTCCAATGCAAGATGAACTAGCACTGAGGTACAAACAGCACATATCACACCACACCCTCTTAAAGCAACGCTCAACCCAAGATCCATCTTTTCAGTGTCAAACATGCCCCCATGTACACTTAGAGAAGGGCTGTAAAAAGTTTGCAGTTTTGACCTTCACAGAGTATGGAGTCTGCTTGAATTCATGTCAGTTACCATGAATTCCCATGGAGAACAGTTTCCATGGTGGAAAAAACTTCTCAAACTACCTCTGCAGCATAATTTACGTCTCCCTCGCTGTCCATCCATGTGCTCAGCATGTTCCAAAGTGTTACTGTTTCACCAAGTTATGGCTTAATATACAAGAGAGAGGCTTGTGGTATAATTCTTACTGACAACAGTGAGCAATGGTTCGGAGACTTAAGATTCTTTTTTAAAAATGTAATGTAATAACTAATGACAAAACATATGGCTAGCTGTTCAGACACATAACCCTCACTGCTAGCGGCTGTTTCTGAGTGTGTATATAATGTATTTAAACTTTTAATCTTCTGATTTAGGTCCACTAGATGACTTCACTGGATCAACTAAGATTCCCTGCCATCGTCATTATACTTTTTATTTGAAAAAAAAAAAGAATATTGAAACTGTAATGACCTGTTTAAACTTAAAATGTACACTACAGTCAAAGCCGAACCTGACATTCTGTTTTTTTTTCTCTTTTTCCAGAAGTAAAAAAACTACATTTAAAATCTAAATGACATTTGTTAAGAAAGCTATTTAATAAAAAGTCAGCCTCAGAACAATTTCAAAACAATGGTTTTTGAAAGACAATTTCATATAATTGTTCATCTGATATTCAGTTTTTTAGAAGCCTTTAACAGACACAATTTCCCATAAGCCCTTGATATTCATGAGCAAAACATCACAGCGCAACAATAGAGGCAATGACAAGGCTGTTTGCCAACTTTGTAAGAAACTGCTGCCTGCCTTCTTTTTGTCACACTCAGGAACCCCAGGATCCTACCAGGGGCTTGTAAAAAGACCCTCACTAATAAGATGGCGAAATTTAGGCGAGGATGTGCGGCCCTTTAACCTTTTTTGCAGGAAAGGGTTTGCAGGATAATGCAGAACTGGGGCTGTGTATTACATTTTGCTTTGCTTTTGAATTGATTCAGACAAATTTTGTGTGATGTGACTTTTTGAAAGCTCTTCTTTGTTGTAGTCATTAAAATTTCTGAGAAGCGAGCTTCTGAGTAGCTGAGTCATCCTGGCTGGATGCATCAGCTAGGCTCGATGTTTTGCAACATGATAGTGTAAACCATAGTTTCACGCTGAAGCACTTGTCAGGCTCCAGATAAGTTCTCCATTCTTTTATCTTTTTTTTGTTTGCAGATTCACTGCCTTGAATAGTGGAAGTGTTTTGAATTTAAAAGGTTGAAGATAAAAAACGCACAGTAACTTGTGCAGTGCAACCTTTGCATATCTTGTATATTAAAAGCTAAAACATACAAAGCCATCAGTATTGTTCTTTTAAATATTTCCTCTCATGGTTCCCTTGACTGGTCTTGGCTTAAATCCTCACACAAATGCCCCTCATGGTGTGTGTTCTTCTCTGTTTTCCAACTGCATGAATAAATAAAAATACTAAGAGGTAAGTGATTCATCCACTCTCCTGTAAAGAGCTCATTGCACAACCACGCCTTGTGGGAAAGGGTTAACTGCGACAGCAACAATAATGAGAGCGCAGTGAGACGTGTGAAGTAATTAGTCAGTCTGCTCTCCAATATTTACCCAGTTAATTATTTGTGAGTATTACTCTTGTCTTTCCTTCAGATGGCTGCCTGTGTTGTTTTTTCCACACCATTTGTCACTGTCCACCTCTTGTGGGTTCTCATCCCTTCTTCCTGCTTTTTTTCCCCCCTTTCTTCTTTAATGGCAGTAGAGTGGCATTTTGGTGAACCTTTGCCAGTGGAGGTGTTAGACCGCTGTCCCCAGTTGTCCCCGCTTGTGCGAGGTCAGCTTTGATTATTTATTCATCTATCTGTTTGTCTAACGTTAGAAACATGATGTGTAAATGGTTGCTAACTTTCTAAAGTGGTCCACATCACAGAAAGGTCAGAGTTCCAAGAGATGAAGGACGGACTCTCCAAGTTCAAAGGTTGTGCTTAGCAAGAGTAAACCTTACATTTACGCTCTTTTGGCATTGTGGACTGAGAACTGCAAAGATGTGAACTTCAAATGCAGCACCACATCATTAGTGCATTTAGAGGTGGGTGGATGGTTGATACAATCTTGAAAAAACCTTGAGTTATACTTCAGGAAATCCACTTATTTGCTTTTTCATGTGACAGATACCATTCTCATGTCTGTATGGTTAACATGAAGGCAAGCCAGCTAGCTTTGGGTTAGCATTAACACTTGAAACAGCCAGCTTTATCTCAAGGAAAAGCAATCTACCTACCAGCACCTCTACAATCACTACTTCATACAACATTTATATATATACCGTCTACAATATATTGTTTGTTTATCTGTTATAAAAAAAACATCAAAAAACCAAAATGTCTTATAAATATATATTTTTTTTCAGTAGGAAGCAGTAACTTCCTGAAGTGAACATGTGATTACCAAACAACAAGAAGAAATTCCAAGAAATTCTACTCAAACTTTGTATTAAAAAGACAAACATGGACACAGGAGCTTTGGGGATATTCTGTGATGTCTTGAAATTTGTGGCAGACCTTTTGTTTCTTGTGGGTTGCAAGATTGGGCCTCCATTGGTGGGCGTGTACTTGGTCTGCAGCAGTTGGTGCTACAATAGGAATAAAAGTTATTTCCGCATAAATGCCGAGACCCAGTGTTTCCCAGTAAAATGTTACATCATAACAAGATGGTCAATGTCATTAAAGTCACCTGTCAGAGGTTTAAATGTTGTGATTAATTGTTGTCAGAGAGTTGTAGGAATCCTCTCATATGACTCTTAGCAAGAAAGTGAATAAGCTGATATTTACAAAACTGTCAAACTATTCCCATAACTTCTACGTATAATGGTCCACCAGCCAGTATATGAAACCTGGATGGCTGCAGACCAAGGCTGAAATCTATTATATCTGTCATTGTTTAATAAATATTTCACATGTGCAGGAAACACGTCTGTGATCAATATGTGGTGGGGGTGGGGTCAAAGCAGAGCGAATGGGGTGGGTTCGGTTGGTTGAAAGGAAGACAAAACAGTAATTATTTCATTATGGTATGACAGCAATAATATTACAGTAGTGCAGTGTGCAGTGCGCCTATCTGTGGAACAAATGAGCTCTCCCTCAGGAGAGCAGACTGCAACACTAAGCCTAAGGTAGGGTTTGCATTGCTGTCTTTCTTTCTCTCCAACACACAAGCACGCACACGCACACACATGCACGCACACACACACAGGCATGCACTGTCTTTTCCCTTTCTTTGCTACTGTTTTAATATTCTCATTCATAGCACATGCAATTATTTTTAAAATAAATTTAGCACAGATAAAAAAAAAAAAATTGTGCCTCTTGGGTGACGCAAATGACTTCCTTGTTTTTATTAGAAGACAAGGTGTTTATTAGGAGCCTTGTTGGCTTGTTGCAGGAGGTTTCTGAGTTTGAGTAATTGTCCAATTAGGTGTAATTTCAGGATTGGTGCTAACCCAGGCGATTGTGCTGTAAGAGGAAGACTACCACCGGGACACACATTAATGAATCCCACTGAGACCTGTCTACCTTTAAGAAAGAGAGACTGTGTCTGCTTCTGTTTCGCCTTCCCAAATCTTTTTAACGAGGCATTATAACTGGGATTTACAATTGAGACAAGGCACCTCTTCTCCCTCCCCCACTTCATTGTTCCTTTTTCTCCACCGTCTGTGCATTGGGTTACAAAAATAATTTATCATTCATGTTATTTCAGTTCTCTGAGCAATTGCCTCTTATTCAAACAGAAAGGTTACCTTAATTGTTATGTAGCTCAGCTATTTATGCCCTGGCATAAAAATGCATGTTTGCTGCTTCATGGAAAGGTCACTCATTACAACCCAAATAACTTTTTCTCTGTCGGTGTGGGCTCCTCAAAGTGTTTGCTGGCTACTTCACACTGGGAGATGGAACAGGGTTTTCAGAGAGGGCTCCGGAGAGTTCCAGTTGTCGCCACCTATCTGATGTGACTGTCTTTCTCTCTCTTGGTATCACTTTTGTAGCATATCACTCCCCTTTTTCCTTATTAAATTGATAGTACAACACATTGTGATATATATTTACTCATTTTCTTGCTGAGAGTTAGATAAGAGGGATACTCCTCTCGTGTTAAATACTAGACTAGACTAGGAATCTTTGAACTCAACAAAGTGGATACAATTTTCACCTGCTACTCATCTTAATGCTGAGCTAAGCTAGCTAGCTGCAACCCTAGTTTCTTGTTCAGCATTAAAGTGCAACTTTGGTATCAATCTACTAATCTCCCTGAAATAAAGTGAACAAAATTATTACTTAGAAAATGGAACTATTTCTATAACAAAAACCATGTTCTTTCTCTAAAATTAACCAAGTGCATCAATGAGCCTAAACAGTCATGAAAGCATTTCTCATGCTTGACATTTCTTTACATAAAATAAGCAAGCTGACTTTTGCTGCCCTTTGAGATGGGTATATTTTTTTTGTGCAGCTTGTGATTTATTTCTGTACAAGTGAATGATTAAGTCTTTTCATTTATAATTTACATAGTTCTCTTAAGTTTTGGTCGTCCTTTAAGCTCTGCATCTTCCTTTTGAACCTCGCCCCTTTTTGAGGATATCCTTATAGAAAGGGGATCACAGAAGTTCTTAAACTTGTAAATTAGTCTCTTGCTGTCCATGTTGGCTGCTGACTGGAGAGAAAATGAAATGCCCATGATGTCAGCATCAATTTTGACTGATGACAATAGGTCATCAGGTTGGAGGTGGAGCATAATCACAACACTTTGCAAAAAAAGAACCAAAATAGACAGTTTTTTGGACATTTTAATTGGAACAAACGGACACAGTAACATGCTTTCTTTTTAGCATCGCCACTGTTGGAAAGTGTTTCCAGAAGCAGCAAAACAAATAAAAACACACTGGCTTTTTCAGTTAGGGCTGTCATGATAACAGGTTTTTACTACACAATTATTGTGGCCTAATGAATTCATGGTAACAATAATTATTGTAATAGCTACAGAAAATTGGAAAAATACAAAAAATGCTTTGAGTCAAATTCTTTTTTTTTTAAACTCTTTTTTATTGTGTGTTTTGTCTCTTTTTATAAATAAATTACACTCAAACTAGATTGTAGGTAGGTAGAGAGGGAGATTATTACACATAAATCTACAAAAGCAAACAAAAAGAACAAACACACTTAAAGAATTTTTCTGTTTAATGGTTGGTAGCAACCAGCGTCAAGGTGCATTTAATTTATCTGCTACTACAAAGTGAGAATGAAAGGAAAGGGAATGATTAATAAGGTCATGTATTATTCACATGTTATTAACATATGCGTATTATTACCACAATCTTAGCTATCTGATTTTTTAAAAAAAACACTGTTATTAATAACAGATTTAGTACTGACAGGGAATACTGATGACATAATAAAAAATGAAATCCAGGCAGCTCTGTGTTTCCCTGCAAAATCTTCTGTTTCAAAATTTGTCTTTATAAACACACTTTTAGAAGGCAGTATTTGAAATACAGATTGACAAACGAACAGAAATGAATGAGACACGGAGAGAAAAAAAAGCTGGAGGAAAAGGAGGACAGTGCTAGGAGATAGGTAAGTGGGAGGACCTGTGAAAGACACATGGAAGCTGAAATATTAATAAGGGTGAGGGCTGTGATGTTTAAACTCTCGGACAACATCCTCCTGTGTTTGCAGGGCTGCTCTTTGTGGACAAATAATAGGTGTTGGGCTGCCCTAAAAAATTCAGCACACTGCATAATGTACAAAGGTCTGGCATGGAAGCAAAAGAAATAGGAAGGTGACTCTATCAAAGTAGGCCTGGCCTTCACAATGTGTCCACACTCGCTCCCTGTGCGACTCCGTTGTTACATCTGTATGGGCTTAATACTCCAGCAGGACACAGAGGGTAGAGATGAAGTGGGAACTGCACACTGCGAGAGACTTCATTAGTTCAAGGCTCAGTGCAACAGACATGGCCTCACACCATCTGACCCACAGGCTTATAGTGCGCAAGACCCCAGAGTGGACATCATGCAGGCCCACTTGCTTTCAGCCAGTGGGGAGATAAAGCACTAAGCTGCTCATATGAATGCCAGCAGCATCAGGAGAAATGCGTCTGAAGCTCACATCTAGTTTGAGTTCATGTCAAGGTTGCATTACGCCCACCCGCCCACCAACACCACCCTCTCTTTTCTCTCTGTCTCGGCTTCATCCCTTCTCACATTAGAGCCTCTCACAGTCTCACCACAACCACTGACACCACCATGAGCACATCACATCCTCGCAGCAGCTACCCACTGCTCATCTTCACACTAAACCTTGTCCTTCTTTCAGGCTTACGTCTCAACACTCCCTCAGAAATAAGCCATTTCAAAAAGATTCATGAGCAGCTGGAGCCGCCATGCTGTATAACTGCAGCCATCACAGGCTTCTTTGCTGATACAGTCTGACGTCTCAAAAGGCTCCGGGATTCAAAACAAAATCAGGTTTCCTGATCCAGCGACAAACTGAGCTATTGGGAAGGCGCTTTTGCTAAGACTCTTTGTGACATGATGATTGGGAGACAGGCTCAAATTCTCTATGAATATGGATGCAACTGTTTATGCCTCCAGGAGAAGAAAAAAAATCAAGCACATACTTGACTGGTAAATATTTGTTAAAAAATTCTTGGAATGCTTTTGGCAAGGTAGGCTATATATCTGTTTTGTTAGGCACAGATTATTTCTTTCCAGTGTGTGGGCTTGGACTGTCAGTTCATACTATCTTAAAAAGGATTATCTGATGCACCTAGGTCTGATTTCAATTTGAATAGGTGTAAATTTATTTTGCGGTGCTCAATATCACATACAAATAAGTCCCCTATAATCCAATTCCACCCCCACTAGAAAAAAAAAGGATGAAATGAGAATCTCATTATACTGTCCTGCTTTATGTTGGCTTGTTCCCTCACAAACAGTCGCCTGAATTCAATATCAGAGTGTTTACTCACAGCTCTTGAATGGACAGAAATGTACAGTAAGTGAACGACAGGTGATATTTTTCTAATATCATGAAATTCAGGTGAAGGGATTCATTCCAGTGCATTAATTCATTTTGAAATACTTGCACTCCGTGCCCTTATTTACTGCCCCTGCTACAGTGAAATCATAGTGATTGAATGTGGTGGTATGAAATTAGATTGCATTGTGTGTCTCTGGCTAATAATTCCAGATGGAATAGCTCCTCACTCTGCTTGACATGATGCACCCGGAGAGAAATATGGAAGCAGAGAGGGAAAGTTAAGGTTGCTTAGGTTCATTCGGAGGCCTTAGAAGCACAATGAATCAAGCTTCACTAAACCTTGGGAGTGGTGAGGACCTGTGTAATTTGCTCTGAGAAGTGTCCTCTGAGGAGGTGTGTGGTACTTGTGGCCACAGGAAGAGGCCTGCCCTCTTCTGTGAGCACGGTGTGATGTGATGATAAGATGAGGTGTCCTGTTTAAGGGCTTGATTAATGGCAGAGGAAGAGATGGCCTCTCAGCACAGACACTGTTTGTCTTTGCTGAAGCACACTTCTGTTCAGGCAGGGGAGCACTCCTGGCGTGCTCCACTTCATCCTTGCCCAAACCCCAAATTGCCAGCACTGGTGTCACCACAGCTCATCTTTACTTTATGGCATAATGGCAAAGATCACGATCAATTTTCACAAGTCCATTGGAGCAGGCTCCTTCATTATGTTTAAAAACCATTCACACTGATTGATCCACGATGAGTGCATGGTATTGATAAATAATTAAAAAGCTCTCAGTTTAATTTGGGGGTAAATAGAGGATGGAGAGTGTGGGGTGGGGGTCGGGGTTGAGGCTGTGTCACGCCAGTGGGCTCTTAGTTGGTGTAATGAAGCCCGGCCCCCTGCTGTGGCACACCCAGCCACAGCTCCCCCGTCTGCCTCCCCACTTTGTCCCAGTAGACGCACAACCAGCTGGATTCGTCTGCCATATTCGCAGCAATCAATGCAATTCGGCTTGAAAGAAAATCAATAAGACGTGTCCACTTATGCCTCAGAGTGTGGGAGAAGATCCTTTGCTGGGGCAAAGCTGCAAAACCAACACCAGAGATTTTATAAAATCCTCTGTGAGGCGTCCTTGTGGTGGCTTGGTGCTCAACATTATCATGTTTTGTTTTGTTTTTGTTTTATTTGAGGCGTACATCTTCAGTTGTAACACAATAGTTTCATGATGCAGCGCTCCAAAGGCTTCAAAGCGAGTGTCTCTGCAAATATTCTTTGGAGGACAGTACAACAATGAAAGGGGTTGTAGACAGTCTGGATACAAACAATCCCAAACTGCAGCATGGTTGTTTTGTTCAAAGACAAATGACCTGCTTGCTGTTTATTTCCTAGGACTTGTTTACCTACATGTTGGGGTTGTCTACCCGGGTCTTCTGTTATTAGTGACTTGTGACTGCAGAAGAAAAGGGAGGCATATGTTAGAAATTAAATTAGAGGTTTTTGATTTATTTAAAAACAAAATAAAACAAATATTTTTAAGGATTGGATGACATAAAGAGTAACTGTTATGCTCTAATTTTCACTGTTTTCAGGTTCATCAGTTCAGAGGCCTGAAGATAAAAAGGACTGTTTTAGTGCAGAAGAAGCTTTAAAGTCTGTCTAACTAATGTTCTGTATTTTTCATTAATAAACTGTCAGCAAAACACAATAATGTCTTGTCATCTTCATACAAAAAAATTTAACATTGCTTTTAAAAAAAACTTTGTTATTTGTTTATGATTTACGAAAATCTGTAAAACCATAATTCTTTAAATACTTCACTCTATGACTAATAAGCAAAGCATAACACATTATTAGAAAAAAATAAGATTACTTTAATTTAAAGGATTAAAAGCACTCATTATTTGTAAAAAATACATTTTTTATGGTGTTTTATTGTATATATTATAGATATGATTGCCTCCTAAAAGCTTAATTTTCTAATTGTTGTGACAAAATATGCTATTGCATTAGGAATATTATTGGTAATTTAATGCACATTATGTCATAGAATCATAGAAGATTAAAATCTGTAAGACTCAGGCAGAAATGTTCACAGATGAAGTAATGTACTAAAGTTTTATTCTCATTAATGTTAGTCATGTCTGTTGACTCTCTTCCTCTCTCTATGGGTGGTGTTACCACATAAGTTAGCGACAGGCGACAAAGTGAAACTCACTGTTTACCTTTAATGTAATCCCAATTCCCCGGAGTTTCAACATTATTTAAAACATTTGTGTACGCAAGTACACAACTCAAAATATATAGTACAAAGATACAGTTTTTCTATAGTTTCAGGCATTTTAAGAAGACATAGACTCAATCGGGAATATTCTAGCATCAGTGAATGTTCTTTTTTTACAAAAAGAATAAAAACAACTTAATGATCAGATTTTCTGTGCTTATGATAGTCACATTTTATGAAAGTAGTAATAATTCAATATATCCATCAATTACTCTCCATCTCTGATGAAATAATTGACAAAAGCCGATTTAGCTTCAGAGGACTTAAAAGTATTATTATATTTCCACTCAGTCAAAAAGCTCCTGCTGTTTTAGGAGCTTTAGAGGCCTGAATTAAGTGTAAATTCAGGCCAGTTTCTACCTCCAGAAAATAGTTGCTTCCATCAGAGCTCTTCTGGGCTGCTTTGGGGGGTGTTGACTGTGTTGACAAGAGCGGTTCAGTAAACCACCACATAAGCTTGCGCACACAGTGTTATGTTTGAAGGTATCAGAATGTATTAGGCTTTTTTGGAGAAGTGTGTGTGAAAGCCTGGCAAGGAGAAGGTGTTGTCCTATACTCTGGGGTTCATCAGCTCATGGGGGTTTTTAATGCTCAGCCCACCAAATCCTGCACCCCCTGCTATGACCACCTGGCTAAACCAGTTAACACCGCAGGCTTGAGGTCATGGCTCAGCGACCCTGGTGCAGACAGCTCCTAGAGGTGTGATATGAGGCCTCTGGTGGTGTCTGTCCCACAGCCTCACCCACTGCTACATATCACTACATGCCAGTCATGGACTCACACCTCCACTGAAAAGCATGATGACTGTAAATTTGAAACAAAGCAAGGTCAACTCCGACACAGACAGATGGACACATATATGCACGAACACAAACCGACACATACATCTATGCTGGGTAACCAAACACACTCCTCTGCCTGTGTCAGAGGTTGTGGTTCATGTGAGGTCCCTCGGTTGTCATTTACTGCCTCCGCCTCTGTAAACTAAAAACAGAAAAAAAAAAGAATATTATGCTGTGTCACACGTTTTAGCGCTGATATCCGTCTAATTGATGACTTTGTGCCACATCAATCCATTATGCATAATTTAACATGGATCAAGTCCCACATTAACATAATCACCCATTGGATATTCTGCATAGTGTGACACGCTAGTGAGGAGCAGAACCCCAGCCTGAGAAAAAGTGACAGGGGAGATGCACCCCGCATGAGTAGGCAAACACACACACTTTCCTTCAAACACACAGATGCACCCATACACACATGCACACACACCCACACAGTATGTATGTGTGAGTAAGGGCTAGGATGTGGCTGATGTTAAGATGTCAGATCCTTATTCGCTTTAAGCGAATAGTGGGAGGCCAGTCTGAGCATTCTGTGTTTATGCCGAGCCACATTTGAATAAACAGTCTCTCACACACACAAACACACATACGTACACGCACACACACACACAGAACAGCTTGGAGAGTGAGGGGTGTAGAGCCGCCCGCTTAGACGCTGCCGTTTGCAATCACTAAGCAGCTTTAGTGTCTCCTACCACAGTCCTGATTTAAAATTCATAAATGCTAATCCTTCATAATTTACAGTTTAAAAAGCAGCCCTGCTCACAGGCCCTGTGGCCACAGCTCTGTCAGAGTAATTATACCAAGGAGCTGGGAATGGACTACTAGCAGAGACTTTCAACAGTCAAGGAAATCCCCCTCACTGGCACCAGACCCAATTACTCCAAATACCTAAACAGATTAGCAAGTCATTTTCCAGTTCAATCTGGACATAGGTGCCAAATCAGTGTTATACTTTAGTCAGGTGGGTAAACAGCATTAAAGTTGGGACATGTCTGTTTCATATAAAGTGAAAGGTATGCAAGGTAATATTATTAGCCATTTCATTGAATTTGTGGCTCCAGTGATTGTCTTCTACAAGGTTACTTGGCTCTTGCTGTTCCTCCAGTGTCACAGGGTGATTTGCTGCCCTCTCACTGTGCAATGTCATTGCAGTATGTACTGTATATGCATGTGATTGTGTGTGTGAGTGTGTTTGGTGTGTGTGTGCGTCACTGATGAACGGATGCTTTTATTTGGGGAGGTGCCAACTGCTAAACCAAATTCTTTGTCCTTGTGAGGACAAAATACATTAGTTTAGATGTAGATTATCCGTCATTCTTTCATCCAAGGTCACTAATAGAAAGCCATTATCAAAATGGTCTGATTTCACTGTAATGGCCCACAATGACACCACAAAAACCATTGAAGGTCCTGTGAAAGGGCCCTGTTTCACATGTTGAAGCTCTCAGTGCAAAATGGCTCACTATCCTTTTAAATGCAGAATTAAGTAGCCATCTCAAATACTGATTCATCTCTCATCCCTGATGTTCTGTATCATAGTGAAAGTGTGTACGTATGTACAAAAAAAGATGTTGAGTCACTTGTGGTTACAGAGTTCCATAACCCAGAAAAAGAAAGGTTTTTCAGCAGTGCCAGGTGATTCAATTCACTATTTTATTTTATGTGAAATCAACTGTTTGGGGTCTAAAAGACTTTGTAAGATATCAAATGAATTAGAGTAAAACGTGTGTGATGCATTCAAGCATAATTGTCAAAAGAAAAAGAAAATATTTATGGTAGCATAGAAGAGTAGCATTTTGTGGTCAAAAGCTGCTCAGATTTATCACTCCAGTTTAAAAAAGTCATGTTACACAAGAGTAAACCATGCAAATATAAATTACTTCATTTCATGATTTTTTTCATCAACTGAACCACCTATTTTTGTCTACATTTAAGAGATTAATTCATTGTTTGTTTGTTTTATCAGAAAACCAGCACACAACCCAGCGATATTTATTGCAATGTCAAATATGAAAAAGTAAATAACCAAAAACTCCAAAAAAACAAAGTTTGATGCTGGAACAAGAAAAAAAAATACATTTATGCATTAAAATACAGACTGAAATGATCAATCAGTTATTAAAATAGTTGCCTATTAATTTTCATGTCCGTCAGCTTATCAGTCAATTAAATAATCATTTCAGCTCTGATACTTTTAAAATCAAAATATAATGTGCGGTTGTTTTCATACTAAAAGTTTTGTGCCATGAAATCAGTGTATCATTAACTGTGAATAATGTTCATACCTCAGTCTTACTCGCCCTCTCGCTTTTTTAGTTAGTCTTAGTTTTATTAGTTCTTAATATTTCATGAAAACTGAAGTAGTCAAATACATATAAATTAAACCTTTCACAGCCTCCTTTATTTTCCACAGCAAAAGAATCCGAAAGAACACTGTAACTATTTTGTCTTTATGTCTCTCTGATGTGTCTCCGTCCTATCAGATGGCCACAACCCCCAGATGCTGCTTGAGCACTATATCACAGTGACTTTCATCTCTAAGTGAAAGAAATCTGGATTCTATTAGAGCAGATTAGGAAGACCGAGCTGGACATCATGTCACAAATCCTGAGCTTTAAAGTTTCTGTGTCTCTTCTCTGTAACCATCAGCCATGAGAAATGATTCACCCAACACTCACATGTCTCCCACCACTTTTCTTTTTCACAGTATATCTGCAGAAGCCCATTGCTACTGTACACTGCTGCCTGCATGTGTGACTAATACTACTGTATTAAACTTTGATTTAGATATAAACACACATCAGTCACCGACAATCCTACGCACTACATCTGCAATACTTTATATAGTTTACTTCACAGATAATATCTTATGCAGCAAATAACTCAATTTTACTCATTGCCTTGAGAAAATGTGCTGTGCTGAATGTGAGACAAATACTATATTATACACTAGAGACAGACATTTGAGCTGGCCTAGCGCTAGAAGAAACTACTCCAACATCTCTTCTTGCAACCTCATTTTGTTTTGCTGTAAATGCATATTGATGTTAATATAATTAGCTCATTGTTTTTGAGCAGAGGCCTGTTGTAGAGGGTGGAATAATGTGTCAGTGTTCTAACTTAACGTGTTTAGATCTAATTTTTACTCATGGTGTCTCATGGTGGCAACCTATGGCCAACCTGAGGAGGAAACATTTTAGGAGAGGTTCAACATTGAGGCACAATGCTGAGCAACTCTGTGAAAAAGACAGTGTCCGTTCATGCATATGGATAATATACTGCAATGTAACTTTAAAACTGCTCTAATTAAAATGCTCTTCATAATAATAATGGATAATATGGCTATTGATAATGGGAAGGATGGTGTTCAAGGTGTCAAACCAACAGAGATCTGTTCATTTTAAAAGTAAAAGCACATAAGCTACATTTATCACAACACACTAGAACAACACACTCTTAGTTGCGTTTTTTTTTACCTTATGCATCTTCTTTCGTCATTAAAACTTAAGTCTCTTTCACTAAAAAAAAATGTTGTTGTATCTCTGGGTTGTAACAGCACACATGACATCACTGCTGATGATCATTGACATAGTGTTTGGGTCGTCCTGGACCTGCTGGTGGAGATCCTCCAAGATCCTCCAAGCATAAAAACAAATGAATGATAGTATATTTTTTCAAAGTAGTTCTCTGAAAACAATCAGACCCCTCTAAAATGGCTTCTTAATTGCTTTATAGCAAAACCATATTAGGCAATATATAATACCAAATGATCAATTGATCAACTGGTTTAATATAATCAATTAATAGACACTTTTGATCTGAATTCTATATAGCTTCAGCTTCAGCTTTTTTTGGCCGCTTAATAGTAACAACATTTAGCATGGACAGTATAAATATTCTCAGTTTTGCCCAGTGATTGTAAATTATATGATAATGATAATATTATTGTAGCCTACACTTTTCTTTTTAATAATCCTCTCTCTATTTGGATACAGTAACTATCATAATTTGTTGTTTGGCGTTTATTTATTTATAATAGTCTTGTATTCTTATCAGAATTTATAAGTAAATATTCTTTTAGAAATCAATTAATTACGCGAAGCTTTTTAATTTGTTGGGAATGTTTGCAGCTTTGTTTATTATATTACTGCCATTAGGATCCCATAGTTAGGCTTACTGGTCTGTGGTTTAAGTCATTTCTACTAATTTTATTCTGAGTGAGTAATAATTATTATTTTTAAATCTTTCACATTTAATAAAATTCCATTTTTCTGTGCAGTCTTGGTTTCCAAACAGGGATCATTAACACTAAAAATATGCTGCTTTTGATGCACTGATGTTGCTTGTGATTAATACAGTTTACCATCATGGAAATTACCTTTTAGTCTTGTAGTCTGACGATGATGAACTCACTTCACGAAACAGGCCCGGGGTCTGTTCCTATCAGTGCTCAAAGAAACTGCCTCAGAATGACAACACACTCACACATGCTACTGTATATCTCCTCCAAAACACATCATGGCTTCTAATGTGTCAGGTTTGTGGTGCAGCAATTTCACAACCAAATAGCTCGCAGGAGTGATAAGAGTTTCATTACTGCACGAACAAATCAGAGGCAACAAGCAGCATCATTCATAAAACAGATTTCAATATTTCACCTGTTTTAATTTAGGTGTTCAACAAAGCAACAGAGAGATGGAAGACAGAGCAAGAAATAATGGAGAAGGTGGGTAAAAATACACAAAGAAAGCAGCACTCCAAAGGATATTGGTTTTAGTTATTCTAGTTGTGTGCTAAAGTCTGCGCTCTGTGTTGTGCAATTTTGAAAAATCTAATCAAAACAACAATGCAAGAATAAAAGACCTGCCCTAAGGCTCCGTCTTACACTTCAGCTGAAAACAATATGATATTTCTAAGTTATTTTAGCTTTGGAGCCAACCACAATGGCCTAAGTTAAAGTCATATCTAATGTTTACTGTTAGCAGTTTTTGAAGACCAGAGAAGAACTGAGGGAATAATGGAGTAATTTTGTTTATTATTGTGCAGTTTTATGAGGGTATTTCTGTTTGCAAACTCATCAGACACTATCAGATTGGTTCTGGTCAATTTCACGATCTGACAAAACCAACATAAATACACAGACACAAGAAATGCAGATATATATACACACACATCCTCACACACACACACACACACATACATATATTAGGTGCACATATATCTACAAATTTCATGATAACAGTTTTATTTATTATGACATTATGTAAAAGAGAGGTATTAATTCAACTCCAATATCATTTTTGTAGTACTAGTGTCCATCATTGCATCGTATTGAACAGGTGTTGCCATTATTGTGTCCACCCCTTGTGCAGTAAATCGCACTCCACAGTAACAACCAAGTGTTTCAGTTACCTTAAGTTACCATTAAGTCGTGGCCTTGAACACACAAACAGCAGTTAAGTGCATAATCGTCTGATGTAACAAGGACAAAATGCCCAAATTAAGCATTTTATTCTCTCTGTTCGCCTGCTCTATTTCCACTCATTGTTCAACCTTGTACACATAAAAGACACAAAGCACCAAGGCTTACTAACGAGTAAGCACTGAAGAAGTTCAATTGATGAAAACACAAAGGGATTGAGGAAGGCTAACTCTGGTATGATCACAAACAATAAGCTATTTTTGTTTTGGTCGGGGGCAGCACATGGGGTGGCTCAGTGGTTTAGCACAGCATGAAGGCCTTTAACAAAAGCAGTAATTTTTCTCACATAATACAGAAGTTGCTGGTTTACTACTGACTCGATCAGTTAGTTGTGTTACAGTGTGACTTTGTTGTCCTTACACGTTAGTTTAGATCTAATTTGATAAGAAAGTAACAAAAACAAACTAACAGATTGAGGTAATAAAAAGGAGTTGTTTTTCATATGATTCTGAGGCTTCCCCTCAGCTTTACTGTGGCTTACAGTGAGCTTCTCTACATTGTTAAGCTGTCTGGTGTAAATTCTGGTGCACTATTTGGTACATTCTCACATGCTGTTTCCAGTGAAAAAAGCTCTAAAAACCCCACTGGGCACTTTTTGTTCAGAAGAAAGACATTGATAGAGGTTAACTTTTAATAAAAAGCAGATATTTCAAAGGCAATTATGACATTTTTAGACCATGGTCCTATTTTTACATGTTTGGTGTTTACATGATCAACAACCCAAAACCTTTGTCATTGTTCCAGTAAGTTGCCTCAGGAGGGAGTTGCAACATGGCTACCATGACTGCAGTGTCATTCTTTGGGGCAACTAATAATTTCATTACTTTGTGCATTAAAAATGCCTTTTTGCCACTTATAGGCTGCAACTGTCATTCTTAGTGTCTCACAATATTACTAGCAGACCAAAAAATCTCAATCTTCTTGTTTAACCCAAAATTCTGCAAGGCTTGCCAAGGTCTAACAGGATTTTAAAGCAACTTTTTTCTTGAGTCGTGTTTTTAGTTAAACAAAGGATTTCCTACAACTGCTAGATGTTTAAATAAACAGCTACTTGCTAACTACTTAAAAGATGTCATGTTTTGGTCAAAAGTTTTTTTGATAATTCATCAAAAAGGATGAAAAATCAAAATCTGCAAAATCCCACAAAAATGTGTGACTGCAAAGTTTTACATTCCTTGGTTAAAAAACGAACTAAGAAAAAACCCCAATCATTTTATTCTCTGTTTAAAATCAACACAAAAATCACTTATTGGATCCTTGGGCATCACATGACCTGTAATTCAAACAGTGGCCACTATGCCAAATCACTCCAGAGCCTAGCACTGTATTTGTAAATGTTTTTCTTTTATAATACAATAATTCTATGTTTTCTGGTCTTGCTCAAATAAATAATGAGTGGTTGTGTTTCTGATGCAATAATTTCAGAATTTCAGATATTTAAGTATTTAGTTACTTTTTACTGGAATAATGACCCCATTAGGAGAAGCAATACTTTAGGTTATGTCTACATTTGGTGCTTAAAACAGAACAGTTTGGAGCTATACAGTTTACACTTCTTTGCTTTGATCTAGTTAGTCTCCTAGGCCTTATTATAAACCCATTGCTCCTGAAAAAAATTGAAACTGCAACACATTTCAATAAAAGTAATTGGCCCTCATGCAGACAAAACCAGCCACACATTTGCTGTCACTATGTATATGAATGCGAATGTAATTACCTTGCCTGTGAAGCTCCTCTCCCTCTCTCCCTCCTGCACTCTCGTATGATTATGTTTTCCTGCTTGTGTTATCTGTGAGAGAAGTGTGCTGCCGTGCTGATTAACAAATAACTCTGTCATGAGCCCCCCAATGTCCAGTTAGGTGCAAACTAGATATGCTGTATTTGGACAGAGAGCTCAGGCCTTCTGGGAACAGACAGACTGCTAATCAAGTAATATGTTTTTGCAGCTTGAGGGCCTGATTTTGTGATTATATTATACATTTTATGCCGTGTTTCCTTTGCAATATAGTTTAATACTGAATATCCACTCTCTCACATCATTTGAACATTAGGATCAACCGCCGGTGGTGGATTTGTGCTGTAGCAGGCTATCCAGAGCTGCACAGTGTGACTCTTATAACGTAATTAGTCCATCTCTCTAGGAGGGTTTGCTAGCTTTACCTATATGCCAAAGTAAAGTGCAGTCACTTTGATGATAAAAGGGATATAAAGGCAGCGATAAGGTGGAATGTTGAGCAGAGCAAGGCTGGTGTGAGCCAGCCAGCGGAGGTCTAATTGGATGAAGGAACCCTGTTGCATGAGGCGTTCTTCCCTGAGAGTGCAAAGACATTACGAAAACCTCCCACGCTGCTTTCAGTTGATTCAATTAATTTATTTTTCTGTTAAACTGATGGAAATATTGCCTCTTTTCCAATAAAAGCCTGACAGCTTTAGCACTGTGACATGGCTTGAAGTCCTCTGCTCTAAGGAATTAATTGTGAATGCGTTTTGCTCCCGTCATCAGCCCTGCCCTCAACGTGATCCCAGAAGGATGACCAGAAATCACCCTTCCTCCATGGTGGCCAAGCCCAGGCTCAGTCTGTGGTCGAGTGATCTCATTCTCTTCTTCCATGTTTGGTGCTGTGGCTTTTGTTTTGAGCGGGCTGAGAGTGAGCCTTAACTGATGGCCATGCCTCATCGCAGCTGAGGAAAAACATTGGTTCAAACAATAGGCAGAGGATCAGAGAGGTGGGAGAGTGAATATTGTGTCAGGTGCTCTGAATGAATTAAAGTGCAGAGCGGGGCTGTGGAAATACCTCTGTGTGAGGCCCTAATCAGTTGCAAACAAGGGAGGGAGAGAGGGGGGAAAAAAAAGCTTTCATTCCTGTAACTAATCATTTGTGGTTTCCCAATGCAGTCAGCCAACGCCAAAGGCAGAGACTAATAAACTGGGAGGCTGTGTAGATTTATAAATGATTAATTAAGGGGCCTCCCATGGGGACTACAGCAGCTATAAGCAAAAATATTAATTAGTTGAGATGAGACTTAAACTAACAGGAAAACATTCCAGCCATGTTGGAAAGCTCATGATGGGGGCAGCTTGTTTGACTCTGGGCTGACAAAGAGGGCCCTCACCGCTGCACCACTGTGGGGTGAGGGAGGGGGCTGTGTTGAATTTGGCTGGAGGATAATGAAGAGTTACACAGAGTGTCAGACAGAGAGACACACAGGTCCTTAGTATTGAGTTGTAAGGAGAGATGACTGAGTGACTGAGAGGGTTAGGATTGGGTCTGAAATGAGTTCTCGACTGCCTCAAGTACCTCTGTGCCCCCCCCCACCCTTTACAGCTACATTACCATCTCTGGTTGCCTCTCCTCATGCCTGCCCTTCAGGGAGGTCTCTAAAGCCTCTCTCCTCCGCTTCTTTTCATGAATGTCAAGATGCTGAGTTTAAAGTCCTGCAGATTATATGGGAAGTGTTGAGTTTATTCTGAGTCTAATGAAAGAACTAGGTAATTTCATGCAGAGGATCTCAATGTCACAATGCTTTCCAGAGCAGACTCTTCTTATTTCCTGCCATCCACTGGGAAGGAGGAAACTGATTCCACCATTTTTGATTAGTGCAACATCATCCAGGATGATGCTACCTGGGTGATGTGAACCATCCACAAGAGTGCCCCCATCCTTTGTGTGAAGGTGTGATACAGGACAGTAAAGTGAGCACCAAGGCTCCGTGGTGCTAAAACCATTCATGGCCAGTGTCAAAACTGATGAAGGCTGATCTCGTCCAGTTTTTCTATCATCTATCAAGTCGGTCACCAACTGCTAGAGAGCTGCAAGTTCAAATAACAATCTGTCTGCTTTGTGCCATGTGGATATTCTGCAAACTATTTGTGTTAAAAGAGGATAAAAGGCCTCCTCTTTTCTGATAATGTAGCCTAAATGTATTCACACATACTGTATGCTACAAGACACAACAAATGACAGTGTCATTCCATATTTCAGAAATTGCAAAGTAAAATCAAGACAATAATAAAAAGACAGCTAACACTGCATTGGGTAGCCAGCATGAAATACATTTATAGAAATATGAATTCACTTGGAAAGGTCGTGTGTCCTTTTTGAAGGTCTTGGCGATGAGAGCAACATCCACTGGAAGCAGAAACTGCCTGAGCTAACTCAAATATTATCACAGCTAGCAAAAATAGGATCAAACCTGTGGGACAACTAATCTAAGCAACACTTTGAGACCTGGAATAATCAGGTAAGAGCCAGAGTATGCATCGAGATGAGATTAATAATCACCTGACTATACTGTAGATGACTCAGATGTAATCCATCCACAGAAAAGCCAGGGAGGAATCAGCTCTGAAGCAGGTACATCAAAAATTCCCTTATGTCAATCTTTACTTCAGTTTCGTATGCAGGTTAAAAAGAGCTGGCCTTGACTATTTTCATGTTTTCAGCGGAGAAACAGATGAAAAGACCCTGCGATAAAAAATTAGGGCCAAGTAGACACTTGAAGAGAGAGGCAGACATCCCTTTAAGCCATCATAATTGACTCACTGGAGGGCCGGGCACTGGTGGCGGTGAGGTGCTTAAGAAGTCAATGTTCCCAGATTCTAGTGTCAAGGGTGAATACATGTTTTTAGATTTCATAAATAAATATTTCATTCAACTGTCAATGGCATGTGTGTGATGGAAGGGAGTCCTTTCATGTCACTCTTGTTTTTGGATGGGTCGGTGGTATGTGTGTGAGAAAAATCGAGGATACTAAAGGCTATCAGCAGGAGTGAGCCAAAAAACACTCCCATTTGAATGATGGGCAGAGAGTTGAGCTGTATTTTTCTCGCCCCTGAGGATGCTGGGGGTGTCCAGCAGAATTTTGGGTGACATTTGACAACAATTAGTGGTGCTGCTTTGAGCTGGGACAGGCAGGCCTACATACAACACAAAGACTCATGTCCTCAAATTCAGTAAATCAGCCCCTACAAAACTTCAGAGACTGATCCTGCAAGGATATTTTTTGTAGTTTTAGTAAAAGTAATCTTCCATTCTAAGCATGTCTGCCAAACATGCCTGTCGTGTTGATAAATCATACTGATTTAAACAATAAGTCCTCCATAACTAATTGATTTGTCAAAGCCCTCTGAAACAGTTACTATCAGGGCTGAATCAGCAGCTGTTTTGGAAAATGTCATAGTTTCCTGGTACAATTGTATAATACAATTTTGGTATTAGACAATCATAATTATTAATAACAATAACAAATAAATGAAAAAAAGGGGTTTTTTTGGGTTGAACAAACACTTTGTCAGAGCATCACAAACGACTATGACCTGACTTTGATTAAACTTAATACAAACTAGAAGTATTACGTTAACATCCCTTTTACAGTAGAATTCAAAAATTTGAATGAGCAAATGTACACTGTACAATGACTATTTTTATTTTTATTTATATTTTATGATATAGCATGGAATTGATACATACTAGTTAATAATCTGTGTTAAGTATACGTAACATTGGGCTGAAGTTTATACTAAAATTGAAAATAATGAACTAACAATTTTAAGCGAAATGTGCAGAAGTAACTGTTCTGATGTGTCAAAGATGTCTATGTAATGTGTTGCAGTGATAACTACTTAAGTTAGCATTATCACCAGATAGACCCAACCCATCCTGTCTCAAGCTTAAGAGCCTGGTGAACTCATCTTAAAACACACTTCTTTTAAACAGGACAGAAACAAAAGAAATTAAAACTGGCATCATCACAAAAAACCCCAACATATTCATCCATTACTCTAAGCTCCTGGTTATACAGTTACTTAAATCAACTTTAATCCAGACATTCAAAAATGTGTATTTATCAGCATCCAACAATAAAACTTGCTGCCCTTTAAATTTTGACAGTCTACGTGAAGTCTCTTAGGAAATATTTAGCAATAAACACAAGTTTATAAATAATATACAAATCAAAACAAACAAAACAAAAAATACTTTTAATTACAAATTCGTGGAAGCTGGCAGAATGCATGAAACAATTCACCTCAGAGTTGTTGGATGTTGTGATGTCAAAGTGTTCCCAAACTAAACTCAGACAACCATTTCTTGGACATTTCTTTCTATATTGGGACAATGACCTGTTGAAATAGGAAAAGGCCTTCCCAAAAGCACACTGTTGTCTACAATACACTGTAGCATCAACATTTTCTTCAGTTGGTACTAAGAGGCCTTTCTTTCATCCTATAAAAACCAGCTCCCGACAAAAAGCACATGAACTTAAGTGTTCTGCATACTTTTAGCCACATGGTGCAAACTGATATGCAAAACTGACAAGCAGTTGCTTTTTTAATTAGTATATCACAATATCATAATTGTATCAGGAGGCTATTTAATCAAAACTGTCTATATCAGCAACATGCACTGGCCTGTATCTACTTCTAGTATTTGTACAAGTTCAAAAGGTTGCTGCAACCCTACTGTATTTAAAGACACACACAAAAGCATGCTGATGTTGGGTGTGTAATGTAAATGTTTGTGTTTCGAGTAAATTGCAGGTAGGAGCAATGACTTCAGGAGCTAATAACAAATTTAGGCAATAATTGAATTGTAGCATGAAATTGCCCCTGCAAATAACCATGAGCCATTATGTGAACACATTCTCTCCCCTTTCACTAAGAAACCAAACCTCAGACACACAAACACAATATGCACACATGAACACACACACAAAGGCACACGCACGCACACAAGGTGGGAGAGACCTTTGAGGGTTTCACAATAGCACATTTATCCGCAAAATTAAAAATGGTGATTGATCCGTGGAATATTAACGGTCAACAGTGTTTTTCATTAAGTTGTGAAGGGGAGTGAGGGGAGGCATTCTGCGAGAAGAAAGAGAGCAGGAAGGAAAAAGAGCAAAAGCCTTATTTAATGCTGATCCTGTACTGTAAAAAAGCCCTAAGAGAAATGTAAATACTAGACTCCAATAACACGACAGCACACTAATCATATTTACAAACTATATTAAATCTGCCCATTGTGTTTGCCTTGCTGAGGATTGGCTACCATGTAATTGTCATTGTAACCAGTGCTGGCTTATGGGAAAATTTAACTGCAGTGATATAAGGTGACTGGTAGGATTATTATTACTTTATTATGACCCAGTATATGTTTATTAAAACAATTTGTCATGCAGAACAGGAGTGGGGAATGGAAACATTAAATCCTGCTCCACTCTGGCTGCAGAATGAGTTACAATAAAATTAATGGTGGGGAGGCCTGGGCTGACACCAGACTGGTACGTAATAACCCGCTGCTTCGTTTCATTTGCCGATCATTTCCTGTTGGGCCCTCACCATTAAACATACATGCTGGGGATTATTGAAATAGCCCTGCGACAGCCATTGTAGTGCAGAGTGTGTGTGTGTGTGTGTGTGTGGCCGCGTATGCGCTCGCCGTACAGGATGTGTTCGTGGGGTTGTGTTTTGGCTGGAAATGCGGCTTTTAATGTGGCCAGACATTTGATCTTAAAAACACCGGCGTCATAGCAATATGCCACGGTGTGTTTGTATTTCTGGTTGTGCTGTTATGAGAGGAGAGATATTAGGACAGAGAGGCAGTAAGGCTGGGATCTGAAGTCTTAGGAGGAGGCATCATTTCACTGAGTGCCTGGGAGGGGCAAGATTAGTCTGTCAGTTCTGTCTAAAATGACTTTGAGGCTATAGCTACAGGGACGCAGCAGAAGTTTAGCCAAGGAGTTAAGTGCATTTACACTGAACAATGCCCTTCATTCCCCTTGTGGTTTGGTGTTTGTGAGGACTGCCATGGTTAAGTGTAGACCAATTTTATGACTCGGAGAGCATTTTTTTCCACTTTACCTGTTATGTTGCAGCCATAGCAAACTCCAACCAGAGGACCGCAATACTAACTTCAACTAAAGTATACTATGCTGCCTTGGCAAACCCATTTCAACACGCACAAGAACATCATTGTGCAGATTTACATTTTAAATTCAGTGAGAGCATATTATATACTCAAACTTGCTTCACACTGGTACATAGAATAGATTTGGAGCACATTCAGCTATTGACAAACTATCAGAGAAATGTCAAACCATTATCTATTGTACATCACATGCTCTCATAGGCTGGGTTTCCACTAATGTTCAAAATAAACAACTGATGGCCCTCATTCTCAAGTCAGATGCCATTAAACCACTGCAGAAGAAGGCAGTACAACAGGATGGTGTGTATAAAGGAGCTCCTCATCTCACATTGTTTCATGCATTTGAGGTTTGTGTATGTTTCCCTTATACTTTGTTGCATTTGCTTTTACTGATATCAAGTTCTTTGGCTCAGCCAAGTGTGAAATATTTTTAGGGATATTTTGAATGTTTATTTATATGTTAATTTTATGTGCAAATTGAATATGCATGTGAAAACAAATAGATGGAAACTCACTTATGCACATGTTAGGGGTATTTGTGTTGTGAATAGCTCCTCAAAATTTGCAAAGGTTACAGTTTTAGCTACCACATGCAACCACACAACCTGATCCTCTGTGTGAGAAACTGTATTCTATTTGCTTACTGCCTATAAATATTTGGATAAAAATATGACCTAATCGGTAAATATAACAGTATAAGTGCACAAGTATTGGTACGGATTCTCTCCAGTATGGCAGACTTTCATGTTTGTAAAAGGTTAAGTGATTTTTTTCACAAATAGTGGGCCTGATGCTAAACTTCAGTATAATTTTTTTGTCATACACATGTAGCAAAAGTGTCCTTAAACTGTCCAATGAGCACATAGTGAGCCCATGATTTGAACTGAGTACAATTCTTTGTGTGTTAAGCATTCTCTTAGGTTTTTCAGTGATGTTGTCATTGCAATGCAGTTTATTTTTACAGTAGCCGGGTGCTTTATATGCTCGCTCCCACTCTCTATCTCTCAGGAATTTCATAGTTATATGGTGGAAAGTATTGGTCACGGTAATAAGATAGGATCCATCCGATGCCATTCAAAATAGCTTGATCAAATCTCTGGTCTGTGAAGAGTATTGCGTTGTGTTTTTGAATTTACTGTTAAACCAGTTATTCCAACAAAGCCTCAGTTTTCTAAGAAAAGTTTCCTTATTACACAGGATACACAAATAAACCAGTGGTACCCTCTAATTCCTCAATAATTAAAAAATAAGCCTCTGCTCACCATTACATGACTCAGTGTTCCAAGATAGACTCCAAGGCCTTCAGCAGCTCATATAGAGAAAGAAAATGTAACCTTTTCATTTTGCAGTGTAAATCCCTTTATCATAAAGTTTGAGAGTTATGTAAGATACATGTGAGGGAACTATATGTAGACAGAACCAGTTTTTATTAGTATACACAGAATATAAACATCACATCAAATGAACTAAGCTGTGAAATGGGAATGTGAATGTATTATTGCTTAGCAGATTAATTTTGGTTCATTTTGACTAATTTCATTGTGTAGTTTTCATCTACAGACGGAAGCTGTTTTCATTAAAGAAGCCTAAAAAAGCCTGATTTATACCTACTGCTCTGCACCAATCAGTAGAAAGACACAGTTGGCAACTAGCTGGTGATCCTGATGGAGAATTTAGCAGCTAAAGTGTCATGTATTTCCATCAAGAAAGGAAGAGACCAAAAACAGAGCTAAAAAGGGGTGAATGTTTGACTTAATTCACCAGTTGACACAAAACATTATTCTAAATAAATGATAATGTTGCTCAGTCACTGCTGGGTGTGTAAGTAAGCAATTAGTTGTGTACAAATTTGCTGTATCAACTTAAAAGTGATTATGTGTCAGTGTGTTAACAATTTGTCTGCACTGCCTCCAAGTGGCCTAAAAATTATTACAAATTTAAAAGCTATTTGATGACTTGTGTAGATCCCTGTGGCCCTCAAAAACTCTGTAAAAAAAACTCTCGGAAATGAGTCTGTGCTAGTGTAAGGAAACAATTAAAACAATTACTAACTTCTTCATTGGAGTGAAATAAAGCAGCATAGGCAAAATGTCCAGTATTCAATAACATTATTATTATTATTATTATTATTATTATTATTATTATTATTATTATTACACTGAGCAGGTCACTCATGAAATCTTCCATATTATGAGGAGTCATTGTATTATAGAGTCTTAAAAAATGAATTTCTGCTTTTTACCAGTGTACATGTGCAAACCACAATGTGCATTAGGGGTGTCATAATGACTGATCCATAAAAACACATCCTAGAAACTACTGAAAATGAATTCTTATATACTCTGCATTGATTCACAAGATTTAGTAGTCCATAGTCTGAAAGCTGAAATTACACTTTGCTACTTCCACTGTGCCATTTTTGACAAAATTACTGTCAAAAAAGAAGCAGTAATCAAATGGACAATTAGTTTTTAAGTGAGGTCGAAGTGCTCATTCCTAGTTTCCTAACGTGTACTGCCTACCCCTCATCAGTTCACTGCACCCCCCCTATACAAAGCCTCTTATGACCACATTAATGCAACTAATTACCATGTCAATCACAAGTAATGCTTATTAATTGCCCCTCAGAAAGGGGCTATTTCAAACAGTGAGTAGTGCCTTTAAAAGCCCACTGAAAGGCTGACTGTAGGGTAGGCTATGAGAGAGAGAGCCATGTTTCAGCCCCACCGCTGGCATTAGTCAATCTGCTGTCCAGATGTCTTCCACAGGTGACAGCTGCAATAGCCTAACAAGCAAATTAATCACGGAGCTTTTGTGGCGCTTCATTTTAGGGAAACTCATTTCGTTTCATAAAAGGCTTCATCTCGTGTGAAAAATGACAAATTGCGGCCATGGAGTGATGTGGAGGACCAAGCAGCCGGCTCTCATTTCTGTACCATGCCTGCAAGGTACTGAAGAATAGAGAGGCAGAGAGATAGAGCAAAGGGAGAACTGGGCCAGAACCAGCGACGCAGTAATGAAGCCCAGCTCGGCCCCTGTGGGCTCAAGTTCTGACGAGCCTCACAGGTGGCTTGGTCAGATTAAAACCCAGCTTGGTTATAAGCACTAGGCTTTGAATGAGGGGATACACTCTGTGGTCTGTCAGTCATTGTCCTGAAATTGCAACATGGAGGAGGTTTTGAAAAGCTGGCCCAACAAGGGTCTGGTGGCAGGGAGTTTTCCTTGATTTAAACACAGATGGCTTGTTGCACTTCAATGATTTTTATGGTTTAGATGCGATGTTTTATCTCTTAGTTTAGTTAGTGAACTGGAATGTAGAGAGTGCTAACTAAGGTGCAGCCTCTGAGGCTAAAAAAATAAAATGCCTAAAACTGCAGATCCTTGACTGGCCACCAGGGGCTTGCTCCGAAATCGAGTCAAAGAGCAACATATTAAAATGCATAACATTGCAGCAGAAATTGGCATGTTTATGGTCTAGTGCAAAAAGCGTTTTATCATTTACATCGTTATCGCTTATTTCCCCGTTCAAGGCAACAGAGGTGAGTTTTTGTATAGCAAACTCATTCTAATCAAATTTAGCCTTAAATTTGTGCATAATGGATGACTTGGATGTTTTGGGAGACAGATAACCTCAAGCATTCTGCTTTAAATCAGCTCAGCTCATTCAAATCACTTAACTTGACCTTTTGGCAGTGTTTGTATTTTTTTGTATCCTATATAGAATTTTTCATTTAAATATATCCAACAAATAATACAGCCTTTTTTGCTGTTAATTGTACCAGTGGACCATCAAAGAAGTCTGTACTCCACCCACACTCCACCTCTTTGCCCATTTTTGGATTGGCCAGAAGTTAGATAGAGTCAGGCACTGCCAAGACAGTGATTGGAGCCACCACTCTGAGCTCTGCAATGGCTCTTCGGAAACTCATGAGTGAGGTCAGGAATAATGACAAAAAAAAAAGAGCAAAAGTGGTTTCATTTTAGAGCAGGCAGCCCGGCTATATGTTTGGGATAAAGTGATTACAGAGACTGCCCTCACAAGAAGATGGCATTGACAACAGCATCAGTAATTTCAGAGCTCAAATCGACATTTGTAAAAAGTGACAAAGCCCTCTAGTGGTCATAGTTACAGCGTCTCTTGTCTGCCTGGAGCGAAGTAGGAAATAGTGTGACATTGTTAGAAATAAACAAAGTCTACAGAAAAAGGAAGTCAGGTTGGATTGAGGGGTCAGAAAAAAGTCAGACTTTGACACGGGAGACTGCTTTTCATTTTCCATTTCTTACCAGCTATCAAAGTTGGTTTCTTCTAACCATGACCACAATCATGCCCTAAACCTAACTTCACTGCTTCTGTGCCTTGACTTAATCAAACCTGGACAACAGTGTCAGATCAGAAACTTGCTCTTGAAGTCACACACACGATGCTGATAGGAACCTCAAATCAGAAGAGAATAAAACAAAAATATGTGTTGTAATGGACTATGCTCTTAGGAGGATTTGTTGAGGGTGAGGGGTTTCAAATTAAAACATTTAGTTGGACTAAAGTATGATTGACTCCAAGGAAAAACCTGAGGTACTTCATACTGATCACAGTTCAACATCTCGTCCACACAAATTTATAGATACAATGCAGCAGTGGAACTGTAGAAAATTTTCTTTATGACAGAACACCAAGGAGAATGACACATGCCAACTTAAAGGTGTTTCAAACAAAAGTATGGAAAATTGAAAAACTTACAATGGCCACACAGAACCAACAAATTAAACTTTTTGGATTTAAAAGCTTCAGAAAGCCATTAATACAGAAAAGGAGATAAATCCTTGAAAGCCGTCCAACAAAAACTGTAATTATCATTGTCAGTAGAAAATAAAAGAGCACAGGGAGGCAAGAGGATTACACTCCTTCACAACAGAGGAATGTTCTGTGTTTATTTCTCTTCATTTGTTGAAAGAAATTCTGGGGTGACAGATGTCAGCAACACTTTATAATTTAGCATAATTATCATGTTCTTTCCATTCTACCGGTGCATATTGTATTCCACCTCTATTCTTCAAATTCTTATTTCAAGTCACTCTGATTGTGTAGAAATTCATAGTCCCCCCTCTTGAATGTTTGACCATGGCACATAAAGGGAGTCTTTTGCTTAATGGATTAACAAAAGCAGATTCCTTGACAATACAAAGAATGTGTTGGAGTATAACTGAAAAGTTTTCATTTCCTTTTTCTTTGTTGAAGTCTTCAACAAAACTTTCTCAGTTAATTTATGTCTTTTTGTTGGGGGACTTTTGACAACATTCCTTAATGCTTCTCAGTGTAGATGTTTATGTCTTTAAAATACATTAGCTGCTGATAAAAACATTCCTGTTTCTTTCCATTATTTCTACCTATTGATGTTCTGTGTTGCCGTTAAGTTAAATATTTCCAAAATATTGTGAGGACCTAAAAGATGCCAACATAAATGACAGTTACAACCCTTATAGTTCAACTTGCGTTTAGGAAAGTTTAGTTTTAAATTAAACATTCATTAGGCGGAGAAATTTCTTATAATTCTGAGCTGTAACATAAAAATCATTATGAGAAGTTATTTTCATCCATTTTCAAAGTGACTAATGTATGCTATATATTATGTGCAGCTGAAGCCATTTAACTATCACTAATACCTTAATGATGGGAAAATGTACTGTAGCAAGAAAAAGGACAAATGTCAAACAATATGGTGCAGTTTGAATATTGCCACTATTGGAGTTCAAGGAGGCAACAGGCAATTAGTAAGTAATGGCTTGATCTTTGGTTGCAGAGAGTGCATCGCCATGGGGACCCCAGACCCTCATGCACAGATGCGACGCTTTCCCACAGAGTGAGATACGGCCAACCTCTGACTCTTCAACGTGGTCCCACTGGCAGATATGCTCTTATCAGGACAGGCTGTTGCATACATCTTCCAACAGCCAAACACAGATATAGAAAAAGTGGCCTAAATATTGTGATAGGTGCAGCACAGGTGACTGCTGTGTGTGATCCACTGAAGAGTGGTCAAAGCCAAACTACTACAAACTCTTAAAGGGAGGTTCATGGTGGATTTACAGAGACAGTTTGATATTTTTTGCTGACAGTTGTAGATATATCTGTTTGTTACAGATACTGTATATCTGTTTGTTTATTTTGAGGATAGTTAGTTGTTGGCAAGTTAAGCTCAGGACACATATTGAAAACAAGAAGAAACAGGTCAACAGTCTCTGTTTCAAAATTCTATAATAACCCATCATAAAACCACAACCTGCCATCTTCATGTGTTGTTTTTTGTATAGATTACACAAATGAGATGAAAAACCCCAAATTAGTGTACTCTAAAGATACTGGCAGACTGATTTCACTACGTAGCCAGGCTAGCCCTTTCCCATTATATCCAGTCTTTGTTTTGAGCTAAGCTTAATAGCTTCTGGCAGTAGCCTCATATTAAACTGAGGGATATGAGAATTTCTCAGCATAATGTCAAACTAAACGTTAAATCCTGCCTAATGCAAAGCGTAAATTAGAATTGGTAATAATAAGTCAGAGAAGAACACAGGGAGAGTGGCAAGTCAGACCAACATCTGTTGTTCAATGACCAGAATTTGAGTGTTTGGTGTGTAAACTTGACTAAACTGCATCACTTTCACAAAAATAATGGTATGCTGATTCCTAAACCTAACCCTAACCCAGGTTGTTTTTTTTCCATGAACCTTACTTTAGTACTTAGGTGTCTAAACACAACCATGTAAACCATTTGTTAGAGAGGCAGGTAGGTTTGCACGTTTTCGTGTTGGACACAGATTCTGAAGTGCACGTTGTGTTTCTGTGTCAGACACAAAAGGGTATCACAAAAGCAGAGACATTTCCATGCTGAGATGACAACATGCTGAAAAGTTAAATCACTGAACTATTCCTTTAATTTGGAATAAAGAAGATGGATTTTCGTGTTCATGTCAGTGTTATGCCATATAACATGGTAAGAGGATGAAGTACATTATTGTGCATAGAGGTTTTCAGTTAAATAAGAGATTAGTTATCTTTTCTTTGCATTTAGTCACTTTGAATTTAAATTGTTTAGTAGCTCTTTGGGTGTCCTTAGGGTAACTAAACATGAGAATAGTTTGAGTGTGCACGTATGTGTGAGTGAAGGGGTTGGAAGGAGAAAGAACAGGAAGTGGACTAGTGTCGACTTGAAGATATGGCAATATAAAGAAACACACATACTCACACACACACTCGGACACTCGACACCCCCCTCCCCTGAGAGCCTAGAAGCTAATTAGCTCCTAAAGCATTTATTTATCACAGATAAACTGTCCAGCAATCTCACTGGCACATCCCCAATGGAAATAAGAACTACTCATTAGTTTGTTCAATTAAGCTTTCTTTTCCCACTTCAGCCTGCCCTCCCCACTGCACCACCGCGATGAGAATACACTTTTTGGTACTGCAAAAGTTGCTTCCCTTAAGCAGACTTTCCTTGTACACACTGCAGTAAAGGTGGAAGCCTTTGACATTTCTATCCATTTGTATGTGACCCAAATTAGATTTAGAGCCAGTATGTGGAAAGTCCTTGAAAGGAGAACTATGATTAGTAATCCTAAAGCAAAACAACAAGTAGGGGATTAATTCTCATTTCACATTTTTACTGTAAGACACTCGAAGAGGCAGCCGTCTGCTGCTGCTGTTGAATAAACTCATGAAGTGAAGTCACTTCACACAGCAAACTTTTCCACACGAAGGCCTATTTGGGATTATTTTGAGCTGAATGAACTGGATTCATATTGTTGACTCTGCTGCATTTCATTTATGCAGCATAACACCAAGCTGGTACCAAGTGGATCCAACTTGGTGTCGTGACAACTTGGTGTCAATAGCCAATTATTCAGTGTGCTGAAAAAGTGCTTTTGAGCCTCCATCTGTACGATCTTTGCAAAAACATGCTCTTCTTTCAGGTTGGATGCCTTGTGTTTGATCTGGAGGCTAAGATATGCAGCTTATACTTTCTGATGCAATATAATCTTTAAATACAGCTGAGGAAGATGTCATGCAGCTCACTTGTATTTACCTTTAATACAATATTTAATGTTCTTTACAGTCGGTTTGGCAGTTAAAAGTTAAAACAAAGTGCCACTTTTGTCTTCACTTTGCTGTTGCCAAGAATCGACATCTTTCTCAGGCAGAAGGGTTAATTATTCATTTATATGAACTTAAGTTTTGTCCTCCATTATGCAGTTTTTTCCCACTATTCTATATTAAATAGTCATTCTGTGTGTTACCCAGAAAAAAAAAAGATTTTATGAAGTACTGTACCTTTTCTTGTTCTGACTCATTACATTAAATCATTAAAAGCAAATTGCATTTTAAGCACCATTGGTATTTGAATGTCAGAGGCATAATAGATTTGTCGAAGTAACAGTGAAGTTGTTAGAATTCTGTTCTTAAGGTCAAACCCTAATCACAGGTAAAGGTTACTGATATTCCCACAAATTCCCATTTTTCCTTGTACACCAAAATACTCAGTAGCACAACAGTCATCAACATTGCATGGAGGCAAACTTCTCTGGCTTACTGATGAATGTGCCAAACTTGGAGAGGGGTTTTTACTTTCCTCAGGCCTGAGTGTCTATCCCCCCAAGACAGTATTGCCGAGACACCACAAAGGCAATATTTGGCCCATTCCATCACTCTAATTCACTCCCTGCGCATCCATATTTCATTCGGCCTCGGCTTTAATGAAAGTCATGGCAACTTCACCACCATTGGAGTCTCTAAGCGCAAACATTGAACAGAAAAAAAATCATAAATAAGGACATTGGCCTTCATACAAAACAATATGGGAGAGAATGAGGCCCCAAAGTCAAAGTTGGGTGGAGGAGAGAGGGGAGGGGGAATTCAGCTGCGTTGTAGCTGGGGAGGCCATCTGCCTGGAAGAGCCTGGCTATCTCCCATCCCAAGTCCCCACTTTTCCTCCACCCGACCCCCCCCCTTCCTCTACTGCATAGACAAGTGCCTCTTTATCCCAATGCCCTTCAGAAGACATTTGCACAGGTCTCATGTGCAATCCTGTTATCTTCTGCTGGCCTGAATATGCTCAGATTTTAAGTAGGGTTTGCTGTATTGAGTTGGCCGTCTACATCCCGGGGAAGCAAACATGACATCCCCACTAAAAGGCTGCTGGGACACCGGGCTTGGCGGTTGGTGCAGCTGTTACCTGCATATGCATGGCGTTTACACAGCCCCCTCCCCCTGTGAAATACAACACCGCATTAGCAAGAAGGATACAGTGTTGTTTCTGAGCTAGCTCTTCTAGATGTTGCTGACGTAAAAGAAAAACCAGAGCACCTCAAGTCAGACATTTGTTTGAGGCCTCCAACTTTAACTTACAATTTCATGGTTAATCTTTAACACTGTTAAAATTAAACACAAAGACTGAAATAGTTACACATATATTACGATATTCAGCATTTAAGCCTTTTATGCTAAATCTATAATGGAATCAATCCAGCTAGGTAGCTAGCTATGCAGATAGATGGATGGATGGATGGATGGATGGATGGATGGATGGATAGATAGATAGATAGATAGATAGATAGATAGATAGATA
>JAPZDZ010000001.1:12969111-13020659 GCA_029783805.1 Acanthurus tennentii | reverse complement strand
TTATGCTTTGAAAACAGACACCAAAGTGATAACTCCTGCCTTTAAATGAGACACAAAGAGATCAAGTTGGTCATTTAAGCTAAATTTGAGGTTTCTGATGATCTTCTGCTGGTAGCTTATAAAAATAAAACACTGGAAGAGGAAAATCACTCTACAGTTGAAACAGTTGTATGCATGTAGGCTTTACTTGTGTGAAGTGGTAACGGATTGCTAAATATTCAAGCTGGACTTGCAGTAGATTGCTTCAGAAGCAATGCGAACAACCGGAATAAGTGTTCCAAGAGCAAATACAGTTTTAGTTCATGTGAAGTGAATTCTTTGTTTAATACAAGGATGTGGAATTAACTGGCCACCTTTCCTCCTTTCATCCTCAACTTAGTGCTGTTTGACTGAGACAGATGGTTAAGGTAAATCAAGGCAGCTGAGTGGAGAGCACTGCTGACAGCACATTAAAGCCTCTCTCAATGAACTGTCACAAGTGCAGAGTGAAAGTAAAGTTTGATCATACGTGGCTGCTGTCCTGTCAGACATCCTTAAAAGCAAATGGGGCCTAAGTGCTGCGGAGCTCTGAATGAGCCTGAGATGACATTTGTAGTCAGTGCAAAGCAAGGGCATCGGCACTTCATCCTGGCTCCTGCAAAAGGACAATGAGGTGAGGACGACTCTGGCAGCATAGCCCGCCCTCCACCCTCACCCTCGTAGTAAAAGCATCTGACAAAGTGTCACTCTTCCACATCATCATTCGCTTCATTAAGGGCCAAGGCTGAAACTTTTATGCTGCTTGTGCAAATAGGTCATGAAACTGTGCAAGACTTCACGTTTCCAATTAGTATGCACATTTTCCAACCAAAATGAACAGTTTCATTGAAAACCAAGTTCACCAACTTTACTGGGAATGCCAACCTTTAATGTTACTTGGTTTTGGAGAAGCTTTTTTCATTTTTTAAAACTATTTACTGAGAGTTTTTTTTCTACTTATAATCAGGTTTATGCTGTTTTCAATTATTCCAAATGAGAGCTGGACCTGACCGCTCAAACATTTACCCAACCACATGAATGCATCCACTGCAAGCAAGCAAGCACTTCAGCTTGCTATGCTTTCTAAGGCATCATAGTTTGGTATCTATATTAAAAACAGTTGCTGTTGTGGGCTTTTTTAAAGCTCTTTGAAACATTGTATTGATATTAATAACATACTGATATTGAATTTTACAATTGCACATGACATGATGTGACATAGGGTAATGCACAATGTAATGATTTTCAGTAATTACCTTACACTGGTCTGGTGAAAATTGTGTTACACATAATTTTAATACAATTATTGTTTAATGCATCGAATTAAAACTGAAAATCCTATTTTGTCGGTGTCAAACTCTAATCAAGACACTAGTGACAAGGAAGCACTGGTGTGACTTTTATCAAGCAAGAAAAAATAAAAAGGAACTGAATAATGTGAATGCTTCCTTTACTGAGTAATAAGTTATTATATACGGATTGCTTTTAACAAATACACTTCCTAAGCCTTCTGTTTACATTAGCCGTTCTTTATACAAATGAACCAAAAGGTTCTGATTTAAAATAAAAAACACCACCAGTGTTTTCCACAAGTGCATTCAATCTTCAGCTGGGTATAAAGCAGTAGCAGGTCTGGGACAATGTTAGTCTTCACTGTAGTGAACCTGTTTGTAAACCAGATCTTCTTTACCACAGTTGTTTTTTCTCATTTGTCTGTACAGTGGGGAGCAGAGACAGAAGAGACAAGGGAAAATGACAATAAAGGTGATCCCAGTTACAAAAAGGCTTGGCTGTGAATGACAGGCTAACACCTAATTTGAAGAACATTCACTTAAAACACATCAGTCATACTGTTACAATCCCGTTGTTTCTCTGTGTTTGCCACTCCATATTTACATGTAACATCCGGGAAGAATATATCAGTGACTGTGTGAAATTTTAACAATGTCACTCATATAAGGGAAAAAAACTGCAGTTTGCTGCTATGATATGTGAAAAAAACAGATGCCCAATGGCTAAATGCTTAGATACAGATACATTAAGCAATTGAGTTTCAAAGGTGACCATGAGGTGACTTAAAACAGAAGGAAAGTTTTGATGGAAACGTTTTAATATCCAGTCATTCAGCCGTCAGCTAACACTTACAGAAAACTCTGCACGGCAGGAACCAGTGACTTGCGTCACTTTAGTACATGTGTTCCTTTTAAGTAAATTTTATTTCTTTTCTCCATTGCAAAACCTATGAGACTGCCCCACTTTATCCAAAACATGCTTTTCCCTTTTGACTGGAAGAGTGGAACAACTTAAGAATACTTTCAAATTAAAACATTGTATTGATGCTGAGTTGTTAATTTAAGCTTGTTTTAATGCAAAATAAACCATTTTGCACTTTAGTTTGGAATTTACCGTCATTATCCTTGTATTCATTGCTATAGCTCCTTAACGAAAAAAATAGTTATATTTTGGCAATCATGGCAGAGCCCCCTGTAAAACAATGCAGAGTGGTCGTACCAAACATAGCGTGCCACCTAAATTAATTTAATATGATAGCAGAAAAATAATCACTGCAGCATATTTTTGTTTTTATAATTCATATCAGATAGAAATAATTAAAGACTGCTCTCTCCCTAGAATCATCTAGGAAAACACCACATTTGCCAAAATGTAGACACATATACAACTCGAAAAAAAAAATTCTTGTGAATGTTGTTTTCATTTATTCCACAAAGCATTTGCAAAGTGTAGATAATTTGCAGATTAAGCTGATTAGATAAGGCTTGATTGCAGCTTTTGAAAAAAATGTAATCTGTAATAAGCAAGGCTTAATTTGTCTGATTGGAAAACAGACCACCTTAAATCACAGAAAACACAATGGGACGGTTTCTGTGGGAATAGCTAGAGAGGCCTGTGCTGACATATCCTTAATGAATAACTTACGGACCCTTGGACCTACAGTGGGTAGAGCTTTGTTTACCTCGGCCCAAACCTGCACTCCAACACTGTATGCTACTTCACTCTTCCATTAGGGCGTGTGTTGAGGCCTGTGCCCACTGTTTAGCCTGGCACAGAGGTACTTCTAGCTGTAGGAATTTGGTCTCCCACATATTCTAAAACCCACTTTCACTTGCTTCCCAGTGGGCCAGAATACCTTATCTCTGATGCAAAAGCACTTTCATAAGTGCCCCACTGGAGAGGAAAAACACACAAACAAAGAAATATTCAGACATAGATTGAACTTTGTTGTTCTCAGCCAATTTGTTTGGTAGGTGGTAGTGAGCAAATGGGCTGTTTTTTCCAAGTGGAATGTTTTACACACTTAAAAAATTTACAAGGTGGGTGAGCAAAACATGTACATTGAATGCGGGATCATCATTATGGCATTAAAAATGTAAACATTTCTAGGGGCCTTTTAGAGTCCCTGTGTGAGCGCATTTCTTCTACACTGATGCTCTCAATGTTGACCATTTAACGCTGAAGACATAACTGTCCTTGAGGGAGTTTTTCTTTAACAAAGAGGATAACCTAGTTCAAAAACATTGAACAAATGACAATGGCAGAGCAGAAATGGTCCGTGAGTCCATCTCATTCTAGCTCGATGCTTTTAACGTCACTGTTCCTTAGACAGACATCACCCCACGCCTAAAAGTGGCTCTGAACCAGGAGAAACAGCCATTAAGAGCAATTCAACTGCATGAAAGTAGAGTCTGACAGGTCCACTCTCAGTGGCAGATGCCATTATAACCTGTAAAATGTGATACTGTCACTTTAAGGTTATATCATTTTCCCCTTCCACTCTGGCAGCCCATCTGCTCGATAATAAGGCCACGCTCCTTTGTTTGAGGTCATATAGCCAGTGTGTCCATTTAACATCCTTTACTTCTCCAGTGTTTACTATAAATATAAATATAAATACATTCTGAATCCTCTTAGAAGTAAATTGTTAAAGAATATCTTTAGGCTGTGTTGGCCAGTGTGTGTGCAAAGCCAGCTCCAAATGAGTCTCTGTGCTACATTATGTTTCCATACATATAATGTTATTATAGCAATGTAATCTATTTGTCCCTGTTTCTTAAAGCAGTATAGTTTCTAAAGGTTTGATTCAAGACTCTATCTCTTGAGCTAAAGCTCCTCCAAACAAGAAGCTATGAAAAAAAAACCCTCAAATTTTCATCGTCACCACAGTTCAGATGACAATTACGACAGCCCAGGTTTAATCATAGAATCGGGTAGTTCATTTTCTCAATGTCAACATGAAACCTTGTCAAAAAATGAATTCTGTCTTTCTCTCGGGAGATAAGCAGGCTCCAGTGCACCGGGCTCATTCAGAGGAAAAAAACTTGCAGGTCACAAGGCAGCGACTTGCATGTTTTCTTATTTTTTTTCACCCTCCCGCTCTATCCTCCCCCTCTCCTTTTTTCTGAAAACCACCCAAGAAGAGATTAATCATGAAGGGAAAACTCAACTTCACCCTCTAGCTGCAGGTCACAGTTCTTATTTCGTGTGGAATTGGCTTTCGGAAAGCAGAAGGCCTGCCCGGGGGGCAGGGACCTGATATGAGAGGAATTTGAGAATGAAGCAGAGGGGATTGATTAGCCCACTTCATATCCCACACTCCGTAAGCACAGTCCAGCTGCAATCTAACACACCGCTGAGCTGAATAGACAAGAGAAATTGGATTCCTTCCTAATATTTAACCTTCAAGTCAGCTCTAACAGCTGTTGATGGGTTGCTCTACCAGGTAGTTACAAGAGGACTTTTTACATGTAACATAGAGAGGGAATAGCAAAGTGGGAATGTGATGACTTTTCTTTAGGTTATTCAATTACAATGGTGCAAAGAGCAGCTAGGCTATTGAAGCACATCATCTGCATGCAACTGCACTGGGGGATTTAATTTTACACCTCTACTTGTCTGAACAGGCTGTGTGAGTGTGTGTGGGCACATGCATATACACCACTCACATGCACGTCACTTAAATGTGCACACACACGTGCACAAACAAGCGTGCACCGAAATACACACGTAAAAAGCAATTAATGCCACGAAAGTGGAGTATGCAGCTAATGGATGGATCATATACAGCCATAATGACTTGCTTTGATGTTGGTTGTCAAAGTAGACCTATTTTAGACTTTAGAGCAAAAGGTGCTGGAAAATATCCTGTAATGCTTCCATTCTTTTTATCTCTTTTCACAAGCAGATGGTAGAACAAAGAGTGATGGCATCACTTCCTCACCCTCAGATCTCAAGAGTAACTACCATTTAGATTTCTGTTTTTCTTGGTCTCTTCATGAATCCAGATCAATGTATAAAAGTATGAAGATTTGACTGAGAAATTGTGCATCTCAGTGACTCTGTGACCACATTAGACGCCAATGAATACTTAGTGGTTTCATTTATAGGCCCGTTTGATCATATCCACCCACCATCTCTTGTGCCAGCCTTGGGGAAGTGTTGATAAGAGAGCAGGATGTCATCAGGCTCTTTTCTCAAGTCATTAAGCCATGCAGTTTATTCCAAGCAAAGTGTTTCCCATTTGAATGAGCACATTCGCAAATGTCTTATGATAATTAAGAGCTTGAGTTGCAGAATTGCAGAATCAGATTCATTAGGAGAGTCACACATTTTTTATTAGCACCTTATTCTGTTCCAGGGCTGCAGCAATGCCTGACGACACGCAGCTTTCCCCCCTCTCCACAATGAGGGCTAGAGATTTAAGTACTCAACTTTCATGATTAGAGAGGACGTATTGTAAAACTTCACATCATAGATTTGAAAGAAGTATATTTAAAGTAAATTTAGCTGATTTTTATGCTCCCCGGGAGAATTTAGGTCAATTTGCTAAAGCATATTTCAGGCGCAGGAAAGCAATCCAATAAAGTAGTCTGGTACAAATCTATAGATAAATGATGCTTCACATTCAATTACAGTGAGGATTTTATCTTTACTTTTTAATGATTTTGTCAATTAGTCAACACAGTGTTTCTTAATTCATCAAGGACTCTGGCCTAGTATAACTCAGTGTGTAAGCATTTATTAGATTAGAAAAAGGCAGGGGGGAGAAGGAGAAAAGACATTAGATGACATGGATGTTTTTTCATTAAAATAAATTCACCAGCAAATAAACGATCCACATTCCACTGAAGACAGCTTTCTGTTATTTGGGAATCTTCTGTGCTTCTTAAAGTGGGTTTAGAGCAGTAAACAAAACAAAGCTGAGGAATGGTGGTTCCTTATTTCCTTGAGTTTTGACACAACTATAGAGCACAGACGCAGCACACCAAACCAACCCACTGGGGAGCCAATGCAGGGACCATGAGAGTATACTCACAACACAAATTAATTGGGGAAAAAAAACTAATTCTGACATTCCCCGAAGAGGGTCTTTCATCTTATAAATAGTGGCTGCAAACTTGAGTATTTTTGCTCAAGTAACACAACACTGCAGATGATAGGATTCGTTTGGCTCAACCCTAGGGGCCCGGCATGACAAAGAACACTTGTTTAGCAACTGCATAAGCTGGTCCCAACATGGGCCCGTGACTGTGCCCAACCTCACCTAGAAACCTGCTCCATTTGCATTCTGCCTCTCCAGACACCGGGCCGCAGAGTCTGAGGGGATGCAGTGTCCCAGAGATGGCATTGGAAGCTCACACATAAATTAGTGTTTTTCCACCCCCACCTTCTCCCACCGCTGCTCCTCCCCTCTCCCCCCTTATTTGTCCCATGGCTTCATCACATCACAGTTCATGCAAAGGAGAGAGTGAAACCCAACTTTAAAGTTTTTCCATCTAATTACAGTCTGTATTTACTTTCCTGAGGCTGCTGTGTGAGCCAGCGTATCGGCTTTTTAAGTCCTGAAACCGATGTTTAATTCAGCATTGAACAAGTCCTTTGGAATAATAAAGCAACAGTGTAAAATAAGGTTCACCCCTAATCCAAACCCACAAAGCTCAATCTGTTACTTTATACTGAACAAAATGTATACAGTGGACTATAAACTGTGTTTTCATCAACCCCCTCTCTCAGTGTTGTAGATTATATTGATTTTCACATCATACGCTGGCAGAGTTGCTAAGCTAGCAGCTTTTACAGTTGTTGTATTATTGTATTAGTAGCTAGTAAGGAGTAACCAGTAGAGACACTACAAAGAGGAGCGACACTCCCTCCAATCTGTCCATCTAATGGGAAAAAGGAAAGACAGAAGACCACTGCAGTGTTGACTCTTTCAAATGCTACCCCCGCCCATTCCTGGCCTTTCCAGACAGTCACACTCTTCGCTGGCACATCATTTGCTATTGCCACAAATGCAATCATTAATTTACCCTTCCCACTGAAACTTCATATACCCATGACACATTTTTTTCTTTGTCTAATTAAATATAATTTTGAAGCTCTTTAAATCCAACTTCATCCAAATGCACAATCTAATTTTTCATTTGCTTTTGTACATGATATAAGACATCAAGTCAATAATTTATTAAATTACTTTTCCCATTCATTTTCTTCTATCTATAATTGATCTCTCCAGTTGAAATTCTGTTGTTCCTCTTACTCAGCCAGTCTGCGGAGAGGCTGCGTGACATCACTGTGAACAGGGCTGGTACCTCCCCATACCCCTTACTGGAAAACACACACACATACACACAGAGAAATGCTTGGGACATACGTACAGAGTGTACACAATAAAGCTCTTTCTAATCTCAACAGTTTGTACATCAACAAGTAAAAGCATCATTCCATCTTTTACACTTGGCACATTTTTTTGTTATATTTAATTTTTTCAATTGCATTTTAGTAATTTTACCTTTTTTATTTATAAATATAGTTATCCTTTGATGTGTTTAATTATTTAAAACTGGTGTCAAAAATATTTACAGTAATAAATTTGCTAATAGATAAGGTAGAGTCCTTTACATACTCACACATATCGGTGTGACTGAAGGTTCTAACCAGAGTAACAAGAAGCTTGTCAGGCTGTTGCACTTGTTCTTGGTTTGCAGTTTGCAGTTTGCAGCTGCAATAACAAGAGTACATTTAAACATATAATAATGTCATAGTTTGCTCATAGGAGCTAGCTTCTGAGCTTTGCACAACTCTTCAACTCTTACACTTTAGAAACCCCTGCAAACAAACAAATAGGAAAGGGGAAAGGGGAAAACAAATTGTGCAAATTTTAATTTTTACAAGCCATATTGCTGGTAATTGTTGGTGATTGTACACTAAGCAACAAATCTCTGGTAGTTCTTGATCACTCTTGGCCACTACTGGCCAATAAGAGGAGTGAGCATTTGGCAGTCATCGACGATGTAAAAACAGTGCAGTCAAATTTTGAAAAAAAATATCAGGTTGATAGTTTCTAATAGTAGATGATTTCAGCTGGGAACAAATACAAACACTGTCACATGTACACACTGGCTCACTGGTTATTATTCTGAATGATCATCTAGTCTTACAGGGTTGGAAATTCCTTCAACTAATCAACCTATAACTTATAAAAAAAACAAGTGAGAAAAAAAAAAGAAAAGAAAAAAAAACACTAACAGTATAAGCAAGATTTGGGTTTGGTTTGTTGGCTATTTAGCCGTATCTTGTTCCTTATGTGAAAAAAAAAATATTGAACGATTGTTAAAGTCAATACGCTCATCAGTGTTACCTTTTCATGAACCAACTAATTACAGTTTGGATGGGCAGGACATAAAAACAGGTTGACTCTATTTAGCATATTCAACAAGCTAAAGAATGTGTTTGAATGTTAAAGTTCTGTGTTTGTCAAAGTGGTATGTAAAAGGCTGTCACTTAAAGGCTGTAAAAATCCACCAAAATAAAAAGTTATTCTGTTACATTGGGTCACTCTTTCTCTTCCACCACTGACAGAGTTTTGTCAGGGGTGACAGCAAAGCTACAAGCTAACGTGATAGATGTACCGTGACGTCATGGCTACTCCCTCCAGTTTCAGTGGGTCCCACATCATTTTAAGGTTGTGGAGGAGCGTATCAAGGAGAAATGAATGCTCCTTTCAGTGAAATTTAGGAATTGCTGCTTGAGTGGGTTATGTCAACAGTTCCAATGGAGAACAGGGAGAGAAGACTTCTTTTTTAATGTGCTCACTCACATTAAAAAGGCTACTAAAGCTGGCTCAGTCAGCTGGTCCACCACCATAGTCCTGAAAGATATTTATTTTCATGTTGTAGTGGTACCTTGGGATGAAAAGTTTCTCTGTGTAGCTTTCTAAGGTGTGGTTTACCCTTAAATACAGCACTGCTCTTTAGCTACTTCCTGGATGCAAAGGTTTCTGCCAAGGTACTGGAGTCTTCTTCTACCTAAATGACCATAAGATTATTTTGGCCTGGTCCCCAGAGTTCGCTATGTTCCACACTGCAAAGGTGATGCTCAACTTTACCAGGCACGAAAAAAGAGGAAAAACTCTCCTTCACCTCTTCAAACTGGTGCTTTATCAGGAAGTGCTACTAATTCCTGCCACAGTAAATGCCAAATCCTTTAAGTCCAGGTGCACAACAATGACAGCTGTGATTCTCATGCATCTTTTAGGTATATTGGCAGAGGCTCGCTCTTTAGTTCTCTTGGGTATCCCGAATATGAGGTGAATGCAGATATGTTTTCAGCATCTGGGTTGGCTCCAAATGTCACATGTATCGCAGCCTGAATATTTCCCCAGCAGTAAGCCAAGTCTGGTCCACTGGGAGAGTGTCCACCTATGCATCTGTGTTCACAGACAGGTTGCTGATGGAAAGGGATTTGACTTGCATGACAGTTCTTCCATTTAGCCTAAGGCCTTTGAACCCCCGAAAACCAAAGGCTAAGAATTATGGTACAGATCCAAAGGAAGCTGTAACACAGCTTTGTGTTTTGATTCCAACCTTTGGCTGGCAGGGACACACTGTGATGCATTAGTGGATTAGGAAACATTGCAATAATCAAAACATTGCTGTAGCAGAAATGCCTTTATTAACAAGTCTCAGTTATGAAGTCTGCTATGCTGCCCTCTCTCTAACTACTTCAGTTGCTCAACACAAGATAAGGTGTGATGGGCCATGGTGGACCAGACATGCAGTATGAGATCTTTACAGTTTGTGTGACCCTGCATAAACAATGTCCTGCTAACTTACAACCCCTTAGACTCTGGGACTGCAATAGCTAGAAGGGTTAAGTCTTAACATAGTCTGTGTTTGCACAGTGCTAATTTTGGTTGCTGGGTTGGTTTTCTTCCTTAATAGTGCTTAGTATAAACCAAGCTTGGAGCACAGTATTTTGCCTCCCCATCCTCTATCACAGCAGGAGCCGGAAAGACACCTGTCCTTATCTAATGAGTTCATGTTGATTTTATGTCATGCTGGTGTCACAGCAAGAAGTCCAAGTGTCATGTTTACCCCCTTAAACCTACAGAGAGCCTGTTCACTATAACTGCAGTTCTGTAATGACAGACATTTAAGTTTTCGCGTTGCCACTGCACAAATTGCTGAAAGTTGATGCTCAGAGCACCAGAGAGCGTTTGTTTTTACACCACTATCACTAAAGCTCTGGATTGCCCTAAGGAGCAGATTTTTAATGTCTGAGGCCAAGGGGTACCCAGTTAAAAAAGCTTGTGGAGAGCATGGCCAAATGGGCAACAGAACCTAAGCTAGCAAGCCCAGCAACACAGACAGGCTCAGCAGCCTAAATGGACATTATGACAGAGCAGAAGATACAGAGGAAGCTAGGAGGAGAAAAATAGAGTTACCAAGCAAGAGCCAAAAGTAAATGTCAGTATTGAATTCACTCATTGGTGAGAGCTTCACAAAATAAAAGACCACAAGGCAGACATCAAAGTGAACATGATGCTATTTGTCTGTAACGTTAACCAGCTTACTGAGTTTTGCGTCTTGTGATGTTTTTTGCCTAACATTGGCTGTTTGTTTTTAATCATAAGCCAGGTCAGCCCGTTTCAAAAGGACATAACACTGTTATGAAACTACTGACAATATTGTAACAGGAACCTGGGATTTGTATTGTATTGTAATGACTGTATTACCTTACATGTATTCACTGGTTACTTCATGAAACAAAAGAAACATAGAACATTAAAATCACTGATAATTCATTTTTACATCACGTCAAAGGCACATTTAGATACATGATAATCATCCAGGTGTGTTTCTTACCTGAACCCTTAATAAGGGTCTAACAACAAGGACAGACATGGCACAGTCTCTGAAATTATTCCATAATTAAATGTTTACATAATTCAATGGATCATTTTGGTTCATTTTAAAATTCAAGAGCTTCACTGAAACAATTTCCTCTCCCTAATTACAATTTCCTTTCAGACTGACATTTACAATGCAATCGTCAGATCTTTGGAAATGTGTTTTTTGAATTATTATTTCTGCCTTCATCACTACAGTCAGTGACAAGAAATTGAGTTCATACAAAAGAGCACAAAAATATCGGGGCCTTTGACCTGTGCAGCTAACTTATTATTGTATGCTAAAGACAAGCTGAACATTTTGACAACCATGCACATGAGAAGAAAATCAGAGGAAAAAAAATTGGTTGTTCCAGTTTTCTCAGAATGCCTTTCTGCTATTGAAATGATCTGATGGAACATCAAACAATTGTGGCTGTGCAGCTTTCAGAGGGAAGACAGACAAAATTATTTGATGCCATCTGAGGCTCACCAGTGCTGAGGATCACAATACAGCTAGTTGACACACTGGTGATTATTCATGGCACTCACGCTTTATTATCCTGGAGAGACTGAACAATGGTTTTCTCTTGTGGGAAGTGAACAGTTAGAGTTCTAAACTCTGCCAAAACAATCGCCCTATGCATTTCTCACAGCAGTGAAACAACACAGGGCTAGAGGGATGCAGACATCTCTGTCTCCCTTGGGTGTAATCTGACTTAGATAAATATTTGCCATGCGTCTGAGCATCACACAAAACCATTGTGATGCTCTCGTGAAGCTTGCTGTGATTGCTTTACTCCACCACAGAGATGGATTTTAGCCTTCAAGAGACTTTCACTCAAGATGCCCCTCCATATGTAGCTGAAAGTGGAATGAAAATCTATTTAAAAAATCATTTTTAAAAAAAGGAAAAGCATCTCCTATAATTTCACAAACATATAAACTTGTATAAATAATTATTCTTGACATGAAAATATTCAAAAGCCTCTGAGTCAAAAGCATGAACAGGATTTTTACTTTGTATGTTGGAAGGTTTTTTCCTTAAAAAAAAAGGCAAACAGGTAAGTTAAGTATTGGCAGTGACACAAATTATATTGCTTTGTCTTTGAAGAGCTCCAATAAAGCTGTTTTCTAGATGTCTGCTTGCCCCACAGCACACGCTGGCCCATGTAGCTCGTGTTTTACCATCACACACATCCATCACTGAGTCAGGAATCATATCAATACTTGCCCATTTCCCCATTTGGGGAGAGCTGAGTAGATCAATTCATTTAAAAGGAACCACAGCCAGACATCCGTTTTAGAGATTAGAGCATATATTGGCTAGTCATCTGATGGAGGGTTTAAGGTTCATTAAGTCAATGGAATCTTTAATCAATAAGCAAACTGTAAGTCCAGGCTTTTATGGCAGAACTTCTACTGCATATCTAGTTACACTGGTAAAGGAGAAAACACTAAGCAGCCTTGGCCTTATTTTCATGATGTTTATTTTTTTTTCCAAACAGTTTTGTCTTTGGTGAAGAATTTTCGCGTAACAAGATACTCAAGAAGCACAATGATTTGTTTAGAAAATTGTGAAATTGATTCTCTGGGAAATATTTTTGTAACAAATGTGTTTCATAACAGTGGTGATCTGATGCGGGTTTGAGACAATAAAAATGGGGAAACATTGGTGAATAATAATTTCTTGTTTCATTCTCAAAGTCAAACGACTGTCAAACAAAATGTTACGCAGACAAAGACAAAGGGTAAGAACAAAGGAAACGCATCAAATGCATACTGTCATATCCTTACAGTATTGTCTGAATGACAATGGGGTAAAACTCACCAGAGTCCTCAATCAGTGGGTTTATGTAAATCCCGTAACTCAAGTTTCTATCTACAGTCCAGCATACCCCTCTCCAGCTGAATCATCGGGCATACTCCGACCGTGATTTTTAAGTGTCACTTGTGTCCACCTGAATTATTGTTTGTGTGTAATGCAGGGGAAGAACTGGCATGCAATGAGAAGTGGTTGTGTCCTCTGATTGATTGTTAAGTGTTGTCCAGGAGCCCATTGCCAGACTCCACTTAACGGCAGGCACAGCAGAAAGCAATCAGTGGCTGTTACTAAGGGTCTCGTGGGGACGGGTCTGCTCATGATTGATCTTCAGTGGATCTCTGGTGAAACCCAGTTCTCTGAGACATCTTCAGAGTCGTGCTCAGGTCAGAGAGAGTGCCCTCAGACTTGAATGTGTGGCATCACATCCACAGAAAAGTTAAGCTAGCTCAACAACAACTACAAAACCCTTTTCATCAATATAACTTTATTCGTTTGGAGAATGTGAAATTTCTCCTTGTGTCTAATCATAAGTAGTACTGTCCTGTGAAGCGTGTTAGTTTGCGTGACAAATTGTATGTATTTGCATGCATACTACATACAGTATGCTGACAGCAAATTACTGCATGAAGCAGTGAATTGGAGTCAAATGGTAACTCCCAGTGGACATACTGCATGTCCCCCAGGTCGCCACTATTGTACCTGAGGACACACATGCGCGCACACACAGCTGTCTTTAGTGTCAGGCAGTAGAGCTGTCGGCTCTCCAGTGGTGTGTCAATGTGTTCAGTGACCACAACGCCTGGTGTTAGTCTCATTACAGAGGGATCAAAGGGACATGAGCTTCATAGCAGCAGGGACTCTCTTCAGCCCCCTGAGAAGCAACTCCTCCTCTAATCTCAAAGGTCACATTTAGTCATTCAAATATAAAACAGCATCACATCCATGGCACCCATGTGACCTGCTGGAGTCATCTCCAAAGCCAGAGTGCAGAGGCGACGCACAAAACCAGAAAAAGTAAAAAAAAACCTAGTGTATGCATTTAATGTGTAAGACAAACTGCAGTTTATCCTTTAGCAATAATTGGCCTCTAAGGTGCCAAAAATTATGGTGATGACTCTGTTGATATTTAATCTAGACTAGAAAGTAATGTTATTTAAATATTCAATTAAAATTCTTGGGCCCAGTACCACGGAGACAATAATCCTCATTAAGAAGCTGGCTGAGGGTTTGTCCTTGCACAGTGTCAAAATGAATGAAAATAACTGCCATGAATTGTGCAAACATTTGGTGGCAACTTTATATTCTTAATTTAACTGATCAGACGATGTTCCAATGTCAGAGGTTAAGCGTGGAAGGGAATCTGTGTTTAAGATGAAACCTTACTGCCCCCTTCACATGTATCTTCCTCTTTAACACAACTTTCATTTTATTTTCTCATACATCTTCTTACATGCACAATGTGGTGTTTTACATTCATTTCCATATAACATGTTATATGTGTACATTGATCCGTTCAACATGTGCTGTGCAGAGTGTGACTGTCATCAAAAGGGACAACAATTACAATTAAAATCACACCAGTGATTTTTGTCACGGAATTTAGTTTTCATTCCTTAAATGACACAGTGAGTGGACAATGATGGTGGCAGCTAATAACATTGCTGTGCCAACAGCAGTTCCTCGGGATCTGAGCAGCTGTTCTGCAGTCTATATTGGCCTGTTCTTCAAGTGGAGAAAAAAAGAGCAACCTAGATGAGAATTTTGTGCTTCAGTGGCTATTGAAAGATGAGGCAATAAACTGCTAAACTTGAGTAATCACACACTCCCTGAGGAATTTCTCAAATGGGGATGGTCAAAAACCTTGAAATTTGAGCCCCTCGCACGCGGCCCAGGCTTTAACATTTGATGAGATTCATTATAGTAGGGAGCTGAATACAAGTGTCTTCTGATTACAGGGCCCACCATTAAAAGTTCCCACCAGTGTGCATTTCCATGGTAGAACGTCAATGGGATTAAAATCTCAATTCACTCCAGTCAATTCTCCAGTAACAAGATTTCATTAAAAGCAGGCAGGGAGGAAAATGGACTCGAAAGCACTGAAACAGCTGGACTATAAATTATAAAAATGTGCTTTCTGCTAACTGAACACACCTTCAGCTTGCAGATGCATTATTATTTAATGTTCAGAGGAGCTGGTTTTATGTAAATTGGAGTCTTCTATTCTCCTCAGTCCCCTTCTCAATGCCAGGTACTTCCAAACCAAGCAAAGGGAGAGATTATGCAAACCAATTAACATATGAAAATAACGTATTAATATACTGTCTCTGAACTGTATCCAATCAGTTCCTTTTCACTGGCGTGTGTACAAAACAATTAAAATTAAATTTATACTGCTCTTCCTTAACATATTCTGCAGCAAGCGGAGTCAGTGAGCAAATGCTGACAAAAGTTTTACAGGCCTGTGTTCTTCCTTAAAGGCACACTGACTTTAAGAATATTTATAAGAAGGCATGCTAATAAATTCCAGTCTTTGTTTCTCCCTAATGATGTGTGCATCTGAGACAAAGCAGTGAAATCCATAGCGTTAGCCAGGTGCTAATGAATGGCTTACATTATGCTGTCCGCTAATTACTACTGCACCATAAATAAAACACAAGACAATCAATTAGTGCTGGACGTGTGTTTGTTAGTCATGGGCAGCAAGATCCTCCAGGCCAAGGCTTTGCACTGAGTCGCCTCTTCAGGGTGCAATTTTGAAATAGATAGGATGAGTTAAGATAAATCACGATTTGAATGTTGCCGAATGCACTTCAGGCAATCTATTTCTACTCACAGAGATTGCTAGCAAATTAATATCCACGCTATTTCAACCGAGAGGTGAGTAAAGCGTTAAAATGCACATGAAGCAGAAAAGTCCTTTCCACTGAATTAGACAAAAGAAATCCAACAGGCGGCTATCGTCTCTCTGCCTTTTAATGGAGCTTTGCAAAAAGGCTTTCTCCCCCACTTCATACAAAGCTCCTCTAGTTTCCCAGACACCAACTGGCTGACGTATCACACTTGATTTGAACCAGAGCAGGGGAAATCAGAGTGCATTAACACTGCATGTAGAAGGCACTAACTGAATGATCCTAGCATTATGCGGCCTCTGGCCTGGCCTATCTGCGTAGTTTGATGCATAATTTGAACATTAATGTAATTTACATTTTAACACAGTCCCAAAAGTAAACTGATTAGTTGATAGTTATCTACTAATGTGCCAAGAGGACCCACATGTCACTTGCATGCAGGCAGAGGGACGGGATTACACATGACAAGGTTGGCCTTGCAGGAGCACAAAGAGACAATGCCTGCCAGAAGGATAGACGCCAGAGAGAGGTACCAACACACACACACGCGTACACGAATACACATTAAGTGTAACACAAAATCTTGTGGGGTAAGTGGCTGTCGTTCAGGTTTGCTAGTGTAGCATTTCTGTCTAGCAGGATCCATCTTTCCTCTTTATTTTCAAGGACCTTTAAACAGATCATAGCAATAAGGAGGGAGAACCTAACAATAAATCTAGAGGATACAACACTAAGTTCTTGCTTGTTTTTGCAGTCCTTAGACCGCTTGGTAACATCTACAATTATGCACTTGTGCAAAGTTTTGAAAGAAGTTTGCTTCCCAAGGATCACATTAATCCATCTAAAATTCAAATTTAAAAACTTTTTTAAAGTATTTCTGGGCCATCAAATGTCTTTTATCTCTGTCCCGGCAGAGTTCCCTCTTTTTCATGGGACAAATTAGTGCCCCTGTAGATGACAGAAGCGCTTTAAAGAAAGTGCAACAGAGTTGCAGTCCCATGATGCAATGCTCCCAGTGGTTACATCTGCTCCATTCTTTCATCTTTCTCCATTGTTAGGTGGGAGCTGTCACATTAGGAGGAGAATCGTGGCTCCTTCCCACCCCCAAGTACCCCTATTTTCCCATTCCAGCAGTTGGCAGGGTGGCAGGCCCATACAAAGGAGCGTGCACCAGGAGCACAGAGGGGAGCACCGTTAGAGGAAAAACAGTTTGGGAATTAAGGTCATTAATTTTCCACTTTCAAGGGCTGCCACACAGACGGAGATAAAGTCAGCATAAATATTCCGCCGAAGTTTCTCCTGTTTTTCTCCTCTCCCCATTTTCATCGGCAGCTCATTTATCTCCATGCTGTCAATTAGAGGCAAAAGCAAAGAACTAATTAGGAACTGTGCAATTTTAATTAGCTGTTTTGATAATTAAACTAATTGGTTCCCTTGTGTTTCTGCAATGTGTGCTGAGAACTTTTTTGATATCTGGGCAGCAGATTTCCCATCCGCTGGTTAATTAGTCACTTTTGCATTAAAAAGGAGCCTTCCTTAATAGCCTTAATTTGCAGTTGAAAAGAGAATCTACCATCAATAATTTGTGTAATTGGTAACCGTTTGATTGTAATTTAGAGGCACGGCCGGACAGCTCGGCATGTCTAATTCCTAATGACTAGGATTAAAGTTGGATTAACTGTTTGGGAAAGGGATTCACTCTCTCCTCTTCCCTACCCACCAAATGATACCTTGTCTACATTTGATTGGTCATGAAATTCAAATTGACTAGGTGAACAGCAGGACTTATATCATTCCTATTACCTTCTACATGGTGAGCCTGTCAAGTTACATCAAAAAGATTCCGATAATTCCTGTTTTCCACACGGCATCTTTGGAGCTACACAAGGAAGAGACTAAAACATGTGGTTACAATTTATTATGTGATGTGCTAAACTTCTTTTATCAAACCCATTTGTGTTCAACTCTGAAGGGAAAACATAGCCAAGATCAGCCACTAGGAGGAGCAAAGCCTTAAATCTCAGCAACAAAGTAGGTCTCACTGTTCACTGAGACTCCATTCAAGCAGTAGGCAGTGCTTTTCTCTCTGAACGTAAAATTGCATATCAAACAAAGTATACATCCAAAAACAGCAACTGAATGTCTGCCTGTAAGCTACACGCCTGAATTCAGTGCACACATGACATTACTGTATGTTATTTTGTACAATTACTTACCAAACTGCTGTTTGCTGCAGCAGCAGAAACACCAGGGGAAATCACACTAATGTTTACAGGTGCCAGCTTAATGCCAGAATACATTTAAATATTGCTAGAAGCTGGGAAACCTGGACTAAAAGCATATCATTCAGCATCTTAACTATCAGGCACCATCTCTATACTTTTACAACACAGAGCCCCCGTCAGTAGTCTGATTAAAAAGCACCATTCATCCCACTTAGCCAGAATACAATTAAGGGACATGGCTTTAAAAGCCCAGCCCTGAAGCCTCTCCCCATCCCACATAAAAGGAGCACTTTCCACTGAGCCTTGCCTGTAAATATCATGTTTGATATGAGGTTTTAATCTGCTTAGCCATTCTGAACTATAGAATGGGCTCATCCTCTCTGTGAAACCCCTGTCCAATGGCTGTGTGCCTGAGGACGAATAGGAACACAACACTAGTGCGCTATCTGATTAGGTGAGGTTAATTACAGAGCACTGTTTTGTAGTGGCTGCATTTGAGGGCCGCCCATAAATAGATGGGCATGGCTAATGCATGCTCAGAAATGAATTTTAATTAACTGTGTATCAGAGAAGCTCACTCAGGGGCTTGTTTCTAGTATGTACTGACCCGGCTGTTGAATGTGGAGTGGGAAAGGGTCTGCACCCAAGACACTGTGAGAGGGGCTGAAGAGTACACCATGGCCTTCATGAGCCATGTATCAGAGACACACACATGTTGTGTCTTTGTGGGTCATTTATATTGATGAGAACTACCTTGATTAAGAGCCACTGTGCAACCCGATCATGTTTTCACATTATAATCATAGTTAATGCAGGGAGCTGGATTGATGGTCTCTGCAGCTACTTCCTTTGTCCAAATGAGGATCAAATATTACAACAGTTTAACATGCATGAAGCTTCTGTCTTCGCAGTTACAGGATTTTGTACAATATGTTCACTCCAAAGCCTGAAGCACCAGTAAGGTTATTGTGGTAAAACTACATATTAACCCTCTCACACACCATTTTTGTCCCCTCTGTGACCAATCTTTATATAGTGTGTTTTTTCTGCATTCAAATGTCAAATGGCGATTTGAAGTCAAGCCCCGATGATACTGAACCATTCTCTCCCCTTTCCTTTCCACTTTTCTGTGTGATTGGATTAATTATGTGTCACTCACTTTGCTAGAGGTCAGCAAACATACATTCTCGGTCATAAGTCATCAATCTATGTGACCGTGGAGATGAAAAGTCAAGCATGTCAGCCAGAAAGCTGGACAGAAAGGGATCAGCCCATTGATTTCAGGGCCAACCCAATCTCACCACAGCACACTGCCATGAGAACTGAAATTATCCCTACAAGCTATATGTACAGTGAGCTCCATACCTTAGATTTGTGCATGATAACAATAATGGCTAATTTAAAAAAGTTTTTTTTTTTTTTTCTCAAATGCAGGGCAGTGTAATGTGCATAATGTATGATAATAAAACAACCAACAGAAACAGATCAATATAATGTAACTTAAAAAAAGAGGACTTCCATGTAGATGTAATTATTTTCACTCAGTGCAGTTCGCAAATTTTATTCAAAGTTTAACCTCCACCTCAATTTTTACAGATATAATTCTTTACAGAAGAGTCTCCACTTCCCTGAATCTTACTAAAATAATGGTCTAATACAGATCTTTAAGTGGCACTTGATCTGAAATAGTTTGGGAGTAATTATTATTACAATTATTTGATAATAGAGTAGATAATGATAATGTGCTTATACTGGGGTTGTATTAACTGGTGCAAAATGTAACAGAAGGCAAGGACAGACTGAGCAAGCTCACACCACAGACAGCCTGCTGGCTGCTGACGAACCAGCATTATCATACTCCACTCCACTCTCCTAAATGGCTAATCTTTGTTGGATCTCACCCTTAATTGGTTAACAGTCTCCGCAGGGCAAGTGAAAGTGGTGCTATTTAAGGCGCCACCATGAAACAGCAACACTTTCATCTTGGCAATAACAGGCAACAATTATATTACCAGATTCGAAACTGAACCTTCTATCTACCCACTAATCAAAAACGCAGCCCATCTGTTGTGCTGTCTCTTTTGAAACGACTGTTTATCTGCAGCCTGTATGATAACTGCGTCTGGACACTAATTAACTGCTAAATAGACCACAATTAGATATTATTTCTATTAAATTCTGCAGGGGGGAAAAGTACGGAGAAGAAAAAACAGTAAGCGCATTTTATGTTTACTCCAAACTGAATCTAGCACCGATTGAGCAGCATCACTCTCCCTCAACGTCTCTGTCAATGTCTCTCTCTCTCTCTCTCTCTCTCTCTCTCTCTCTCTCTGACACACGTGCACCCGCGTCCGTGCGCATGTGCATCAATACAACCTTGCGTGCATGCGCGCTCTCTCCTGCTCTCTCTCTCCATCACGCACGTTCAAACTGACAAGAAGACCAGTCACGCACACGCGCACGCGCGCGCACATACACTTTCCCTTAGCTGTGCTTTTGTGTTTTGTCAGAATTAATGAGAAAAGTTCCCTTGCCCTAGGGGTAATTAGTGTCCTTGGAGTTAAATAAGCTAATACTTAGACACCTCTGGCACAAGCAATTATGTTTGTGTATTGAATAATTGATTCAAAGAGGGGGGAAGGGCTGCTAATCAGATCTGAGCATAATGAATTGATTTAATTAACAGGGGAATCCGAGGGTCTCGGGAAACTGCGCGCATTTATTCAGTAGCAGCAGAGGCGAGCGCGGCACATAAACTGGAAGAGAGGCGGCGTGAGTTTGCTTTTAGCAGTTGTCAGATTTGCAATTGGATTTGTTTGAATATAGTTGCTGTTTCGGAGCAAATGAGAACGAGAAAGAGAGAATATTAACAGCGAGGAAGAGCTCAACCGTTCAGTCTGAGCGTCTGATCCGTCCGTGTGTGCAGTTACAGATAGGCAACACTAGATTTATATCGCTTTTCATTGTTTTGCCTTTTTTATTCGCATGGAATTTATCAAGAGCAACCAACGTTGTTTGATCGCTATTTATTTGCATTACAGTTCAGTCCGGATAGGGGGATCTCGCAGCGTTTACCACCGAATTCCGTGTATGAATTATTATTGATAGGAAGGAGAGAAAAAAAACGTGCAAACGGCAATTCATCTTTCCAGGGTTTTGATTTATCGAGGCGTAGTCTATTCAACCGCGCGTTTCAAAGCCATTTCCAGGAGAAGCTCTGAGCAGACCGAGCGGTGCAGCCTGCAGGAGCCGAGGACGGATCGCCCGGGGAAGGACTCCTCGTTCCTCAGGACGATGGTGTTGGACAAGGAAGAGGGTGAGTAACATCTCCGGCCGTAGGATGCTATAATCCGGGGAGTAACACGGCAAACTACTGACATATTACACGTTAAGTGTTTCGCGTCGCCCCGGACCCTGCGCACCCGCTTAGTATTGGCTTTTTTCAACCCCAATTTAGTCTCGACAGGGTCCGTGTTTTTTTTTTTCGCGGAGAAACCTGAATACTGAGGCTGCTTTCTGTACCGTGAAGTTGAGGTGCGCTTACACAATAAGCCTGCCAAACTGCAGTTTAGCGTGCAAGAGTTGCATGCTTATTTAGAGCAGATTTGTCTAATGTGTAACCCGGAGTTTTGAGGATACTCCACGGACGCTGCAGTGCATGTGGCTCCTCTTTTCTTTCCTCCTCTAAGTGCTTTTTGCGTCTGTGAAGTTAGCGAGGCAGCCTTTGACATCACCACGGGATGGGAGATGACAGCAGAGTGCTTTTAACTTGATTGCAAATTATGGATAGCGCCGTGCACCGTTCACTCACTTTCCATCCAAATAGGCCTACTTGCATTACTTATCTATTTCAATGTATTTAGGTTAATGGGTGAGGCAATCTAATTAATTTTAATTTAAATCAAACTCGCCTCTAATGACGTCCCATTTTGGATTTAACCGATGCCGAGATGTGCAGTGCATTTATCACGTTATGTCTACATGGTGCTGACTGTGAGTGCATTTTAATACATTTATAAAACATGATAATAATATTCAAATGCAGACTGTGAACAGTACTAAAGGTTTTACGGGATCTGAAATGAAGTTTTTCTCTGATGTTCCTCTTTCATCTGACACTTCTTTCAGAGTATTTTGAGAGTTGTTTTGCTGCCAATAGGGACCACCTGCTGACATGCACAATGAAAACCTACACTCACCGAATGCACAATTTTGGGGGTTATTTCTCAAAGTACAGTACATAGCTTTTGCATATTTGAGTTTATTTAGGGTTCCTCCTCATCCAAAAGTAATGGATGCATTTGTAACCCATTATTTATCTTTGAAAATGGATATTTCATTTCTCTTAGCAGAGCATCCTTTCACTTACACTAAAAACCAATAAAAGGATTGCGGCAGAGACATAAATTGGTCTGTCTGGATGTTGTGCTGCAAATGTACCTAAATTAACTCAACTGTAAATTGTCTCCTTTGGATGTCTGTCTAGCTAAAAGTTCTCTATATGATTCATGATTCAGATTGCTTTTAACAGTTATTGGCTAAGCAATATGGTAAATGTACAAGGTGATGCAAATGGCATTAGTGGGAAAGGATGCACAGGAGCATGTAATGCAGTCAATACTACATTAACTACTGATGCCCAATTACAGAACCAGGGAGAGTGGCTTTTAGGAGCATTAGGACTTGCAGAAAAGCTGAGATCACCTGCTGCTCATTGCCTAAAAGCTTCACCCTTTATTTGCTGGTCGCGACCAGCAGCTCCAGCGTTTTGGCCAGGTTGTCAACAGAGCTGCTGGGATCTGGTCTCTTTCATTTGGTGCCTCTTAGCGTTTATTGGCTCTCAGCTTATAGGCTTGTCAATTCAAACCTTCTTGTCTAATGTATCCACTTAGTGCCTGCACAAATAAATGTGTGTTTATGCAGAGAGGGAGGTGCGGGTCTTTGTTTTGGGTGGCTACATTGATGTCCGTGTATGATTACTGTCTCTTTTTCTTGATTGATTTACTGTTATCCATGCGTGTGCGTGCGTGTTGCTAAAGTGTTCATTTTTCAGATCATCAGTATGTCTGGTCCCGTGTTCAAAGCCTGCGATCCCAGTTGGCAACACAGTAATGCTGCTGCTTATATGGCGGACTGTTTTTGAACTATGACTTCTCCTTGAAAAGTCTGTAGCAATATGTGTGCTAAAAAAGCAATAACCAGAAATTAATTTAGGTGCCCCCTGACCTTTTCTCGAGCTCCATTGAGAAAATAGTTCTGTTTAAAATTAGTTTTCATTCTATCAGTTTAATAAGAGTCAAAAACATAACATAAAATTGAGGCCATCAGCTGTAACTCTCATCATAACTTACAAGAATTAGGCGTATTTTTTTTTATGTCTTTTTTATGTGCTATCAGCAAACTGCCCATACTGTCTGTTTTGTCCGACACAAATGACACGCACATTCAAAACTAATCACCATATAGTCACATATTGCAGTCATTATTTATACAGTATCTGGTACAGCACTGAGTCTGACAGCACGGAGGAGGACTGCAAAAGGAGCACAGGCACTGCTCTATGAAATGACCTGATATGCAGGTCATAGTAATGAACTGCAACACATGTACCAATTCTGTGTCAACATTTTATTTCACCCCGTGATATGAAGGTTCCAATTTTTCGTCTAATTCGAGAGTAAAAAAGCAACTCTGCCATTTTCTCTCCTCCTTCGCACCAACTGTAGGAGAAGAAAGTGGGTCCACACAGAAGGCATATTTTTGCAGAACATTAACACAAATACAGTTTACTCTGCTCGAACCTCAACAGAAGAAAAAATCCTCCAGCTACTGATTAATGTCTGGTTACCTTTACTTGTTAATTTATGAGCCTGTTATCACCCTGTCCAGTGACATTTGTACATTCATAAAGCATGTGATTGAAAAGCAATGCTTCAGATGAATACAGACTGGTAATCTGTCGGCTGCTGTAATAAAACTTGGGCTTCAGGCTCCGATTTTTATTTTGAAATAATAGAAATTGCTTCATTCTTTACCGGTGTTACCATGGTAATACTGTCTTGTAGCGATGCTATATTGATTTAGAAAGTGGACAGTAATATTTCTTTTCTGTTATTTGGTTTCTGAGGGTTGATTTCTAATTTCCAGCTGGAGATTACTTTTATATGTTCTTTAAGTCTTTTCACTTTTCCAAAGGAATGCAATTTGCTCCCCTGTATTTGCTATTTTCTCAGCTTATTGGTTTGCTCTTACTTCAAAATTAAACTTGCCCATTTCAAATATTGAAATTACGTCTGGTTTTTGTGCTCTGGGCCCTGAACAATATTACAAACACATTGCTAGTTTGATAAGTCACCACCGTTTTTTTTTTTAAGTGTTATTACAGGCACCTGCAATCGCCTTTGCAGTACTTTTCCAATTTTGTCTCAGACATAGATTGTCAAAGGCGTCTCGTGTGTTTCAAGCAGTTTCGAGTGCAACTTGTGCACAAATGAATGCAGGGGAATCTACTTTTTTACTTGCATACACACAGCAAAATAGTCCCAAAACAATACAGTATGAATCATTCCTGACACAGATGTGGTATTAATATTATTTACTCAACAATGACACGTGACATGTTTGCACCCTAAAGCTGTTTTTTTATTCATTTTACCTAAGCTAAGCTAAGCTAAAAATTAACACTAAATCTCATGCATACCATCTCTAGCTGCAAGTGTTTTAATACTGTCTAATCTCTTTTCTGATCTTACAAATGCAAAATTCCCACTGGAAACAATTTTCGTCTGTCACCTCTAAACCTGAAGATCCCTATCAGCCCTGATTGTTTCACATCTACGAGTGCTTGAGATGTGTATCATTTTCTGTAAATTTAGTGGAATTCAAAGAAGCTGAATTGAGACTTAAGAGTCGTGTGTTTGAGCGCGCCCACCTGCCTTCAATGTAAATGGCTGCACTCAGTGTGGCACACAAACGCAATTATGCACTCTTGAGCTGTAAGAGCATCCCTTTTATTATTGCCAGAGGCCACATGCTAGCCATGTTATCATACAAATTCTCATAACAAGATCTGGCTACCACATGCATCACAGAGCGTGGACAGTCCCTGTTGTTCTGCCCAAAGTCTTACCGTCTGTTTTCGCTCAATCCAAATGCTATGTTTTTTTTTATTTCGATGTCAAGAAAAATTCCTGGTATGTTGATGAGTTGTGTGTGAGAATAGTGAAGGTTGCAGAGAGGGACGCGCCACATTGAGAATTATATATACAAATGAGAAAGCCGCAAGGGCATATACACATCAGTCCAAATGTTACAATGGAACCTTTTACAAAATTCACAAATATGCTGACAAGTGGAGATGAATCATTACTTTAAACCACACTGCAAACCACCTTGGAGACACCTAATGTCTTCCTGCAAGCCCTGAGACAAATGCAGACATGCACAGAAGTAATGTGACACGTGAGAAACTATTCTTGCCTGCAGAAAATAAACCCCAATAACCTCATCCATAGTGGGGCTGGTGCAAAAAATATCAGTGCATTTATCAACACATTTGATCCAGCTTTAATGACACTGACACACCAGATACATACAGTATACTGTTAGTTTCTCATCTTTCTAAATCTGTTGGAAGCAGGTCTGTCATTTGTCTGTGCAAAGCTGACTCTCCCAAACTGCTGTTGACTACACTCATGTCAATACGGGAAAAAAAATAAGTCATCGATGCTGCTGCAAACACACATGCACACTTCCTGCAACATTTTTTTTTTTCCCATGAAGTTATTATTCACCTGTTTACCTATTGTGCACTCACTGTTTTGATTTGTTTGGCATTCTGATGCCCTCTGTAAAGCTTTTTCTTTGCTCTCTGGAAAATGATTTTTCCTTTATCCTGTCATCATACTCATAGGCTCAGTAAAGAAGACAGGAAAGATGGGAAAGTGGCATGACTTGCAGCAAAGTTCTGGAGATGAGCAGATGTCAGACTACAATGTCACCAACTATGGCTCTTTGGCAGCGAAGAAGTGTGAAGATATTTAGGAAAAGTGCTGAAGAAATAATGTTCTATCTGCAGTTATAAAATAACACAGCACCTGTTACCCTCTATGAGGCGATGTACAGCTTTGTATAGTTAAATCAAGCGTTAATCAAAAATCTTACACTGCCAAGGTTAATGTTGTACTTAACATATTTAAATTGCACATCTTTATCGCGGAATAAAAATGGCATAAATGATACATTTGAAAGGGCTTAAGACTCAGAAAAAAAACATAAATATCATCTGCTCTCCAGTCATAATTACACTAATGTCTCTTAAAGTTTTCTTGTGTGATAAAGCAAGAACATCTGCAATTATTCATTCAATGTAAAACAGGTATTCAGTACTCTCTGAAAAAGTCCTTTGTAGCATATATTACTAAATGAAATGCAAAGCATTATTGCATATATTTCTTTACATTTTCATGCCTAAAAAAATTCATATCTACTTTTTTTCTCCATTTAGACATAAAGAAAATACAATTTCTTGATACAGACTGACAGAATTTTATTTATTATTATAATTTAATTGCAGCCAAGATTTTTATGATATTGGACATTTTACAATAGAAATATAAACCTGTCATTCCTCTCTCTGTAGGATAATATCTATATACGTAATAAACCAACGCCAATAGATCAGCTGTAAGCTAATAAGTGATTAATTGGCCTGGCTCCAGAGTGTGTGTGTGTGTGTGTGTGTGTGTGTGTGTGTGTGATTGATTGTGTGTGTTTGTGTGTTTGCTGTGGTTAAGGACAAAGAAGCCACTTGTAAACTGTGCAGGATTCTGTGGTATTGACATGGGTTAAATGTAAGATTAAGATTATTTCATCAGCTTCTATTGCAGTTTTCCTATCAGAGACATGAACAAGATTTTTTTTTAAAAAAGTGGTGACACATCGGAGAGCAGCAGTTGAACTTCACACACATCCAGATGCTTGAGAGTTGCTTTAATCGTGTGTTTAATGGTTTGATTAGCGCTGGTCAAAGCTAAACTTGGAGAAGTGAACACCTGTAGGAATATAATGCCTTATTTTAGTAATAACAGTTTTTAAAGTCAGGTAGACAAACAGCTGTATCCTCTCATCATAGTGCCAGCAGGAATTTTTGCCTATTTTTGCCTTGCAAAAGCCCTGATCAGTGTCGCTTAGTATTATCCATTTGTTTATGGCCCTGTTTGTGTGAAAAGGTGGCTCTGAGGACAACAGTGTTGATTGGTCAGTAAAAGGCACTTTGTTCTTGTAGGTGTGAGGAGCAGCACCGCCTCTAGGGGCTGCTAGTGAGGCTTTGAGATTTACAATCTTGTATTAATGTAAAAGTCTTTAAAATACCACTCCACTATATTCCCACCGCAGTATTTCAGTAAAAATTTTGGCCTCAAGTGACAGATTACTATTTTTTGTTGCATTTAAGTGGAGATAAAAATCCCGTTTTTGATCTGTTTTCTTCCTTCTTACCTGGATTCCCAGTGAGAAGGATGAAAATGCCAGTCAACGTGAAAACGTGTGAACTTTACAGCAGCTAAATCACAAATTGTTGTTGTGTTACTGGACAACTGGTATTTTGAAGGTCTGTAAATTGCAGTTCCTCTGTTTTCTAAAATTCTAATTCAAGCTAAAATGACCTTTGCTCTGCTATTTTCTGGCAAAAACAAAATTTTAGATGCGTTTATTTAGGTCAGTCACGACAAAATTAAAAGCCTCCAAAGAAATGCTTTTTAGTACAAAAATTCAGAGAGAAAGAGAAAGATGGAGGCTTCACACTTAAAGATATTACAGCTATCTTGTTGGTAAATAGAAAAAGCCTGGGGTGCCTTCTCTTAAATAAGAGCCAACTTGCTGAGAACTAATCTCTTATTGGATGACCTTCAGTAAATCAAATCTTAAATAGCTAATTAAAGTCTGTGATTAAGGGGGGTAGTTCTCTCCCTCTTAAAGCAAGTAGATTAGTTTTTGGATATTGAAGTTCATGATTTAATCAGTGCTTAACTATGATGTTTTGCAACTACAAATTCAGAGCCAAAGACAGCAGCCATTCACACATATGCCCACTGAACTCAACATTAACTGAAACCCAGTCCTTCGCCCCCCCTCCAGTCCAATCACATCTCGTTCATTTCATTTCATTTGAGCAGTTGTCTGTAGTGAAACTGCCATTTGATTTTATCCATAAACCAGAATTACTCCCTGAAGACAAAAGGCCGAGTCTTTATATTATGAGGTAATATAAAGGTGTTAAAAGGAATTCATTAAAAGCGAGCCATCTCCATAATTAAACATCCAGCATTGTCTACAGTATTCTTTTCTTGTGAGATTTAGGACAGGCTGCACCACACAAGACATTTCGGTTTACCATCCCAAATGACATCACACCCAAACCTCTTCCCTTACTGCACCCAACCAACCTCCCTCATTATTTACCCCATCAGGTGTGGGAGTTGAATGACATTAGAGGCCCATGCTGCCAAATAACTGCCCCCTGTGGGGAATTTGCATTATTCAAGATTAAAGAGCCTCACAAAGTGAGCCACAGTATGGTGTTCCTTCTTCCCCTCCATTTTCAACACACTGAGGACCCTGAATGGCACACCTGTCTCCTGGCATATCCTTTGAAATAATAAGTGTGCAGTAATTGCTGGGGAGTGGGGAGGATTTTGTACATCACTTCCTGACCTCACGAATGACACAAACTTTAGAGGGCTACATTTATTCCTCTCCAAATGCATTTTTAATGTGGACTAAAAGTGTTTGTGCATTATTCTGTTCCGGATGGCGGAAGGTGGCCGTGACAGGTCTAATGGCTTTATTTTTTATTTTATTTTTTGCCAAGACTCATGAAGTGGCAGATGAGATTGCGTCGTCCATCAAGGTTAAAAAAAATGTACTATGAGATCAGATGGATTTTTGTCGGTGGATCTTGCAGCTACTGTACAAGGACTGAAGATGAAGATGCATGCGTCTTCTTGGTTATTGACAGTTTGCACTCAAATAGAAAAAAAAATGGTAAAATGGCGGGTTTTAAGAACTGAACTACCCCAGACAAGCAGCAGACAAAGCCCTACAATTCACTCACATTTGATTGGCTGGATGCAATATCAAATCTTCCCCTTGCTCTGTCAACACACTGACAGTCCTCCCTCTTTAAGAGCTCTCATGGGTTTATTTGGGGCACGATAAAACCATGAATGTTTGTGTCTTTTCTTCTCCTCCCCATTCATCTTATTCCCTCACTCTCATTTTCTTGCCCCTTCTTGCTCTCTCGCTCTCTTTCTGCTGTTGACAGCTTACCTTTGCAGGGCTCTAATCTCACCCTACTACCGAGCAACCAAGTGTTGGAACAAGTCGCCCTCTGTAATAATTTGGAAACTCTGCCAGTTTCATGTCTTAAAAAAAAAGGCAGCAATGAATTTAATTAGAAAGCTGTTGCATATCTCTGTGATACATTTCTTTTAATTAACCCCATGTGAATAAATTAAAAATAATAGGGGGCTGAAAAGTGTGGAAAAACACCCTAATGAAGTTTTCCGTTAATTGGGATGGAGACTGCTGCCAAACCACAGTGAGTAGTGAGCACCAGGAGCTAACAATGCCTTCTGTAAGCCTCAGAAAAGGGCCCAGGGCCTTCGTGCTGACTTCAAGTGTAAGAAATGCACCTCTGACGTGATGGAAATGACCGTGGGCTGGGAGAAAAGGCAGTCCTGTTCCAGGCTGCTCTGCTGAGACTCCCCATGCCGCGCTTGAAGCTGGGCCAGTGTTATTGCAGCCCTAATGCGGCTGACTCATTTGGAGCGGATCAGGAGTAATTATGGTAGGGAAAGTGGCTGCCGACCGTGGGGGTCAGGACACTTGTAACATGTGAAAAGAGCAATTATTCCAGGAGACAAAACCCTCCCTTATCCTGGGCAGTGCTAGGGTCAATGCAAGGGACGGCTGGGCTCCGTTTCACCGGGGCTTATTAGCCACAGCAAGCTGCAAAGTTTGAGAGAGTGCATCTTGTTAATGAACAGTCCCCTCCTCATCCGCACCAGCTCTGTCTGCCCTCTCTCCCACTTACTGTGGGTGTTAATTATGTCATAATCATAGCATGCATACAGTCCCAGAAATCACCTCACAGACCCCAGCATTCATACACAACCATCTGGAAATGTAGCATGCCATACAGTAACATAGAAGGCTCTTACATCAAACTATAAGAAAAAGCCCAGTATGAAAAGTTACATTGAAATGGGCCTTTTCAGAAAAAAAAACAACTTATTTTAGAGAAAGCGTGTGTCTGTGTCTTTCCCTCATAAGTGTGTGCTCATGCATATCTTTTCTTTTGCTCCTTGCATATGCTCCAGCTAAGCACAGGGACATGAATCACTCAGTGAATCAGTGGTCTTTATTTTGTTTATTATTCAGAATACACTCATCAGTCTGCTCTCATTTGCTATGTGTATTCCAGCTGATATTATTACCAGATGTCTTGTGTTTTGTCTTGGCAATAGAGAAACGTATCTATGGGCTCAATTACAGCGATGACGGAAGCTGAATGAAAGAGGCTGATTCATGCACACAATGGCAAGACATCTGCATGAGATCCCTATTAACCTTAGTGGCAGACACCTTGGCCTGAGGACGAATTTTATTTGGGATTGCCGTGTCCACAGCGTTTACAGTGTAGGCGGAAAATAAAAGACTGGGGTTTATTATCAGCCTCTGTAGCTGCATACTTGCTGAGAGTCTTGGTAATGAAGTACCAACTTTATATTTTTTGATTTCTCCACACTTTCATATTGTTTTAGTTTCATCTTACCATCCACACAAGGGATATTATAATTTATTCAAGATGATACATTCAGTCATGCAGCAGTTTATAGATTCATCGTAGGCTATTAACGGTCTGGTTGATTTCTTGTGCATGAGTGCTTTGAATTAAGTGATGGCGATGATGATGAGGATAATAAATGCACTTGTTTCAGCTAAATGCAATCATTTGGTAGCGTGGTATCTAATTTTCCTGAGCATCCCAGTCAGTGTATTTACCATGCTGGTGGCTAACACTCTCTTATTTGCTGCAGCTGGGAGTTGGAATTATAGGGGCCCCCGAGAGGAGGCCCACCCAGGGCCAGTTTCCACCTCCTTGAAAGCCCACCTCCCTTTCCCCATGTGTAAGGAAGGCTGAGTGAATCTCATCAAGATCCTTTACCTCACTGTGAACCAGCAAAGTCTGCATCACACCATGACGTCTGTGCTTTTAATTGATCAAAAGACATTTAAAAACACACACAGAATCAGATGTAACTGTCCTTTCTGCCATTAAGGCTAAGTGCCTGTGAGAGCAGCTGTTCCACTGGGATCATGTTTGTTGTAGTGTAGTGAAAGATAACATGGATCTTTGAGTCAGTGTCCTTATAATTTTTTTTTGCTTTAAGCACATGAAACCATAACTGAAACGATCAGTCGTTTAAACAAAATTAAAATTATTTGGCCATTATTTTGATGTTTGATTAATGAGTTCAGTCGTTTACAGAACAAACATTTGCTGTTCTTTTGGAGATGACACATCAGAATTTGACCAACTGGTTTGGGTACAGCTGTCATGATTACTCAATTAAATTTATAGTAAGTCAACAGAAAAGTAATTAGTAATTGTTAATTGTCACTTTTTAGGCAAGAATATCAAACATCAAGCTTCACATATATCAGAATATGAAGCTATGGTTTATCATATAGACAATAAACTGAATATCTTTGGGTGTTTGGCTGGTGGCAGCACAGAGACAGTAACCCTGGAAGTGTGGAATTCGCAAGTGGCATGAATTATTACTATGATGCACCCACAGCAGTTGATGCCAAGACAATCACCAGTCTTTTTTTTCAGCACAGATGACATGACTTGGCATGCCTGATGGCTCAAGGACTCATAGGAAACCTATACATATTAAGGTGTGCAACATCATATCCCATAAGTATCTGCTAACTTGTTTTACAAAGAAGAACCAAACATCTTAGCGATCATAATAGGAAAAAGGGGGAAATCATTTGCAAATCATCTGTCTTTTCACTCCCTCTCGTCCACTCTGAGGAAATGTGAGTCTGTGTGATGATTGTAATTCTCTATAATCAAACATTTCCTCAAGTGCTCCAAACAGTGCATTTTCTTTTAAAACCTTTAAATATATCAAAAAAAAGGTTAACAGTCTGATGTGATTTTTTTTTTTGATAGCTATAAAGACGGAAGTCTAAATGGGGTAACATAGAAATCGGATGCTATCTCTATAATGGAAAAATACATGCTCTGACAGACTGCTTGGGCTGAGAAAAACTAACTGTACATATTCTTGAAAGATACAATCTTAAAGAAAGTAGATGGATGGAAGAACGGAGAGATGACAGGCCTTTACACACAGTACTAATGGCAAATTAAATTCCTTCTCAGGAAGGATATTTGGCAGGGCAAGTGCCGTCTCTCCACTTTGAGGGGTAAAATGCATCCCTTGTTGGAGAATGAATCGTGATGTGGAGAGGCATACTTTTGGTGACATCAAATGACACTGGAAGGTCAGTGGCACTTGTATCTGTTAAATGGATTGGATTAAGTGGAGGCTGCCTCCTAGTCTGCAGCTTCCTTTCATAATGCAGCTTTTCTTTCTGGGAGGTGGCATACATGGGAGGTTCTGTTCTACTCCACAGTTTCACAGCGCCGGGAGTGGTGACAGGTGCAAGAAAATGTCTCATGGCATTAAGGGAATTGAAAAGACATTTACTTTACACGCTCATTTTTTTTTTTCTGTCACTGTTCTTTGTTTAGTAGGTTTGAGCTAGTGCCTGCTACACTGCTATTAAAGCTGTTTTCCAGAGGCTGCTTTGGTAGAAGACATCAAACCCATGTTTGTTCCCTGCAATGGCTTCAAGGAAGAGACATCAGTTGAATGTGCATACTGGTTCCATGGCAGACATTCCTCCATTGAGACGTCTCTCTTGCAAACTGGAGGACCAGGACGTATGCGTGAAGACATGAGTGTCAGATAAACTTCAAACACAGAAGACGGAGAAGACACAGAGGGTGTCGCCACTTTGATAACGTTGAGCAGGGTTTGAAACAAAAATGTGCATCCAGTAGAGGAGGTGGGGTATACAGTAATTCCAGAATAGGTTAAGCTTTGCCCTTTTCAGATGTGATGTAAAACACACACGTGATATGTTTAAGGAGTGTGTGGCGGGCGGTGGTCTCAACCAATTAGGAGAATTTCTCTGGAGGTGGAGGAGCGACCTTTTTGTATAATTAGTTCTCTTATTTAAAGCAAAGATTTTGAGTAGAATAACTAATTAGGTGTCATAAAAGGCAAATTAAAGATTTTTGTGATCCCCGAGGGAATTGCAGCAACTCCTTTCTTTTTTCTTTGCGCGACTCTCAAGCACCCACACATACACATACACATACACATGTACACAGGCACACACACGCACACACACACACACATGCACAGGCATTTTTCCTCTGCTCATTAAGACTGTTTTTAGTTCTGTAGAAGCCTGTCAGGCGAGCACTGTTGGCATACCTGCAGAGAGCTCCCCTAACAAGCCATGAAATGCAGGTAGAGGAGTCCACCCTCAGCCAGCGTGGCTTGAATTTGAAGCTTTTTAGCTTCATTTACACTGAACATTGGTATTTATAGCAGGTTTTGTGATCCTAATGTGCCAGCTTCAAGGGGCCTGTTTTGGGGAGGGAGGGAGGTGAGGGAGCTGGAGGGCAGGCAGAACACTAATTGATGGCTCCCATCGTAAGCACTGAACCAATAAGCCTCTCCTTTCCACTTCTGATAGAGAAATAAGATGGCTCAACACCACCGGACCACTTACTGACATATAAACCAAAGTCATAAATTTGCCTAACAAGCTCTCCTATTTCTTTCACCTCTTTTTTAAAAGGGGAAATGCTAATTATATTACATTCATAGCATTATTGATGTGTGGACAGCCAAAATCTGCAGAGCAAATCTGGATCCAATAAGGTACTTTGTGAGTCCATTTAGGTGTGCAGACATGTGTGCATGTGCATGTGCTACAGTCAGAAAGAGAAGGAGAAAATATGCTTTACTATTCCAAAGAAGTCCTTTGAAAAGTGGTAGAAGGTTTTTGTGAAAGAGACCGAACTTGACAGGCTTAGCAGAGAAAAACAGTGCACAGAGTGAAGCGGTCCCTTGTTACCGGCTGAGGTTGTGTTTATCACTGAGCCAACCGCAGAAGTGACTGTAAAATGGCAGCTCTAAGTACAGAATGGCCCCATTCACACTTAACATTACAGTGCTGCAATTGTGCATTAAGGAATGAAAATAAAAACGTTATCTGGTCAAAATGTACCCGCGCGCATCCCTAAAGTGCTGCGGTAAGACAGTGAAATTTCATATAAAACTCAGTATAACGTGTCTTATAAATGGGCCTTTATAGATAGGCACACATACAAAATGCTGCTCTGACCCCCTGTGATGCAGAGTGTCCAGTTTTTTTGAGAGTAAGAGAGAGAGAGAGAGAGAAATGTGTTTTGAAAGTAGAGTGGCAAGTGGCGTCCACTGTGTGTTCTTTTAGACGGATCAATAGCTCAGTGTGTGAGAGAGTGTCTTAAGAGCTGTTGTCTTGTGCTTTCAGCTGTGGCAGACCTGTTAGTGCTACAGAGGGGAGCTGCGCGCCCCTGCCTCTGTACCACCAGTGGCCTGAGGGGGGCTTTTAGTCCAAACACAAATGTCAACCACACATAGACTATTAGTGTTTAGTGCAGTTATTAAATGGACTTTATTTGTCCTTTAGGAGGCTAAAAGGCGTGCTTAAAGGGGACCTGCGTGACAGCAGGGCAATTTGCGAGTTTGGTAACTTAGGCTCGCTCGTTGCAGACACATGAGTACAGATAAGTGTAAAAGGAGGAAAGGCTGTAATGCTCTGAGCAGGGAACATTGTGTGTGTGTGTGCCCCCTGTGTGTGTGTTTGTGGTTTGTGTGCACAAATGCATGTGTGTGAGTCCGTGTGTGTGCCCCTGTGTGTGTTTGTATGAAACACAGTGAGTGTATGCTAAAAGGCACTTAGGCCATAACATATCTCACTGGGGTCTGGTAGCAACGTTTTTGTGGTCAGAGGCTTTTTAAAAGGTTAATGTTAATCTATACCAAACAAAGCCCATGAGGAGCTTTTACAGCTGTGGACAGCTGAGTGAAATGGGCTTTGATGAAATGGTAGGTAACTAACGTACTACACAGCTCGCTGTAAATACCACAGTAAGCAAAATAAACATTGTGTCTTTTGAGAAATACAAGAGACATGCCCCTTCCTCTGGAACCTGCTGCAAGTGATCATGTAACTTTTGTATTACAGCATGTTCTTAGCGGAACAGGTAAGTCAGGGCTTTGTAGTCCAATGTGACCTGTGTGCCTATCTACATGGAAGAATGTTTTTCTTTAATGCATATGAAGCAGGTAGGCAGTGTGCTGTGGCCACGCGCGAGGCCAGGCTTAGACGCCTCGAGAAGCAGCCGGCTTATCAAAAAGAGAACATGAAAAGTCACTCGTGTTCCTGGGCCGTAAATCACACATGGCTGTTTGTCTCCTTATCACTACAGGTGTGCCGATGCTCTCCGTCCAGCCCAAAGGGAAACAGAAGGGGTGTGCTGGCTGCAATCGCAAGATTAAAGACCGCTACCTGCTCAAGGCCCTGGACAAATACTGGCATGAGGACTGTCTCAAATGTGCCTGCTGTGACTGCCGCCTGGGGGAGGTGGGCTCCACCCTCTATACGAAAGCCAACCTCATCCTCTGTCGCAGGGACTACCTGAGGCAAGAAAGACACACAATCACCTCTCTCCACTCACAACAAACACAAAAGCCATGCCATTCCAAGAGCTGTGGGACATTAAAGGATCACAAAGGGGTTTTTTTCTGTTGTTGTTGTTTTGTTTTGTTTTGTTTTTTTTTACCTTCTGGTATCGTTTGCTTTGGTTTCTCAGTGTGTGTTTCTCAAGGCCCCCATTCACAGAATCACTGCTAAAATCAACCTAAATCATGCACAAGATTTCTCAATGTTAGAACTTCAGCGCAGCAAAACCTAACACGCTGAGAGTTTGTTGTCATGTTCTCTTAAGGCATATAGCAGACATTCATGTTGTTTTAGGAAGCTTTAACACGAGCAGAGCGCACAGGCAGAAAGAAAGGAACGTCTGGCAAAATTAAGAAGCAGTGAGTTTCCTCATTTTTAACTTTCAAACTTATACATTTTTATAAGCATGTGTTATAGATGAAATATAAAAGTTAGATTCATTATTTTTAATTTCTCCAAGAATTATATCATTAAAACATGAGTCATTGCTCTCATGATATTTATGAACCACTGCAGTCGCAGCACATTTGAAATTTAACATCTAGTTATGCCAACATGCAAAAAAAAACTACAGTAATCTACTGCAAGTATTTAATACAGTTTTTTCATTATTTATTATTATTATATTTTTTATTATTTACCACCATCAATTTTAGAGCATTAGTAGATATCTAATGTCGTGCCTGTTAGAATGAGTTTCATATTTAAAATTATGATTAATTGCCTCTCTGCTGTTGATGAATTTTGAAGACACTGGGAGTCACTGTGTAAGCTGATTAAATTTATCTTATACCTCATCTACAAGAATTAGTTCAATATACAATATAATTAAACAATTGTACAGTCTCACTTGTACAATTACCATGATTGCTTGGTCCTATTAAAGAAGTCTATATGTTATGTCTAAATGTACATGCTATATGTTGTTTTTTTCATATTGTTTTACTCAATATAAATATTTAAAGTGACACTGCTAGTAGAGCAGACTTGCTCTCAGGTCTGTTTTCCACCACATCAGGTTGAACTGGTTCTGTTCAGGATTCCAGGAAACTTGTTGCTATCAAGCAAACCAGCACAAGTTACCACCATTTTTTGAAGAACCATTGTGGTTTAGGATTTGCATCAACAGAGGCCATTGCACAAAGCATGACAACCTGTAGAATTTGACACTCTCACTTTGGTTTTTAATTCAGGTCAAGGGAACCTGTTAGTTTTTGGTTCCAGCTTGGTAACAACTTCATAGGTTGCAAAACAATTTATTTTGGGTTGAAATGCTCCAAACCGTCAGAACTTGTGTGCAAGTGAGAGGAACTGGTTCAGTGTTGGTGGAACAGGCCTATCAGTTGCACCAGAGCTTTAGGCTGTGAGAAACCTCCAGGCAGGCTTGTTGCTTCATCATTGTATTTGGCTCTGTGTCCCCCCCCCCTCCTTCAGATGCCCCTGCCATCTGCTTGTTAAATTAAACATGACCATTTCCTGGGCGTTAAGACATTCCCAATGAGATCCTACCATTTATTTGAGAGAGAATCCTCTAGGGGCCGACTTAGGGATGCCGGTGCCCTACCCTCCCCCCTCCTAAAAACTGCTCTGCTGTCCGCCCCCTTCCCCATTCTCTATTTCCCTTCTGCCTACTTGTCCCCTCACTCTCTCACTGATACTTCCAGTTTTTATTGGTCCCTGCTAGATTTGTACCAATTCATTATTACAATTTCAAAAATTGAATTTAAAACAACGGCCGTCTGTTTGACTCACTTCTAAAATCCAAACTGAAGAGCAACTACATCAGCATGGTTGTCCTCATACCTCACTCATGGATCTCCACGACATCTCACTTATATCTCAGCCCTTCCTCTGACCTGGAAGAAGCTCACAGCCCACTTGAGAGGTGCTTAGGGACGTTACGTTCAGATAGGCCATTACCATCCATCAGTCCCCACCCAGAGTTAATGCTTTTAAGATGCAGTGAGAGGTCCACTAAGACCTGATGTTGCCCCCAGAAGGGGCAGATGGTGCAGATGAGGTAATAATAAATGGGCAAATGACCAAGAAAAGGCAAAAATGATGAAGCTCAGAGTTTCACTTGGTAAAATACATCTGCTGAAAGGACAGCAACCCCAACCCCCTAAGCCATAAGTGCCTAACTGGCACTGCGAGGGGAGAAGGAAAAGCTTTCTCGCACATTAGACCAGTAAGATGTAGAGGTCAGGGAGGGGATGAAAAACTGAGAATGACATATGAAATCAAGAGTCAGGAATACTAAAATAAGAATGAAAAAGAAAAGGGAGGAGGGGAGCTTTCTGTGCTCCTCTGTTGCCCCGGATTGCTTAATGAAATCCATCCCACTCGCCTGCTCTTCAGCCTGCGACAAATGCGGAACACTTAATGGCCAGAGATGCTTGAGATGAATTCTATTATGGAACAAATTAAAAACCTTGCCTTGCGTATAGAGAAGAGGCAGTTTGAGAGTATTTGAAAGTAGGTGATGCAGTTCCCATCCGGCACCAGTTTCCCTTTCATTCCTTCTTTTCTGTATAGTAACACGAAGGCTCCCCTCACCTGCAGTAATGAAGTTAAATCTGTGCACTGAATTAGCCTCCCGCACTTCATTACAGACAGGCGGGTGGATCAAACACACTTTGGTTATTTCCCAGGGTTTGGAACCCTGCCATGCTCACATTAATTATTGTAGGAGCTCCATCTGTGATTGTCCTTCAGTGGCATTAGCAACTTATTGAATGCACTCACGCTTTCTTGAATCTTACACTTCAACACACACCGACCTGAAACAGCACACATACCTTAAACAGTGTCCTCCTGTGCCCTCCAAATCATTGCACCGGCAAAATGTTCAGTTTCTAATGTCCCTGACACACACTTTCCTGTACCAAGAGAATGTTTTTTTTTTTTTTTTAGCAACTTGGCCACACTCTTTCATTATAAATGAGAATAATAGATTAATTAGGCGTTTCCTTTATGTCTTGGGCTCAGGAGCGTACGACTTTACCAGAGGGTTGACAATCTAGTCATGGTGTGATCATCAGGACCCGAAGCCTGAAATCATTTAATCTTCTATTTCATATATTAGAGAGGACATAATAGTCATCCACTTATCAAAATGGGGTATAATTAACTGTAAGAGGAAAACGTTTTCAAGATAATGAACATTAGAAGTTATCCACAAACCGGTGAAATAGCATGGGGAAGATGATAGCTCCATCTGGATGTGACTGTTTTTTCAAATCTATCCTGTTCTTTACTAAAGTGAAACAATCGCTCTCCTCCCGTAACAGTTGCTCTTCCTTTTTTTGGGCAAGATAGATCTGAACAGAAAGGTTGAAACTTTCAAAAAGACACAACTGTTGGGGAGGGTCAGAACATGCGATGCATGCATTAACAGCTTTCTCTTTTATGAAATCTGACAAACCCCCGTGCAGGCTGCGAAGTCTCAAAGAGCTCAGAGAACAGGTAGAAAACTTCAAGAGCCACAGCCCAATCTGAGGGAAGCAATACAGAGAGGCACTGTAGGAGCTTTAAGGGTTTGAAGTTAGCAAAGCAGCAAGTTAAAAGAACTAAAGAATGCCCTCTTTTCTCTAAAGACCCATTGTAATAACTCAATAACAGAGGAAGGAGAGCCAAACTTCTTTACATTTGTGCTATCCAGCCCTGCTCCCAACAACACACATCGGCACACAAAGTTAAAATTTTACCTACCTACAAAAAAATAGCTCTTTTGAAAGAGTACAGAGTAAGGCAGTTCTCCTGTGCTGAAGAGTGTAAGAGGCAGGGATTAGGGAGGGATACGTGTTTTCATAAAATGCATGTAAGAGCTGGCATGAGAAATGATACTATTTCCAGACGTCAGAATGAGAAACCAAAAATTTATGAGTTATACTTTGTGGAAAGAACTTTAAATAAAAATACCATCTCTAGTTGCCAACATTTAGAGCATAGACCTTAAGTAAATATTGTATTTCTGTGTCTCAGAGCTGAAATGGCAATTAATCAGAAGGACACAAAAATAAATGGCAATTATTATGATCATAAACTAATTATTTTAGTGGACTTTCTGATTTTAGTAGCTCCGATATGTTGGCTGACTGTTGGTTGGAGAACAGTAGAGTATTAGAAGTCACCTGCGGCTCTGTAAAAATTATAATTGACATTTTCCACCATACCACTGTAGTTGCGGCCCTACTATTATGTGCTATAAAAGGGGTCATATAATATCTAAACACAAATAATGAAATTTCTAGAAAAAACACACTCCAATCCAATAAGTAGCTATTCTGCTTTCACTTTAACAGCATTATCCTGTTCAGACATCCATGCCAGAATGTCTCACAGGTTTGTGGGGAGCAATCCAAATCAGCATTTCTAACCCTGTAATCCATTTAAATAAACCACAGAAGCGTCTATTTTAAAAGAGGACTTTTTCTGCTACAAACCGTGCTACAAAGCTGGTGATTGATCGACAAAACTGGAAGGGTACCATGTATGATGAGAAGCTCGGAACAATACTCTCTTACTTTTCCAGAAACTCGCTATTCGCACTCTATTTTAAAAGAAAATACTGAAAAAACTGTGTTGATGTTGAATTTTTTTTCCCACCCTTCTTTTGAGAGTATTGATTTATTTAATCCAAATGACCAGGGAAATTGAAGTGCATGAGCCACTGCACTCCTACAATACAGGACATGTGTCAGAACAATACATGGAATTCTGCAGAAAATAGTCTATTCAAACAAAAAGTCTATTGTAAATGAAATGAATTAATATTCTTCAAAGGTAATCCAAGACGAGGTTTTCTTTGAAGGCATTGTTTCAGTGCCGTGAAGCACATCAAGTTTAAAGAAAGACTGAAGGAACTACATTAACATATTTTTCTCGTGTGTGTATATATACGCACAACGAACCATACATACCATAAATGGGTTCTTAAAGACTCCTTAATGACAGTTAAAATACAGTCTTTATATGCCTCTTTGTTTTCAAGACCTTATCGTGCCTCCACAATTTTTTTTTTCCTGTCACATATTTCTTTGTTTTTGTGTTGATATGTTGCATTCTCTCAGCTGACATCAAACCCTTTCACCTTTGCATTTGATCATGTTTTGGAGTGAAACATTCATTGCTTATTATGCGCAGCTCCACTTCAGCTGTTACTCATGAGACCGTTGCAGTGGTGGTTAAACTCCGGTTGCTTTTAGCTTCAGAGGAGCAGAAAGAGAAGAGTGTAATGTGTTTGAACAGTTCTCTCGTGCTGTAATCTCCTCTTAGCACAAGGAGCCTAATTAAGCAGTATGTTGATGCCATATTATAACCCAGACGCATCAATTGTTGGCTGAGGAACTGTGCGAATGGGACGCGTCCACATCCAGTGCACTTTCCTACACTCCAGCTCTTCATGTTATGCTGAAAATGGAGGAGTTTTTTTATGTTCAATATCTGTCTGTAATAGTAAATCACAAAGCAGATAAGGAAGTGAAGTTAGCATAGAGGAAGCTGTTTTTTTAAGAGTTTGAGGAGGGCGGTGAAGAGGGTGATGAGGGATGAGCATCAGTTAAAAAATGGTGCTATGGTATTGTAGCATTATTTTTACTGTAATTCCCCTTAAAAACATACAAAGCCATTCTTTGCTGTTAGCAGAATAATTTGGTCTCTTTTTTGGCTAGATAATCAAAAGTACCACCAACTATTTCCTGAAGATGACAGCCTCAGCACTCATTAAGGGCCAGACTTCCTTAAAAAATGGCATTGCACAAATGTGCACCGTGTTTTTCATTGAGTTTGCAGCCGCAATCTGGGTGTATTCAGTGTCTGATTTACTAAGACAGGAGCTCATTACACAGTCAGCTCCTGAACTCATCCTGGTACGAAACTTGCAAGACTCTGCCAGCGAACGAGAGCTCAGCAAGGAGGTGGATTTATGTGAGATCACTGAGCTCAGAAAAGAAATCATAACGTAGAGATATTGATTACAAAATAGTTCAGCTCCACCTGAAAAAACTCGCTATTACTCAAAGTATTACTGAGTATGTATGATAGAATCTAATTAATATTACATGAGGAGACAATAAACACCTCAGTGAACAAAAAGGAGATGAAGTGCTAAAAAAAAGGACAAATCAAAGACACAAAAAATCTGTGTACAAAAGGGACACAACAAGAGGAGAGCGAAAAGGAGCAGGACGAGGAAGACATATTGGTGTCAGTTTTGACCTAAATATCTAAACAAAACTAAGATGTTCAGTTGCAGCCTGTACTAACGTCGGAGGTCATTGATGATTTAACTCAAATTTAAGTCTGAACAACACAAAATACTTTTTTTACTACTGTTTTTATTAATATTTGTTTATAATAAATAGGCTTTAATAATACATAAGCATATATTTATTTCTGCCACTTTAGTCTTTTTTTTTGTGTTAAGCCCATCTCCACCATGTTAACACCTTTTTCAGAGGCTGAGAATTTTGCTAATCTGACGGTTGTACATTTCATCAAATCAGTGAATCAAGTTGAATACATAATAGTCCCCTGCTGACATTTCTCCTGTGGATTATTTGCAAACAATTGCACAAATGACATGCAAACGGCAGCTCGGCTGGGTGTGTCTGTTTGTTTAATACGGCATTTTTTGAGGATGTGTCGCATCCTGTGTGTGCATGTGCACATAAAAACGCCATGGTAACTCTGTCTTGGTAGTAAGTGGTACATAGTTTCTAAAGATTCTCAAAAAGTCTTAAAGTAGAACTCCACCGACATAGCTCACACATATGGCTCAGTTTATCATTTACTTCTTATCTGTAAGGAAGGGGCTTGGAGTTTGAAAGTTGTGGCTGTTTGTGGGTGAAAGAGGGTCTTCAAGACTTTTTATTTTTATTTCCAATCTTCCAGTCTCCAATCCTAAGATGAGATGACTCATAGTGACATCAGGGTTATTTTTTCAGACTTGACAAAGCCTCTCCAGAGGACATGTTACAGCTGTTTTCACTGGCAGCACTCAACATGACAAGTGCACTTAGCTTGATGTATCAAAACAACAGACTGTCCCTTTAAAATGTCTTTCGAAAAGAAGGGAGGGTAAGCAACTTTGATCAGTTTCTTTCTGCTGAAGCAAATATAGTTAGCCTTTATTATATTTTTGCTTATTTGTGCTAAGGTGCTTTTAGTATTTTTATAATGTTTTTATTCTCTTATGAAAGAGCTTTTTAGATAAAATTCAGGAGTCATTCAGGAGTAGTTGGGGTTGCGTCTGCAACAGCAGCTCTGTGGAGATGCTTAAAAGTATTATTTGTGTTTCATAAGATAAAGGAAAAGTTTGTTTCCATGGTATTTTGATAATTTGTTTGTACAGAATAAATAATGTACTGTGCAGGTAAGGATTGACACTGCAGGTGTCACACACGGCCTTGACTGAATGTAGAACTTAGTGTTGGCTGCAAGTTGTGCTCCCTATCAATCATTTTCCTAACCTGTATGCATCAAGTGAGCACCATGTCCACAGCCCAGCGGGGTGTAATGGAGATGGGTTAGAATAATCCTACAAGCTGTTACAGGTGTGTGCATGTCAGACTCTGTAAGTGACCGAGGCTCTCTGGGCTCTTTTATAGCCTCGGTTCCCCCGAGGGAGTGAAAAAAACCTCACTGTGCGACCCTTCAGTCCAGTACAGAGCTCAGGTGTGGTGAAACCTGAAGCAGACCCTGCTACTTGACTGTTATTATGACACAGGATGTATGTGGCAGCGGGTTGTATCTAACAGGGGTAGCTTTTAGGTGAACAGGAAACAAAAGGGAAAATAGCTTACCCGCATTTCATTGTGTTAGACACTAAAGAAACCAGTATGTGCTGGAAAAACTGCAGATTGGTGATTAAAGGAAAAAGCTTTGTGAGAAAGGGCCACTTAATGGTTTGATTAGTGTGAAAATGATTTTAATCATATGCTCTATCCTCCACAGTCAGCAGATCTAAACCCAATTGAATATTTATGGGGGATTATGGCCTGACATGTTAGACAGCTGACATGTACAGTGCTCTCCAACACCATCACTAAGACAACAAATTAGGAAATATCTTCTTTGAAAAAAGGTGTTTGATTCCACTTAGAGTTCCAGAGGCTTTAACAATCCATACCAAGACATATGGGGTGGCTTGTGGGGTCCCAACCCCTTATTAGGACACTTTATCTTCAGATTTTACATTCATTTGTCACCTGTCTGCACATACTAAAATGGAAACAAGGCCAATTTTTGAGGTACTGATGTGGGGTCAGTTTTTGGATCAATACTGAATGTGTGAGAATTTTTCAGATGTTTTATAAAAAAGAAAAGCTGTTTTAAAAAGGTCTCTGCAACTCATTCTTTGCTAAAGAGTGCCTGGTGGGTGGCAAATGCCTGCTGTATGAGACCATGTGATATTTACTGAAACAGTAACCAGTTGTAACAGCTTCTCTGTTGAACATGAGTAAATCTCTGTCATGCAACAAAACAACCATCCTCCCTCTGTTTCTGTCTCCTCTGCTCCTTTGGGCAGTGGCCCATCATTAGAAGCAGGCCTGCTGGACAGACATTTCCTTTAACAAGGTGAGAGTAACTGAATGGGACGAGTATAAACAAGGAAGAATATGAACAGTTTGACTCCTCTGTCTTAACCCCACAAGTTTTTTGGGGGGAAAGTGTTTAAAATACTGTTGGATTGGCAATATGCTGTTGCTTTATCCCCTCTTGCAAAGCTGTGAAATGGCCCTTCTCCTCCTGCAGAATATATAAATCTATCTGTGCTCCAGAATCTCCAAATTAAACATAGGGGCAGGCGTTTGGAAAATGAAAATGTAAATCTGACTGGGAATAAAAAGCATTTGAAGCTCCTTTGCTATGAGCAGAAAAGAGATCTACACCAGTGCCTTCTTGCTCTGTTTGTGACCTTTATCATTTGGCTCCTATCTAATAAGCCTAAACAAGCAGCGGCGAGGTTTGTGCAGCGAGTTTGTTCAATGTGGAACATTTAGTTAACTCCTCAAGGTTACATCTCCCATCATTGTCTCAGACTCCTCTCTGAATGAAAAACAGAAGACGGGAAAAGAGAGAAAACAGGATTGAGCCTGAATCCCTCCGACAGAAATCTTTTGAACTCACGACTACATTATAGAACGTATCCTCTTGTGTAAAAATCCAGCTGGCTTTGGTTTGAGATAGACTCATTAGGTGTTTTAGTTATGAAGAAAAAGTTTCAACAATTCAGATGCTTTGCTGCGGATCTGTTTTTATTGCTTTTGTAATGTGCGAAGGGGAAATTCTTTGAAGAAGGAGATTAAAACCATGTGATCATTTTAATTAGATCATTAGCCAAGAATTAAGATCTATGTTTGTGACTCTCATTAACAAAAATACCGGGTGAGTGCCAAGAAAGATTTGTGCATTGCATTCAACGTATTTCACATTTACCCCTCTACCATCCACCCCAGCATTTTTCTGCCATTGTTCTTGCTGTCAGTGTGTTTTTGTTTGCTGTTTTATTGCATCAAGGTAAAGAGAAGGTGGGTTAATCTCTGTCTGTGCTCCTCTGTCTTTCAGGCTCTTTGGTACAACGGGGAACTGCGCAGCCTGCAGTAAACTGATCCCAGCCTTTGAAATGGTGATGAGAGCCAGAGATAATGTTTACCATTTGGACTGTTTTGCCTGTCAGCTTTGTAACCAGAGGTAAGAATGGGGATCATAACTGCACAACATTGCCTTAAAAAAAAAACAAAAACAAAAAAAAAAACATGGAGCGTTAAAATGGCCAATAGCTTAGATATTAGAAGCTGCTGAGGTGCAGCGCAGTTTTTTCTGTCTTATTATTTTATTATAGACCACTGAAGCAGTCTGAAAAAAAAAACTGTTGTGGCTTGTCTTCCTGTGTTGTAAAAATAAAGGTTCCTGTATTGCATTTATAATGCTCTGCTAATTATTTTCTATTGTGACACACTGCCAGCAGTTTGTCTTTGTTTGGGGCTGGTTCTGTAAGTCTTTTAAGCCATGGGGATGTAAAATTTACTCTTATTCCTATATTGGGAGGAGGAATGGGAGCTATAAAAATAAAGTCCTCCAGAGGTATATTGCTGGGTGAAAGAGAACAGACCAACATAGGTGTGAAATGGTGTTTCCTTAATGATAGGAACTATTATAAAATTGGGGTGAGCACAAAGCCTATGGTGTGATCCACATAGAGTATGACATACCCAAATATTGCTTTTTCCCATTAATATACTGTCAGTAATGGCACCACTCTGGGAGCAGAACGCCCTTTGCATGCTTGTCAGGGGTGCTGTGACCCTGTTCCTCCACACAGCACAAGCCCATTAACCTTCTGCAGGCCAGATTCAGTTACCATAGTGAACACCTGCTGTAAGGGAATTATGACTGCAGTCTCTCTTCTCAGCTGGCAGACATGAAGCCAGGTCTCATCTGGCACACTATTGCCATGGCTGTTTAACCAGCCTGGCTCATTACTAAAGCCAAGCTATGCTTGGTTATACTCTTATTTTCACTCCCCTTCAGTCACATTACGGAGCTATCTCCACTGTGTCACACAAACAAACAGCAGCATAGAGAACATCAGTAGGGCAAGCTGCTATGTGTTATTTTCCCACTTCAATTGACTCTGAGACTTTAGAGGAAAAAAAAAACATTATCGAGCACTGGAACCAAACTGGTGTGTTAAAAGCTAACCCTGTGGCAGAGTTTCCTTGGAAACTCTTGTGGTGCCAGTGCCTTTTTGCCAGGCCGAGGAGAGCTGACCTGCCTTTCATTGAGTGCCAACGTTCGTGTCTGCTCGCTTTGAAATGATAGGGTTTTAATCTACTTTTATTTGAAGCCACACATTTATGATGACCATCAAAAACAGGCTTTGAATCTGACAAGGCACAGTGTCAGCACGCGTCAGGTAAAACATCTCCAACCAGAATGCGTGCCATCAAACAGAATTGTCATTACCTGCAAAAATTTTTTACTGCCAAAACAGAGCAGAGTCAGCCGGCCATCTTTCTCTCTCTCTCTCTCTCTCTCACACACGCACCACTTTTATCATAATACCAACAGATAATGTCTTTGTGTTTTTAAAAACAGTCGGCCTTTGTTTTTTTTCTCTCTGCCAACAGGTTTTGCGTGGGGGACAAGTTTTTCCTAAAAAACAACATGATTTTGTGTCAAATGGACTATGAGGAGGGCCAGCTGAACGGGAGCTTCGAGACACAGGTTCAATAGTCGGAACCTAGTGGCAGCAAAAAAATCGGCTCCACACTTTACACACGAGATGGATGTTCTGCTGCACTTGGAAAAAGACAAGCGTCTGTCTGCTTGCCTGCAATACTTTTTAAGACCCCTTTATCAGTCCCTAAGGACTCTATTGTAAATGTTCAACTTTTTGCCCCTCCCACACCCCAACACTGAGCAGTTACAAATTTTGATGTACAGTTGTGCCTGCTTAGCTGAGCACTGTATTGCTTGTATGTTTTGTGAAATTTGTTTCCGGTTTGTTTTATTTTCCTTTTAGAAATGGTTCATTGGAGGGTATGTACAGTCTGTTTTCTCTGTATATATAAACTGGAACATTTATTTTATGAAATGTAATGCAATTTTATTACTAGTGTGAATTAAAGATTCTTAAATGTTCATAGTGAGTTTTTTCTCTTGTACCAAAAACCAAAGTTGTTGGAGGAGGTTGGCCCACGTGTTGATACAGTGTGTAATCATGTCTCTAGAATCTGCAATGCTATAAAAAGCCTTGAAAGAGAAAATATATTTGAAGTCCTTCTTCAAAACATGATGCAACAAAACAAGTTTTATTACATTTTACAGAGTTCTGATGGAATTAGAAATGCTGTTTAAAATGGACTAAATAAGATTTTATTTGGAATAAAAGAATGCTTCTCCAAACTGTGTTGTTGTGAACGTGCAGGTGTCATGAAAGGGAGTGAGTTAAGCTGAGCTGCTCTCTGTGATTCATGCTTCACTAATTGCCATCTGATTATGAGGGTGAATTGGCCTGGAAATGAAATGCAACAGCAAATAAATTAGAGAGAAAATAAATGCTCATTGAGTTTGAGCTCATTCAAACTCATCAGCAACAGAGGTGCAGAGCTGTATTAAAAAATACTTTTCCCAGAAGACTCTGTTAATGGAGCTGTGTGACACTGTTTATCTGATACACACACCAAAAGTCAACTATATAACTCTGGTGGAGCGATCAAATAATCAGCTGGTCCTTCAAGCGACGATTCATGTCAATGACTTCACTTATTACATGAAGTTGTATGAATTAATCACGCAATCATTTTATTTTGACATTGGATATTTGATCTCTAAAAGGAAATTAGTTAATTATAAAAAATAATACTAGTCAGAGTACTTGAAGAATATTTGCTGTAAATAACATAATCTATTTAAAAAAAACATCTTTTTTATATTAATTAGACAGCACTGGGGTTTTAGTCATGAATGCCTCCTGAAATTTATAAAAATATTCCATGGATCTAAATGACAAAAAAAATAAATAAATAAAAAAGGTTTATGACTGCAGGCTGGCACGAGTATACATCATTCTTTATGCAGCCAATTATGGTTTACATTATTCTGCTGGTAATTTACAGTTTATTTAGGCTTTGGTCATTAGAGTCTCAGCCTATCTAATAATTAGGTCATTATAGGGCTGAAGCTAATAATTATTTTCATTATCAATTAATCTTCCAATTAAATTCACAATGAATTGTTGAAATGTTTAGTGTACAAAAAACTGACCATTGCATTAGCCATCACATGAACCTAAGTTTATGTCTTCAAACTGTCTGTTTTGTCCAAACAACAATTCAAAACAGAAAGATATTTAGTTTGCAATTATTTAAACAGAGAAAATCAGGAAACCATCATGGTTTCCTGATTAGTGAATGTTAGTCACTTAAGCTGAAAAATTCCATAAATTTAGTTTATTAATTTAGGAAAATGTATTTAATTTTGCCATGTAAAAATCTCAATACTGCTGACATGTAGTTATTAGCGAAACTTAAAACAGCTATGTTATTTTGTTTTTTTGTTCTACACAGTGAAACAACTGCAACTAATTAGAGAGATCAAACGTTATTTTAGAGGGAAAATAAGCAGAAAAGAAAAAAGGAATGACTTAGAAAAATTAACTGAGATCATGTCATCCAATTATTCAAGTTCTAGTTCATGACACGTCGTACATCAGTCTGGACAATGGACTTTAATTTCTCATTACATCACATGTTACTCAACCTCATGTGACATGCTGGACCCTGAAAACCAAAAAGACATGCAGTTGGTCATCTTGAGTCACTAGTTTTGATTTAATGTGATGCTGCCTGGGAAACTGAATGGTATTCTCCTCTCACCAGTGCACATTGTGTGTGATGCAGACTGCAAGGATCAAATCTTTGCTAGAGGATTAGATCAAACATGCTAAAAAACACAAGCTGTACATCATGCTTATGTGTAAATGCTCAATAAATCTGCTTGCACTTAGTGTTATGTGTGATGCAAAAGCCACAAATATAGTGGGAGTTGCAGATAACACAGGTTCATACAGAGGGAGTATACAGCCCAATGTTAGTATGGAGAAGGCCTAAAACAATTATAGACTACTCACAAATGTTTAAATTATCTGACCCTCACTGCTGTATGATCTATTATTATTATTCAACACAGTTTTCTTTTCCTATTTTGGCGAAAGCAGGCAAACTTCAGTTTTAAACCCATGCATGACATTATGTAGACACCACTCTGCTAGCAGGACAGAACAGCAACATAATTTGCTAACACATAAATCAAGTGTACAAAGAGCATTAATTAGAAATTCATTAAAAATTCAGACTCACCGGCAGGTGTGCAAATAAAGGATTAGGCAGACATCAATTATACCACATAAGAGAACATTTTAATTGCAATTCCTGGATTGATTTACAGAGGGAAACAATCAGGCTCCACGCAATATGGCTGATTGCTCATTTTCTGGAAAAATAATGAGGAAAACACCTCACCAGGTAATACTGTTCTCAGCTGTAAATTCATGCGCACAGATATAAAGTGTGTGAGTTCTGTCATGCACACACATGCACAGGCTTATTGACATGCCCGCAAACACATTTTAATACGAATCGTCTAATAAAAGACATGCACATAAAGAATAAGGTAACAAATAGACAAGCACACACATACTATTGAGTCGCGTACACACTCGCCCAGAATTACAAAACATGAGACACACACAGGCATGCTCACACACATAAATACACATGCACTGCAGCTTGGCATTCCCATCTGCTTGTGGTGGTGGAGAAGTTCTTAAGCACCAAATGTTGTGCTGTTATGACTCAAGTTTGTGAATTCTCCAACCTCCTCTGTGTTCCTGATTACTGCATTATGGCATCTGCTTAATTAGCTTGGCTTGAGTCATATGTTGCACACAGCGGGGGTGTTAAAAAGTGCCCTTCCCTCTTGCTCATTATCTGCCTCAGTTCATGCGATGTACACTATAATTTCTCTTGACAGACATTCATATTGACATAGGGACAGCCGTCAGCAGAGCATGGTCATAAAGGGGGTGCATAGAATAAAAAGCACAAGGAAGGCAGATAAGTAAAACTGGTGATTCTGTGTTTCACTCTGGATCCGCCAACACTGCAACAGTTCTAATTATACTGAATTTAATTTTATGGATGAGAGTTTTTTGGGAGAAGGAACTGATAGTTGGCCATGCATTTTGATTACTTCAGGTAATATTCAAAGTAACCTCCTGCCAGTGTATTTTCGAAATTGGTACTGTGTCCAACTCTTGGCAAGGAAACAACTTCATTATTGCCATGTGGGAAATTCTAATCACTATCTGTATAACAGCTCTGGACAATCATTTCCATTGCACAAATACACTGCTTTCTTGATTGGATGGAGAGTCTGTAGATTAGAAATGTCCTATCTTTACAAGTCAAGGGTTTAAATTCTGTCTAAGTTAAAAAAGCATGACAATAATATTACAATATTGTTCACTAAGAGGGTAGTTGTATCAATGTGACCTTTACAGAACAGAATGTTGAGTCAACAATTCTGAAATTATATATATATATATACACACACAACAACTTACTGTAACATTTTTTGTACTTCACAATGGAGTTCTCTCAGTGTTGGGGGGTCGCAGTCATGGGCAGTGTTGGGACTAACGCGTTACTGTAACGGCGTTATTTTTGGCAGTTACGAGTACTCTAACGCGTTATTTTTTAAATTCAGTAACTCCGTTATCGTTACTACATTATGCGTTACTGCGTTATTTTACGTTATTTTACAGTCTCGGCTAGAGACTGAGAGAGCTGCAGTGCAGTGTTGTGCAGTCCTGAATCTTCCTGTGTCAGAGAGGGGGAGAGGGGCATGTGCTGTGGGGGCGTGTTTGTGCTTACCAACAACAAGACTAGTAGCTACTAGTATCATCATGGTGGTGGCGGAGGCCAAGTTGAGTTTCTTCACTTGGAGATATTCTCACTACTTCACTTTTGTCGAGCAAAAAGAAAAGAACG
>JAPZDZ010000001.1:12938170-12969011 GCA_029783805.1 Acanthurus tennentii | reverse complement strand
TAACTGCATTAGTAACTGAGTTACTTTTGAAATGAAGTAACTAGTAACGGTAACTAGTTACTGGTTTTCAGTAACTAGCACAATACTGGTCATGGGTGTACAACATGGCTGCAAGAAAGGGTAAGATCACTAATCCAAACTGTCAGGGGTCTGTTTGTGAGGAAGTCCAATATTCAGTTGCAAAGTGGGCTGCTCAAGCCCAGAGTTCAAAGCTCTTATGGGGAAAATTGTGTTGAATTCTGGACTGAAATCAGCAAACAACATTCTGATGTAGGTGTTGTTATCTGAAAGGTATGTGCAGACTAGACTGAAGGGCAGTGGAGATGGCATCCTCTGTGGATCTGGGTTCAAACTGGAGAGGGTTGAGACTGTCTGGTATGTAGTTCTTGATGTGCTGGAGGAAGTTTTTTAAAGCATTTCATTAGAATGGAGGTGAGAGCCACAAGGTTGCAATAGTTAAGACTAGACACTTTTAAGGACTTTTAAGGTATGTTGGTGACTGTGACAGTTACAGTGACGGTAACAGTGATATGTTAAGAATGTTCGCAAATACAGTCACCAGCTGAATGGCACATGTCTGTTGGACACTGCCAGTCACGCTATCAGGCTCAGCAGCTGCACTTACATTCACTCTCAGCAGGATTCTTCATACATCCTGTGAACAGCTGTGGATACTGGCCACTGTCAGTATCCTCTAGACTTTAGCTGCAGACTACAGCTGAATCTTTGTTGAGGAGACCAAAGCCAGCATAAAATAAGTTAAGCTCATCTGCCAATGTGGCCTAAGACATGATGGGTGAGCTCCTGCTTTTGTAGCTTATGATTTTCTGGATGGTGTTTGGTGTTGGTGGTCTCAAGGTCTCCCTCTCTAGTCTATTGCTGATGTCTACACTTTGCTTTCATGGTGCCATCTTTCAGTCTTGCTCTAGCGTGTAGTATGCTTTCTGTTCACCTTACAGAAAATCAGCTTTTTGGCTCTTGGATAGAGCCCTGACCTCTCCATTCAACCAGGTTTAGGTTGGGAAATAATTTTGTCATCTTTGTAATCGCCACATCATCAACACATTTGCTGTTGTATGATGTCACTGTTGGTGTATATTCCTAAAAAATGATGTTGCAGCATCTCTAAACATGTGCGAGATTGTGAACTCAGGTCCAAGTCAGAGTCTGCCTCCCTTCGTCTTACTGGAGTCTTGTGCTCTGTCGGCTCCAAACAAGATGCGCCCATCAAGTGTGTAGCTTAATCTGTTGTGTTGAAGGGGGAGCCACGTCTTTGTGAGGATGTGTCTGATTCCCTGTTGCTCAGTCTTATTTTATCCATTTTATAGCAACATTTACCAAAAGTAACTTGAGTAGAAGTATAGTCTTGGGTCCAAAATGGGATAGCTTAACTCTGACCCCGGCTTGCTTTCATCTCTTTCTGGGAGGACTGTGTTGGTAAGCATGTAGTGATGTTTGGTCCATCCAACTGGGCCGAGTCCTAGTTGAGGCTGAGAAAGTTACTGGCATCTGCATGCAACACCATCACTACCATGGAAAAAGAGCTCATATTTATCTTTAAAAAAAAAAAGTGATGATTATAAGGTGGTTGGTGTATTTTTGTTTCTGTATGCATAATGCTGATTATGTAACCATCTGAATGAATAATCTATTCCCCACTCATGAGCCATTATGGTGTCCTTGAAATCGACAGCTGTGACCTTACAGCCTCAGAGACAAAGCTTCAGTATATGTTTTAGAACGTGGTGAATACAGTTATCTCCAATAAATGAAAATATGAGCAGAGATGCTAACTGTGGTCAAGTGACTATTATTCCCCTTGAAAATAAACTAAATTTCACACCCACTCAAAAACTCCAACATATGTTCCATTGATGCCTAATGGGCCTGCCTGTGCTATTTGCAAGAGACTGGAGAGGGCAATTAGTCGCATGTGGCTTTGATTAGCACTGATTCCACAACAGTGCTTGAAGGAATATGGAAAACAAAATACTAAATTACTGTTGAAGCTCTTTTTGACAGAATGCAATGAAATGGAAGAAACTATTAAACTTCATGGTAATAACAGGTAAATGTGAACACATTAACTATAGCATGGTGCCCATGGCTAAGATTATGCATATTCTACCTACAAACAGTCTGTGCCAAGCAATGCATATAAAACTGAAATAAATGGCTACAGATGCATGAACTTGCCCTGAAAGAGGTCTGCTTACTCTGTGATCTCATTCTTAAATGAAACCAATTTGCCTAGAAATTGGTTCTAAGGCCTAATGCTGAACTCTGTACATCAGCTCCACCACACACGCATACACACACACACTCACGTACACGTACATGCACACACACATACACACACAGTTTGCTTTTACAAATGCACTTTCACAGTCACACTGCTTCCACCCCTTCCCTCGCTGCAAATCATGTTTGACTTTGAAGTGCTAATTTTGGAAGTTTAGCCAATTTTTATTTGCTGCTTTGAAATGTATCCCCTAAGCTGCTGCACCAGCAATGAAATATACAGACCTTTACAATGAGGGATAAGTGACCAAAATGAGAAGCGCCTGGTTTTCTTCCTCACATTATATAACTGTGAATAATCCCCACATAGCATTTTCCCTGTGCCATCACTGCCTCAATTTATATTCAAAAATATTATGCAGACTTTATATTTTTTGCTCATTCCTCAATCCCTATCTTAAGTTTGAGCTAATTTAGGATATCTACAATAATATTCTGCAGGAGAAAAAAAAACATTATTACTGTGTTTTATTACTGAACAACTAACCACAATAAAGAGAACAAAACAGGAATTTAAATAGATGGCAATACTTTGGCCTTATGTGAATTTGGCTAACAAGACACCCAATGGGTGTTAGGTAGCAGGAACACTGTATCAGTGGCATATTTCTCTGCAGGTGAAGACAAAGCACAGGCCTTCACTGTAATGTTGTGATCCAATTCAGTGACGTCTACACCCTGACAACAAACAAAGGTCCCTTGGCTGTTGTGCCAAACATTAACCATAACACTGGAAAAAAAAGGGTCTTGGTAATATACGTAGCAGCGTGATGGATGCAAGGATGACCTCAATCACAATCCTTTCTTTACTGCTTTCAGCAGGAGCTGGAGCATTATATAGTAAAATAAGTTGATCAGATTGGCTCTTCACCAAGCAGCCCAGCTAATAACATGGAAAGCAAAGAGCTTGAGGCAGAGAAGATTTGGTATGTGGGCCCCTCCACTTTCCAGCGGTGCTCTGCTTTAACACAGTCCTGGACTTGGCAATAAATTGCTTTGGTAATCAGCTTTTTGAAAAGCTTATTTACTGCTTGTTTTGTGTTTATTGTAGTTCTCAGAATGAAATACAAAATTGGATTTTATTACATGTGCAATTTTCTCCTCTCGTAAAGAATAGAGAGAGAGAAGGCGCATCACCTTGTTGGGAATGGATGATCCAGAGAGGATGTATACAGTATATTATTTTTGATTATCTCTCTGTTTTGATGCAGTCTCTTTGCGCTCCTAAGAATGCACACCATGGGATTGGGTGGAAACTCTACATGTATAAAATGTCCAAAAGAAAGGCTGAGAGATCCAAAAGTTAACCCTCTATATTGGGTAGTATATCTGTAGGTATGAGTGCGTGAGTATGTAGTAGTTTGTGCTGTATGCAAGAAGTGAATGGTAGTGAGCGAAGAAAGTAACTGCCCATTCATTTTACAACTTGAGTATAAGTTTAATTAATCTGCAACTGCACTTCAAAAATGCACAAACCTTGAGGTCGTATTTGAAGAATCATAGTCGTAGTCATAGTGGTTGTTTTCACAGTTCAATCATTGTGTACAATGCAGAACTATGTACTTTCGGAGGCCATGTGGTATAAATTTAAGTTAAACTAAACTAAACTAACAAAGTGTACACCTGTTCCCATCCCGGTGGTTCTTTCAGTTTGTAGAGTCAGTACCCATAACCCCTTTTCCCTTTTGGTTTTCAATTCCTGTTTCTTAAGCTACACTTACATTTAGCTGGCCTACATGCTATAAAAAAAAAAAACAGTGCTCACAAACAGTAAATTCAGCCAACACCAACACTCTTTGTGGCAGCTTACAATTTTTCCTGTTCATTATGGTATTGGCACAAAATTAATCAGTGCCAGAGTGCTTTCAAAAACCATCATTTTATTTTCGGGCAGATAAACCTCAGTTACATGTCACAATGCCAGACTCTGTAGCATCAGAGGAGTGGGTGGATTCAAAGGTCTAGACTCAGGCAAGGGAAGTCGAGAAGTTTTGTTACTGTGGTCAAAGTACAATATTTGATTTGTTTATGGTTACATTATGCACTGTGAGAAATACAAACCACACTGATATTTTCAATGAAATATAAGGGTTGTCTTAACTTTATTTCTTTCCCTCCTCTGCTGCTGCGTCACCTTACAGCAAATCTTAAACTTACAACTTCATGTGTATATTCTGATCTTTTGTGTCTGGGTATCCCAACAGCACTGTGTTTGTGTGTCAGTGTATCTGTTTGTGTAGCCTCCTGTCCCTTCCTACTTTTTCCACAGTTTTTACATTGCATTTGGGAGAGTGGGACAAATACGAAGCACAACAGGAGATATAGTCAATGATGATTTCAGACTGAATCTACATTACATCGACTATTGTGATACTGAAATCAACAGACCCAAACAACGACACAATCCCATCAATCAGCTTGGTGTATGAAATGCAGAATAATGAAAAAGTACACTGCTGACCCAAAATATGGCTTTTTTTTTGCTTATTTCGCTGGACTCGTGCTTCAGGTTTCAGATTTTTCAGATTCGTTCTGTTTCAGATTTAAATAGAAACAAGTCACATTTTTTGTCGCTCTTTTTGGCTGAAAGTCAAGTCTTAAGTTCTGTCCAGCTCAGAAAAATTAATCTGATTAAATTGCAATGCCTAATCACCACCTTTAATCTTGTCAGAAAGACACTTAAGGAACTGTTCAGTTGTAAATTTGAGAACATGAAACCAGAGAAAGCAATACCCAAACTTGCATGCATCACTTGAGGCTACATGTTTCATCATATTGATTGGTAGATAGGTAATACTTTGGGTCTATCCAACTGCATCCAGAAGCATTTTGATCTGTGTTTGTTGACTCATGAGCAAATGAAATTGGTCTGATTTGAGGCCAGCTATTTCTTGTACAGTTGTATTAAACCTGTTCACACTTGTTGCCATTTTGTATGAATGCTGCTAGTTAGCTATGCAGCTATGTAAGTCCCACCTTCAAAGCTCTCAATAGTCCAACGTCTCTCCAACATAGCATAAACATAAAATGAGATAAATATGCCCATAAAATCTACATTGTGTTACATGCTACGCTAACATTAGTCAAATCAGTGTCACAGCCAACAGAGTTGGCTTCTTACAGTTTCACTAATCTCTGACCCTTCCCTGCTATGATGAAGCATTAGTAAAATGTATGAAGGAAGATCAGCAGTTTATATGGTGCACAATATGTCCAGCATAACTTCCAAAGCAAGTCCTATTCATATTCAGGAACTATTCTGGAGGCGCATAGTTACAATGAAATCCAAATGAGATCTCTGTAGCGCTGACATACTTTCTGCTAGCAGGTACAGGATGCCTCATATATGATTAATTAATTGCGCCAGCCTGCCATCTGTGTTTTAACTGATTAAATAGCTCACAAAGTGGGATGCACCTTTTGATGTGAACCTTTGGGGAACTGGCTCTGTCTTTGTATTTCTACCTTGATTAAGCACAATACTCCAGCACTTCCTCCAGCCCTCTATTTCAAAGTCTCTTTAATTTGGGAGAAAAGGACACAAAGGCATTTGGGGTGCTTTAAAATGTTGCCCATTTCCAGTAGTCAAGGGGCTGTCTCTCTCTTCCCTCTTTTGGTTTTTTTAAAAAGTGAATGTTTCACACAGGGCTGGGCCGGTGAGCAAGCATCGAGCTTTCAGATAAAAATTGATTCCAGTAAATTCTCACCTGAGATCCATCACGGTGAAAGGCTTTAAAAGGTCACACATGTAATAAGTTCCTGTGGTCTCAGTCCCTCCAATAATAGGCCTTTAGTCTGCCATGGAAGGCTGGTATATAGAAATAATTGAGTAATCTGTGGACCATTCAATTCAATCGTGGGACTCAGTGACAGTGCAAGGCCTGTTGGGCTGCGAAGAGGTTGTTCTTGAGAGTCTTTCTGCTGGCAGGGAAACGGTTTGTTCCCTAAAGCCATGCACCTCCATCTTTGCAACGGCACAGTGGATCACTGACATTTTAGAGGCTCTTCCAGGCCTAAATTGTAAAGGATAGTGTCAGTGCTTCAACTCAGAAAGAGGAAAGAATATGACACGACCGAAATGTATGCCTGAGAGCACTAATCAAAGTAAAGGCTCTCTGTGTATCCTAAATTAGTTTGTATCACAAGTATATAGTAAAAATACCGAATTACTGAATGTTTTTTTGCACATAAAAGCATTTGATTTTAAAAGTACAAAATTTTTCATTTAGAGTTCTGTAGGGTAAGGGACTGTTTGCGAAGCCTTGCATTCTTCAAGCTTTACATTCTTGCACAGTACAAATGCTATAAACAACAAGAACATGACGGTATTAGCCAGTGCTGCAGCTGTCTGGGAATAAGCTTCCTCAGATCAAAGAAGAGGAGAACCAATGCTGCATTCAAGTAACCATACTACTTTACTTCTCTGTGCCAGAAAAGTGCCAGTTTTCAGTGTTCAGCATTCAAATATGCCAAAAATACCAGGTTGACCTCCTGCTCCTGGCTGCATTTTGCAGTTAGCGAGCCAGCGTTCTTTTCTGTCTCTTGTGACCTACAATCCTCTGTGCAACAGGACATACAGATCGACTGAGCTGCAGAAAGGAGGGTATGAACAAGGGTTACAGCTACATTCCAAATCAAATATATTTCTTTTTACTGCAAATTTTTAATACAGACTGTGACAGGCATTTAAACAAGATGATCAAAGTTCAAGGATGAGTGTAATAACAAAGTAGCATGTTGTCTTTATATGTATACTGCATGCAGCAGTGCATACCTCGCAAGGGTATCTGCAGTACGCACTTAAAGTAAAAAAGAAAAAGTAGCTATACAAAGTCACTACTGAAGCCCTCTTAAAAAAGTGGATTATTTCAATGTAATCTGTAAACCCACATATGTATGTATAAATGCATAAACAATAATTTATTTGTAACCTTGGAATTCACGTCTGGTTAGCTTCCCACTGAATGTAGCCAAACATGCTAACATTAGCGCACAAAATGCAATTTTTAATCTATTTAAATTTCATTTCCTAATTCTGGTTTCATAAAGGCTAAAAAAAAGACACTATACCTCGGATGTTTTACAGAGTATCATCTTTCCCTTTTTTCTTCTTCATTCCTCTTTATGCCCACAGCATCATCATGTTGAGAAACCCAAAGCTTGACAGGCCTGATCTGCCTTGTTACAGCTGTGAAGCTATTATTGGAAAATCAATCTTAGGGGGAGGGGTTTAGCAAATGGTCAATTGTGTTCTACCATGCCAAGCTGACAGTTGTCTAGTGGAAGCATTGAAAGGTCTGGTTACACACAAAAAAAGTTCTTGTGAATTGAAAAAGTAAGTAATTGATTATAAAGCAATGTCAGATCTCTTAGTTCATCCTGATACCATCTGACAGTTGAATAATCTTTTCAAACTGCAGTTCAATATGAGACTTCTTACACTATGGCCTTTGAGTGAACTACATCACTCATCATTTCATCTCTTTATTCATCTTACCACACTGCAGTCTCTTTTTCTCTATCTGTATATTGTATCAATGTAGCTGTGGGCTTCTTAGTCCGTTCAAAAGGAACAAAACTCTTGTCTTGTGTTACAGTGCTACGTGATTTTAATGTTATAGGTGTCCTTAATTAACCTTCTTCACATGTATAATTTGTGAACTAAATTTAGTTGTCAATACAGCTATTTTACCATGTAGCTAATGCCAGGCAATGCAACATGGACCTCATGCTTAAAAAGTCTGCTAACTACAACGGCATGCACAGATGTCACAATAGTCTTTACACATCATTTTATTTTTCAGAAAATAACTGTTCCCACCCATCAAAGAAGCGCTCTCCACACATACACATACCACACAACATGACAGATTTAGAAATATGACTTAAACCAGAACAGATGGCCCTTAAAAGTAAAACACAGTAATTCAATCTGGCTAATGGGAGGAAAGCCACAAACTGCTCCATTCTCATTTCTTTGACTGAGAAACTCGGCTGAATTGCTTCTCCAGCTTTGATGCTCAACCCCTCTATCATAGTGTGTTTCTGTGTTTCCCATGCATATTATAAGACATTTAAAAGGAAAACAGTGTATATTTACTAGACATGCCTCACCATGTGCACAGACAGGAGCTATTAGTGCCTAGACAGAGGGGGGAAATGTATTGTAATTGATTGTTACAAAAGATTACCCTCTTCAAGAAGCATCAAGCTATTTCAGAACTGCATTTGACGCCTTAGAGCGTTGTGCAAAGAAGGCTCTTTCAGCTTCACACATTCACACTGACATGCAGTTTGCAAAACAATTACCATGCGCTGTTGTCTGATCTTTGTCCCCACTTTGGTCCTTTGTAAGTGCGAGTACAACTCACTAGCCAGCCATGAGGGCAATCACGATTTCTATCAAGGGATGTCAGTTAAAGGCAAATGGAATGCATATTCCTTTACACTTGTCCAAAAACTGCAACGAGCAGACGCTTTCACCACTAAAATTGTGTAGTTAGAGTGATAGTAAATTATTGGAATGTTGTGGCTGCATATGTTCTTGCAGTTAATTTAAATGCAAAATGAGTGAGTCTGAAACATTAAATCCTAAATGTTTTTCAAGTGTTCCAGCAAACATGTATTAGGTCTGGCATGGAAAAGGATTAAAAAAGCCAACCTAATCAACAATATAGCATTTAACTGCGGGGTAGAAAGTCTTTTTCGGAGAGTCTGTGAGGGAACCTTTATGAAGACAAAACATCGCTGTGTCTGGAATTGATTTAATTTCACTCACTTGCTGTATGCTTATGAAAAAATCTCCAGTTACACAGGGACTGTATTTTCTCATGAGGTCTACCTAATTGTCCAAAGAAAACCGAATGAAGATTTAAACTTAACACATAGATCAACTAAATATTCTGTACAGAAAGTGCAGAATATTAATATCAGGCCAACTTGATGGGAAACACGTCGATTAATGAAAAGTAATATATGTAAGGGGGGTGGGTGTTGAATCCTGAAATCAGAACTAGTGGAAAATTGGTTTTTGTACAGCTGCAATATAGCAAGGAAACTTCTAGTCAGTCTTTGGAGGGAAGACAGTATATTAACCTGCTGGGCCATGGGCACAAACTTTCCAACCTTATTGTTGACAGGTTTTATGAGCCTAATGCACTTTGTGATGTATAGCATAATAACCCAGTCTATGACTGTAGGGCCTTGCTCTTAATATCTGCTGCCGAGTGGATCAGACAAAATTATTGTAATGAGACAAAATTTCCATACAACAGCAAAATGAGTTCTTTACTCTAAGTTTAAATTGGTTGAGTAACCAAAAGAAATTGATGGTTTTATTAAGCTGGAATTGAATTTCAGCCATAAACAGAATTACACAAGCGAAAATGTAATAATAATTACAATAGTGTTATCAGAATGGTTATCAGAATGGTCTCTGCAGCGTCTTATTCATTGCTTTCAAACAGAGATACTGTTTTCAGCTCTGGGATAACTCTAATTTCTTAGAGGCCTCATTTATAAAACTATCTGTAGCATTTATGTAAAAAGGTTGCAGACAAAACAGAAGTACTTATACACACAAGTTTCATAACACTGCACACACATCCTACACTGGTTTCTCTCTCTAAAACACTATTAACTTGCAGTCTGACATGAGCAAGCTTCTTGTCCCACCCAATGCCTGTAGTTATATATAAATGCCCCTAATTGTTAATCTATACAATCAACATTAAGACAATGTTGGTGCATCAAGCAAAACTAAAAAAAAAAGACATGTAACCAAGTGTGAAAATGTGAAAGAAGATATTGCTCGGTGGACACAGTGTGAGCATTACGAACAGAAAAAATGGTGGCAAATGTGGAGGAAGCAGTAAATGCTGCTGGCTCAGAAATTTAAAAAAAGGCCTGATCTGACATTAACTAGACGCCAAAGGGTACATAGTCTTATCATATTGTAAGGCCATGTTATCCTCCAGACTGGAGTAGTAACTAAGTTGGAGGGGGACATAGATATGCAAAATTTTCCAGACAACCCAGGCACATTATTGGTTTTCCCTTGTTTATCAAGAGAGTAAACCAAATTAATTTAAGTTTTATTCAAACATTTTTTTTTACAAAAATAAATTAAACAACTTCCTATTGTTTTAAGTTGCTGCATGTTCCAGCAGGGCTGCTGATACTGCAACTGGCTTCATTTTGGTTTCAGGCTTCAGTTGCTAAGCCTTGGTGTCCCCACTGCACCTTGTGTATCTTAACCTGCAAGTGGCCATCTCCTCACAGATACAGTCCAACAAACACAACATCACCATTGACTCAATCACCAAGGTTACCAAGGAGCATCCAGTGCAAACGATCTGAACTGCGGCGCACCGGCGATCAAGGTCTCCAACATGACAACTCGCCTGGCTCAGAGTGCATAAGAAATTTTCTCAAGTTTCTCCTCTGCAACAACAAGGTTGTCACTCCCCTACAATTACTTGCTAGATTTGGGTCAACTGGGAATTCTTTCTGTTCCCCAAAATAAAGACTGTTCTCTCTAGCCACAGACCCAGATTCAGAATTTGAAGATAACAAATGTGTGTACCAGTACGTACCAGTCACAATGATTAATAATGATCGGATGATGTAATATCAGATTTTTACTCATAGAAAGTATTGTAAACCCTGTATACTGCTGTCTGAATGCAGGTGAAAATCCAGTACCTGCATCTGGTCAAACCTAACATGAGATGCATGACTCTACAGTATGTGGATCACAGTAGAAGACAATGGTGTTTTCACATCCCCTTTCTTCACAACTAACTCTAGCTCTGCCTGTGGGGTTTTCTAGGTCTTTAAAAGGATGGTTGGAAGTTGTCCTTTTAGCACATCCTATGTCTTTTGTTAGTGTCTCTACTAATTTGAGCATTTCCTGTGGTCATCCATAGGGAGGGGCTCATAGTCAATAACTCCTCTGGAGATTTGGGATTTTCATCTACACTGCAGTTTAAGATGGATTTGTGTGAAAAGGTGAGGTGTAGAAAACACAGTTGACCTTAAATAGAATGATTAAAGTGTATAGTGTACATAATTAGTGTGGGTATACAATTACAATCACACAATTAAGAGTACAATCTAATTTAGGTGGATCCCAAAGCTGCAGTCTATAGCCATTAAACAAAGTATCAGTAGTCGTTCCTCCCAAGGTTCCCATCTTTCTCAGTGGCTGGCTGTACTCTCCAGCTGTCCACTGAGGACTGCTTCAGTGCATCCTCTACATCAGCTGATTATGCTATCTATCAAGCGCAGCTGTCACTGCCCATTTAAACCTTTGTCAAGTCCTCCATGCAATGCAGTCTGCAGTAAACCAAGTAATTGCACTTTTGTAATCCAACACCTTAACATCACTTGCCCCGTATATTTCTATAACAGATAAGGAAGATTTTGAATTTAAAGAGTAAAATGTTGGAACATGTGTTGCGTTGATGGAAGCAAAGGGAGTAGTCTTGATGACAAAAACACTGGTATCGAAAGGAACATTTTTCTGTTTTTTTGTTACAACAAGCTAATAGAACGAAAAACAGATGCCAGCTGCTTTTTTTTTCTTGTTGCCAAGGCACAAACAGGATGCTGGCAGCTACAAAGATTCAATTATAAAAAGTACAGAAAATAATTAGAAAAAATAATAGCACTTGAAAAAAATCGCCCCTCCAGAAATTGCGCATAACAATAAATCCGTTAATTAGCTCATTAATATTCAATTGGGGTCAGTGGACTTAATGGAACCTTTTTCATGGGCCAAGGAAATGTTTAACACTCACTTTTCCTCTGCCTGTTCTCATTATCAACTATGCACAGGCAGGCCTTATCAGCCCTCCAGATGGTGAGGAACAATGCAGCACCATTATCGTCTTACAGCAGCGTGTGTGCCTTGTAACTGGTGTGTGCCTGGGACAGTGAAGTATAGATACTGAGGCATTTAGTGTAATTGATATGTGGTATATATCGTATTGTTTAGACCTGTTTGTTTGCTCTGCTGGTATTCAAGGCGAGAGGAGAGGCGAAGATTGATTTTCACCGCAGCCATTCCCGCTCTCACCACAGGTCACAGATAACTTGTCAACGCAGGTTTTTTGGGCTGGTGTAAAATGCATCAAGGCTAAACTCTATCGGGCATAGTGGAGGACAGGGAGTTTCATCTCTGCAAACACAAGCTCTCTCATTGCCGTTACCTTGTGCATGAGACAGATGTTTTATTCAACAAGTACACGGGACAGAGAAATGTCCAAGTAAAAGCCTTTTTGCATCTCTTCTCCATAAGGTCCTCATTCCCTAGGTCATTTTTTTGACTTTGTAAATACAAACATATGTAAACAAAGTTTGAAATTGTAAAATGTTTTAATAATTTGGTTCCAGTTCTTTAAAAAAAACAATTAAGGGGTCTTCATCAAAAAGCATAAAAAAAGGAAAATCAGCTAATATATTACAAGCGGTCCTAACTTTCACATATTACTCAAATTGATATTAGCTAAAAAAAATCCCAGAGTTAGGGTTAGTGAATGTAAATGAAAGTAACAATGTAGTGTCTTAATGATTGCTGCTATGTTTTGCCTAATGATTATATCAAAGCGGCCTATCATTCATTTTATCAATACATCTTACAGCCAGTTGATCTGACATTCCTGACTTCATTATGAGATCTTTTCCGGTGGCAGAGCATCTGTAAACCAGCTAGGTCCCTGCCTTTGCACTCTTTCTTTATAAGCTTCTCAAAGATTCAGATTACTCAAAGCTATTTTCACCAATGTACAGCATCGGCCTATCATCAGAAAGCAGACCAAGAGTGAACCACTCATGCATACACAATTGGCTAGGAAATGACTGTGTCAAAGTCTATGGTAAAGCCGAGTTTAATTAATGTAGGTACGATGAAAGCTAAGTTGTCACTATGGGGCATTTTAAACCAATGACATTTACATTGCCTTTGTTGGGGTTGCTCCCAGAAATCAAGAACACCAATATTCTAGCGAGGATTTTACAGTTCTGTGATTTTCTGAGCAGAGTAAATAATGCAATCTGCTGAGAAATCTTCATTCACTGACAGTCAAAAGGGAAATTGATGCCACTTTTTACAATATTCAGTACATTTATTTTTTATCAGCATTTTCCATGACACTGTGGATTAATGGGCCTCAATTCGGAAGATGAACCGTGACATCGTCATTTTCCATTAACGTGCTCCATCTCTTGTATCCATCATTATATCTACAATAGTTAAATGTCAACCTTTTGAAAGCTAACATTTTCAGTCTCATCCAGGGTTATTCCCCTTTAAAAAATAAGGCAAAACATGAAAGCAAAGAGTTTGTTTTTGTCTCTGTTTGAAGAGACGGCTGTGGATTTGACAGAGATAAAGGCTGTTGCACTTGTTCTTAACATGTCAGTTTATTGACACCATTCTCACAGCACAGGGAGATTGTTAGAAATGATAGATTATCACCTGAAAAAAAAAACATTTTTGTATCAATTCAGTGGTGCAGAAAAACACAAGGCTGGACTGAATGACTTAAAGGAGATTTTCCCACATCTTCTTGTCAACTAAGTGAAACTAAAGAAGAAACAAAATAAAATTGAATTCGCCTGGCTGAAACAATGTAGGTAGGAGGATTTAACAATGGAAGCATTTCTAAACAAATAACTGACAATGTCTTTCAGCTGTGAGAGCTAACAGAGCACAATAGCTTGGATTGAATGTGCTGAATCTGCCAAGGCTATTCCACAAATAGAGGTGATCCTAAATCATGTGCTTAAAGGTTGCAGCTTGAGAGCCCAGGTATCATGGATAATTCCTACTCAGATATCTATAGACCTCACTATCTCACCCCATTCTCTCTCTCTTAGCTTTACTTCACCTCTGTCACTCAGTCAAACAGGCAAGCTGCCATCCTATTGATCCCTTCCAACCTCCAAACGTCGACCCCCCTCCTCAAGCCCAGGCGTAAGGGCAGTCACTAAACCTGTGGGCAAAGGAAAAGAGGACACTCCCCACTGAGTGCAATTGGGATTTGAGAAAGTTAAACACTTCTCAAGCACAAAATTTCAGCCTGGGCAGCAGAGAGGGGATTCTGTCCTCAGGCCCCCTCACGCTCACCTGATCAGAAGGTCAGTCCCATCACCATCGTCCTTCTTGCCCATCTTGCACTCTCGCTGCCTTGCAGTGGCTCTGGAGGGGCTCAGCTTTCTCATTAACTTCAAACACTGCTGTCAACAGTTTTTGCTGCTGTCCTTGACTCTAAAGATGATACTGGATTCATATTTTTGAGAATCACACACTGTGGGGGTGAAGGGCAAAAGCGCAGAAAGGATGAAGAGGGATGGCAGACAAGGTCTTGAACTTTGATGGACAACACAAAACCATAATACATAGAATAAAGTAATCCAGAAAGGACTACAAAGCACTGAAATGGCGAGACAAAATTGACCCAAAATGATGCATCCAAAAACAGTCTGAATTTATTTTTTCATAGTTCTTTGCTGCACTTGTTTTATAATCCTTAATGATGCCACACGGGCCGGTTAACCAAAACAGCTCTTATGGTCACATATTAGATTAATTCACAGTGAGAGTTATGGGATATTTACTGATACAGATGTGAAGTAGATTAAACAAAGCTGCCATATCAGCATGTACTGTGTGCACTACTTGTTATTTGTTGTGCTTTATCAGATACAAGTCAATACTGAGAGCACCACCTGTGTGGGGTTGTATTACACTACAGCCTTATCAGTGTGTGTTATACATGATCTGTGTCATTGGCTCAAATATTAACAGTGACAATATTAACTTACATGCTAAAGATGGTTAAGTAAGTAGATCAAATGCTCATTCTTGAATCAAATATGAAACATATCATCTAAACAAGGCCCCTCCGATCACGATTTTTAGGTCTGATCTCCAAACACCGAAAGAAACCGGTGCCAAACACAAATCAAAATGTAGTTTTTTTAATTTACATCATAATATTATATTATTGTTAATCATAACTGATATAATAAACAAACTTTTTAAATGTTGAGAAAATAAATAATCATATCTACCTGGTAATATTTTATAACCTTGAACAATAGTTATAAATCTGAGTTTGATTCCTTTTATGTTTATTGTTTCCTAATGTTAAAATATCAGTGCAGCAGAGCTTGAAGATGGATCGGGGATAGCAAGACTAATACTTTGGTGATTAGTACGTTTTTAAAGGAGATGAGTTATACACTTCAGTTACATGCAAATGCAGGTTAACTTTTGAAGTAATTATGCAGGAACTTTGAAGTTAATAATTTATGTGGTATCTCTGTTTTGGGTTAGCTGAAAACTGCAAGTCAGCATTGTCTTGGAAAATGGACAACTTGACGCTCATGCTGTCATCCATTGCCTTGGTCTAAAAGGTTTCCTGAGGAAATCCATGAGGACATTTAGGCAGCACTTAATTCTCCACTGAATAAATAGAAAAGAGGGCACTATTCTGTCTCTTGATCCAGTAAACTGTGTGCCAAACCATTTACTGGTGACCTTAGCCCACTGAAATACAACCTGAAACACAACTGGCACATAAATTAAAATTTAAATGAAATTAATTATTTCAAAATGTCTCAAAGTCTCCTGCCTCTATAAAAATATCAAAATAGGGGGGCAATTCCACGGTCTTATTAACATTATGTCTCCAGCAGCTGAAAGCAGCCTCTCTGCTGCACTGTTAGCTCAGAGGAAAGCTATCGCTGTCCGAGACGCTGAGCAGGCACAGGGTTTTTGAGGTGAAACAGACTGAGTGCAGAGTTATTTTCATTACCTCAGAGTTGGTTTAAGTTGTTTAATGTTGCAGTGTGTGTGTGGTCTGCTGGTCTCATTTGTTACTGCTGATCACTGCTCTCCTCCCTTAATGTAAGTCTCTTAACGACGGCGGAGAAAGTTAACAATATAACTTGCATTGGTCTCACTGTGGTATTCATATGGCCATTAAATCAAAGGAATGCTGCAACTGCTGCCTTTTGTGAAAATGAAAATGTTGAGAGTTGCAAGAGTCCAGGTGCTTCATTGCCCTCGCAGTTAAACTCTGCCATTTTCACATTTAGAAAATCAATTTTTGACATTTGCGAATCGATTCATAATCACAGGTATTAAGAACCCAGATTCTTGTGAGACTGATTCTTTAACCCGCGTGTATTGTATTCATTTGTGGGTTTTTTTTTCTTGTTTAAAAAGTGGCATTATTTTTAGTGAGGACATGGTTTCTAGTAAAAAGCCAGTGCCAGTGAAAAAGTCTATCTAAATGTACTTTTCTTCTGTTGTAACACGACCAAGATGGGACAAGAGAGGTCAACAGCAGGCTCCACGGATGTCCGTCCTAACTGACTACAAGTGGTCTGTTAGTCCTCACCAATACCTCTGAACCTTTAGTTGAAAGGTTTCCAATGGACTCCTTTCCTTTTTTTTTTGTAGCTGACACCCACATTACCCCAGTGCCCATTATCTATTCAGACCTGTGGGTCTCCTGTAACACAACCTGCAGGAGTGAAGGAGGGGTATTTAAGGCCATATCACCACAACAAAAAAAAAGAGCCCCATGTTAACAAGAACAAGACAAGCATATTACGTTCAAACAATGCAGCGCTGCCTCCAATCCTGTGCTCTCTTTCACTCGCTACATCCCACCCCCTCGGGGTTAGCAGACCTTCCTTCATGTTCAAAGATTATCTGTTAATCCAAAATGTGCAGGAGCATGAGACGGCAGGAAAGGGACCAATACTCAGGGGGAAGGGAGGGATGCATGGCTTTATTTGTTTGTTGGCTTTCATATTAATCCATTGGAACACAGTGCATTTTCCCCCTCTTTTCTGGGCATGTGTAAATGTTTTAGAGCCATTAAATGGAAGATGGAATTTTCAATGGATAGCATGTAAAAGTATTAATTGTAAAGACCATTATTTGGTGTCCATGAGGCTGAATCAGCTTAGCCACTCCATTCCCCCATTTGCATACAAAATGCTTTATTTTGGCAATCAATGAAAGTGCTCCACTGTATGTGTGGCTTATCACATGCTTGCAGGAAATGGATTCCTTAGCCATCTCGTTAAATTCTGTTGATGCAGAACAATTTGAAACATGGCACAGGCAGCAATGACATTTAAAGATGCCTCGGCTTAATTATATTTTGCAAACATTTGGGCTGTTTGTCCTCGGGGATAAAGTGCCTCCACTACAAAGTTAACTTGTTAATAATTCAAAATGAATCTCTCTTTTTGTTGAGCACCAATCATTATCTCCTATTAGTGCTGGTTAAGGGCATTCAAGGTGCCTCAAACACACAGGGGAGACATGCTGCTGTTTAATACATAAAAAGAAGCACACACATGCAGCACAGTGAACTTTATAAATTTCAGCAGAGAAATCCAAGCACTAAAGTTTCTGATTTTTTTTAACCTTTAAGACAAACCAGATACACTGAAAAGCCCCAAAATAATTTGATAAATAAATTTACATAAATGCATTCAAACACCCACATCCAAACCACAGCCTGGGAAGAGGAAAAGAAGATGTAAGCAGAGCTTATGTATCATCATAACATTATCAGGGGTGAAGGTTGAGGATATGCTTGAAACAAACTAGTTGACTTATACCAACTGTGTTAAAATGTGTTCTGAATGGTGTACGTAAGTGATGAATTGATCAAATGAGGATGATAATTCACTCAGTAGGGAAATCTCTGCTTTAAGGCAATCAGTTAATGTTTGAAGAGATGAAACAGTCATTTTATTTGATTAGCAGAATGAATGAAAATTCACAAGTAAATGTGTTGATAGTCATGTAGGTCTTTTTTGTTCAGCAAAAACATCAAAACATTAAGAGATACAATCATGGAGATCTTTATTTAAATAGATGTCTGTCAAGTTATTATTTGTTGCTAGATGAGATTTCACAGCCTATGATCATCTGAAGATAGCAACTGGCCATAGCAACATTCCTGGAAAAAACATCTGCATTAAGTTACTGCCAATGCAAACCAAATATTTCCTACTGCTGTAGTGTCACATCAAGTGTGTTTCATTATGAAGAGCTAACAGAAGAGCAGATCACTGTTGTTTAGAGAATAATGGAAAAAGTACTTATTGCTGCCCTAATTCTTTAGAAAAAATAAAAATAGTTTGTTTAGTCAACACCAGAATTGTGGGATTTGTGGTATTACACCATATTTGCTGTTACCATCAGTAACTACACGCGTAACCACAGACTAAAAAGTTAAGAATTACAGGCTTAATTTTGAAGATTAGCTGCTTCTTTTAACCAAATAACTTTGATTTTTTTGGGAATAATAGACAAAACCAAACATTTGAATATGGCACCTTGGGCTTTCAGAAGCTGTGTTGTGCATTTTTGATTAAGAAGATAATAAACAAATTAATCATTAATTAAAATAAATATTAGTTACAGCCTTGAAAGTATATAGTTGCTAGTTTTAAACAACATTTCTCTTAAAATGCATACAAGTAGTCTATTAAAAGAAGGAGTTGATGGATATTATTATCCCCTGTAAATATCAATAATATCAATATCAATAAGTAAACATCTAGCGGTAAATGCTAGATATTCATCAACTAAGACAACATTAATTACTAGGGAGATGTGCTACAAAGGTTTGTTGAGCAGCAATGTGATACTGAAACTAAATGTCTTAGATCTGCCTGTACATGAAACAGAAAAACATGTTTTTTGCTCACATGCTGCACACATAGATTCATGAGGAAGAGCTCACATTCAAGCTCTCCACACTGTGGTGTGTGCATGTTTTGTTCATGATAGTCCATAGAAGCAACACAAATTTAAATTGCATGCCTTGGAGATAGTGTCTGTCCTTCTATTAAAGTGTGCAGACTGGCAACCATACGACTAAAAGACAGTCAAGGTCTGGCCTATATTGTAAAGCATGTTTCGACTCCATTAATCCACCTCATTCCCTTTTCACAACTGTCTTTCTTCTATGAATATACAGGATTCAAATTTGTGACAGTGTGTCCTTCATGACACTCAAAGCCAGGTGCATCCCCATCAATATCAGCAGAAAGAGAGAAAAAATTAAAGCTTCTCAAAATACATACTGTAGGAGTGCATTGATTTAATATACTGCCATAAGCCCTTGCTCCTACACTCGACATGCAATTTGGAAATAAATTGACTGATTTAGATAGAGGCACAAGGAGGGGTGGAAAAAAAAAACCTGATGCAAACCTGGTCCGTTACTATTCAGTAAGGTGACATTGCGCAACAAATCACTTGCATGAAAAGAGAAAGAAAACGATTTCTATTTCTAAAAAGTAATTTTGTTTGGGGAAGGTGCCTTGATTGCCATGTATGTGAATCTATTCCTCTCTCGACTCTGGGAGCATGAACATTTTATAACAGTCAATGTTATTTTTTGCTGTTAGCATAATAATCAGAAAGGCCAGACTTTCATCCAAAGAATAACAGAATCTCATTTATTTCAAGTACATAATAGAAGGCCAACTGCAACAGCCTATCTCTCCTGTGCTTTGTATACTGCTGTGCAGGAGCAGAAATAGTTGACTTTTGCAGCAGAAGAGTCCATTGTGTTTTAATTGAGCCCAATGAAGAATAATTAAGTAATTAAAGGCTTGATAAGAGAGAGGCACAGTAAACAGATAAAAGACAAGTGCTGGCATTAACAATATGGTACACTGCAGAGGGAATTGGACATACCTCCAGTATGGCATCACTGAAAGAAGACAAAGCATCAAAGGCACCACCCAAAATGGGCCAACAGTCTGTATGTCATTTCTTAAAAGAGCTTGTGGCTGTGAATATGCACATGGTCAGATTCAGAATATAATGCTTCCCAGCTGGATTTTTGGAATGGGAGTGCACTGTGATATTTTCACCACTCTGACATTAGCGGGTTTTATTTTTTGAGTAATTGCACAGCTTGATGTGTACTCAGGGGTTTCCATGAGAACGATGAAAGTCTTATTTCAACAATGCTGCAATTATGGGGAAATATAGGAATACATTTTGAGCCTGTTCACAGTTGAGTTGACTGGAATAATAGGAATAGAAAACAGAAACAGGGAGCAAGGGTGGAAATGGCAATTCAGAACTCAACTGTCTTTAAAAAACCAGCCTGTTATGAGACAGAATCCTTACAGCTAAAATCTCTAATACTCTATATGTGTCAAATACTGCAGCATGTCCATATTACTTTGAAGTAGTTTATGGTGCCAAAATTTCTCAAACTGTGGTATCTGCTTTATTCATATAAAGCAGCCATAATCTCTGTTGGCATCATATGCTGGTTGGCAGTGATAATCTATAATCCACTCATCCAGAGAGGGTACACAAATGCATATTTGTTTCCTAGGATTAAAAGCTTATAGAGGGGTGTATGGCATGGCCAATAATGCTCATCCATGCCAGCTATGACAGAATTTTCAGCTGTATTGTCGATACAGGGTTGTTGGGTTTTTTTAAGTCACAAAGCAGTATCCAAAGTGTCTGAACACAAAGTACAGACTACAGTGTTCCAATATATAAGATGGATAACCAAGAGTAAGTATTCCATCACAACAACATCACTTTTAATAATAATTTTACTAGTCAGCAGATTTGCAGAGGTGATTGTAATTTTGAAGCAGCTACTTGATGCCTCTGCCTCTCAGCCTGTCCTGTGGTCAGCAAATGTATCCGTCACACGAAGGTCACCAGTCCAAAGTGTGAAATTGAAAAGGTGCACAACTGTTGTTTGTCTGAAATGAAACCCTACATTGATTCAAAATTAGATGCCAGAAATGAGAAAGAAAATGAAATGTTAGAACACAGAACAAAGAAACATCCTCAACCGAAACATCGACTGCGATGCAGTTTTAATAAGAGCAATAAGAAAAACTCATCATCATAGTGAAACAGAAAGTTGTCTTGCTGTAATACAGTTCAGTATTATGAGTTACTGTTGTCATATACATCAATTTAATGCTTTTTATTTCAATTTGCTGTCTAAAGTCAGAAAAGCACAGCAAGGAAAACACAATTCTTGTCATAAATGTTGTTGTTCCATAAATATGTTGAATTTACAATCAATAAGACAATCAGACTAGAAAAGATTAAAGGCTTAAAGTTTTGATTAGAAGCCCACTCTGCATACAGTCATATAAAATGTGTTTCATTCCAAAAATCCACCCAGTATGTTTTCAATATGTTTGAGAAGCATAAGACGTGACTGTGCCCATGTGATGCACTACAGGTTAGCATTGAGAAGGCCTTGATGGTCTAGTAATGTCTGCATGAAATTATCTATTACTTCTATCAAGAAAATGTTCTTTACAGATTATAAAGACATTTTTTTCCTCTGCAGTACATTTTCAATTATGAGTTTCTCTACATTCAAGAAATCTAAAGTTCGTATTAATAGTGAAGTAATCAGCTAAAGCTATCAGCCTGTTAAGGATCACAAGAAGACTTTTTCACTACAAGAAAAACAAAACTTTTTGAATACAGTTATACCAAGCATAATTGCCGCTTTGATGAATGAAAGAAGTATTGTCCACTAGTTTCAAAATCACCTCTGAGCTGCTCATCGAGTAGCAGATTGGAATAGGAGTGAACACATCCATGGGTGTCATGTGAGTTCAATTTAAAAAGTTTCACTATTAGTCTGTTCCTTAAAGCTCTATTTACCAACCTGTCGTGCCCACCACCCATTCAGATGTCCGCTTGTCTTCAATAAGAGCTGTTCTCGACTCATTAAACAAGGGACATGTTGTTAAGAGGCGAGTACCATGTCTGTATTCACAAAATTGGAGTTAAATCGAGGTAACTACCATTTTATATGAGTACAGACCTCCGCCCTTACTAAATCTTTGGTACTGTGGTAAACCAAGGCCAACAGCTGTTAGGAAAGTAGCACACTCAAAACAGGGCCTGTTAATGAAACCACAAATTCCATCCCAACTTCTTATTAAGTAAAAAATTACATTATGGTTAAGAACTACCAAACAGGGACTCAAAACCAACAAGACCTTGGAAGACAGAACAGACTCAAGTAGCACTGCTCTAACCCTGCAGTAAAAGACCCACAGGTCATAACAGTTGGGTAAAACTGCACAAAACCAAGTAATATCCACACAGGGTAACCAGACTTCTCTAGAGGTTTAAAGGTACTGGTGTAGCAAGCAATAGACAGTAGGCCTCAGCCTCCTAAGCACCTCTTACTTAACATTTAATTAGCAGACTGCTCCTCACTGTGAGGCATTCATAGTTTTCATGGTCAGCTGCAATTGCCACCGCAAATTTGTCTAACACGGGAAAATACAACCTTTCTAAAGCACTTCCTCAAGTGGTATGCCGGCCATATGGACTCTATAATGTACTAAAAGCTTAAAATCAATTCTAAAGGTAGCTGATGGAAGGATGTAAGCACTTGAGTGTCCACTTTGTACCAGAAAAATGTTTAGCTCCTCCATCTAAACACGAAAGAGGAAATCATGGAATTTTTTTTGCCAGTTTCAGAATACAGAGCATTACAGTCGACTCAGAATAAAATGACAAATGAACGGATATCAGGTTTAGCTTTCATGCAAAGATATGATTGCATCAATCTTGAACACAAGTGCATCACATTTTTAACATGCTTGTCTAATCAGAAAGAACTGCAGTATCTGATAATATTGGGTTTGAGCAATTAACTGCAAATATGAATTATATTTTCATTACAAATGTATTTATTTGCAGCTACCTGCAAGAAATTTTGAGCCAGTCCTGTTCTTAATGTGTCATAGATGTTTATGATGGCAGTCAAATTCCTTGGGTCTTTAAAATTGCATAATAGGTGGAGCTGCATATCATCTGCATAATAAAGAACCCTGATGGCATGTTCAGATCTCAGAGCTGTTCAAAGGACGTGGGACATCCGCATTTTATCACTATATGATCCTTTTTTTTATAATGAACATTAATTACTGTACATGTAAAGTTTTTTTATGGTACAAGCTAGTCTAAAAAAAAGTTATTCCGTCATACATAAAATGTAGAAGGTTAAACTGAAAGTAAATGATTGACTGAACAAGAAACACACATTAAAGTTTTGCAGTATCACAATTCTTTGGAATGGTTTAGGACCAAAAGAAAGACACCATGACAGCTAAGAATGTGGAGGGACGTGATACCACAAAGAAAACAAATAAATAGTGAACATCAAGTTCCAATAAACTGAAAAGTCAGTCATATCAGATATTAAAGCTGAGGTCATGAAACATATTTATATGTAGGTCTAGAAGGTAAAACAGGATTTATGAGCCTAATCTAATCACAAGGACTTCAAAGGTTCTTCTGACAGGTTTGTAAAAATATCTTGAAATATTTTATTCAGAAAACCTTAACTTCACAAAGCTCCAAGTATTCCTTCATATTGCTCCACTTCTCTTTAGCATCAAGAAGTCTGTAAAAACACATGCCCACATTTCTGTCTGAATCTGTTTGTGCAGTAGGTTGTTCAACAGCTCATCACCATTTAAGCTGTGTTTTGCCTTTAAGCTCCTCGGGGGGGAGGAACCTTGTTGACATTTGTGCATGGTGATGTACAGAACACGTACACAGATGAATATGAAAGGTGAATTACATCCCACCATCAGAGCAAAAAGACATTTCACCTAATGTTTGATCACATGTATACTATCAATTAAATATCTGCCCTCACTAGATATTTCTGAGGGTGTAACACACTGATCAGTGTTTAAAAAAAAAAAAAAAAAAAAACCTTTCGACTCCTGATAAATATTCTGTGAAAGACACATGTGGGAGTTATTATCTCTGCCATGGTCTTCTTGCTAATAACTCCTCTGGGTCTCACCTACTTGACCTTCGTGCATGCTGGTTTGAGTGTAAGTGCTAAACTGGATTGCTCACCTTTAAAATGGCAAATATAACAAAGGGATAATGCCGCAAATGGTTTGAAAAAAATCCCTTACCATTTAAAACTAATTATAGCTTATCACACTATCACAGCATAAAAATAGGACTATTATATCTATGTAATTAGAACACTGAATATATAGCCTTTTTGAACATCTTTCATTAAATACTTTTAGCACCTGCTCCCTATATATTTTCTCACATTTTTCGATAACTCACATTTTTTGATAACTGTGCCATATTGCTCTGTTAATTATCTCTTCTTAGTGTTTGTCCTTAATTATCTGTCTGGGTTTTGGTTTAAATTTATTAAGATTTTATTTAAATTATAACTTTTTTTTTTTTTTACAATGGTCTCAATATTGAGGTCCACACAGGCGTCGCAGGGTTGATGGTGAAGTGATGCCTCATTAGATCTGACTAAATATGTGAACTAATACACAGCGACACATGAGCTTTTTCATCTCTTGCTAGCTACAAATGTGCTAAACCTGCGCACGATTTTTTTGGGCCAGAGAAAACAAACAAAAAAAATCACCCTTAGTCCCTAGATTCAAAAAACACATTTTTTAAACACCATAAATCACAGTGAAAGTTACTTTGACTGTTGGGACTCTGAGTGCCTGATCTTCTGTCCTCCTCGTGCAACACCTCTGTGTCTGAGTCTGCACTGCCATCTGCTGCTCACAGTTATCAAACACACACCAGAGGGTCTTCTTAGTGGATGGTTTGACAGGTCATGTGTTGCATTTAAGTGCTCATTGTAAATATCTAATCTTTGTAAATCTATGTGGTGTGTTCAAGGCCTCTGGTTGGAGAAAAATAATGAATCCTGTAAAAAGTGCTTTTGATGTCTGTGACCTACTTATGAAATTGAACAGTGAGGAGCTATTTTTAAGCAGAGACACTTGCATGTAAGGGGAATTAATTAAGTTTATTTTATTACTTAAAAATATAATACCATTGTAGAAAGCAATTAAATAACCTTTATTTTTTTTCTACCAGCATGTAGAGTATTGCTCTACCCTTTTCCCCAAAATCTTGATGGCAAGTCACAAAACACAAATATGAGGATTCGAATAAGAAAAAGTAGAAATAACAACACAAACCAAGACCAATTACAAGATCAGTATCAAAAGAGACAAACACAGAAATTCCAAAGCCTTATATCTGCTTTTTTTTTTGTTTTCCCTGACAAATCATAAAGTGATGCATCAAAAGCCATCAGTCTCCCACTTTGATCAAATCTAAATTAGAACGAGCTGTTTGGGAGCTGGTGTCCTACATCCCCTCATATGTCAATCAGCAATGATCAGCCTGACAAACACTTCTAATTAAAATCAGCCCTAACACACAGTCACACAGTCAGCTGCCTTGCCTTAAACACAGTATTTTTCCTCTGCACTCTCTGGACAAATTAAAAGGCATCACAGAAAAGAATAAAAAAGGCGATCAATTTTCCAGAGATATTATAATTATTATTATTATTATTATTATTATTATTATTATTATTATTATTATTGTAATACACTAGGCCAGTTGATTCCCTCTGGGGATTTGAGGCAAACATTACAAACAGCACTTGAATGCAACTAGTCTAATCTGGTCTAATCTGGGCAGGGACGTCACCACATGAGATGACATCTGTGAATAGTACTAGCTTTACTATTCCAGTGAAATAAACGCACGGCTGTCATTTTCTTAGACAAAATGTCTATTACAACTTGCCAGAAGGTTACTCTGATATCATGCTCTGTTCTCTGCGTTTCTCTCTTCCTGCCCAGAATGCTTTTACCTAGAGGAAAAAAGGAGATGGGGCAGCCTGAGGGTAAGGCGGCTTATCAGATCATCATCCATCCATCCGTCCATCTCCATCCTGCTCCATCTCCGATGTCTTTTTTTCTGTTGTTGCTGCTACTGTTGTTGTTAATGCCAGCTGTTACTCTGACTGTATACACAGTGAATCAGGCCTTGGGCCCCATCATAGTGCACACATTATCATCAAAATGTTACACAATTGTCAAAAGATAATGATGCATTTCATAAGATATGTGCATATTTGTTCATAGCTAAACTGCACTGTATTAATATATGTACATTTGTACATGTTCAATTATTATTTGACTTTCAAATAAAGTTCAAAATATTTCTACACTAAATTTAAAGTATGCAATGAACCATACAGAGTACTGTAACGCTGAAATTATTGTAGGTTCTGTTCATATTTGATGCTTATCCACTGACACTGATTAAGCAGCTGTATTTGTTAGTAAGTCAGACCAAAATATTGATGAGGACCCTTCCAATAAATTATACCAATCAATCTGCCAAAACATCAGAGTTTAGTACTGTTAATCATATATATATGTGAATATCTTTATGGTAATCTTCTAAAAATGTTTAAAATGTGCAGGGATTTGTATACTGATGGAAAAAATACAGGAACTCTGACGTCGCACAAATGACTGTAAGGAGATGACCTCATCGTTTTTAGTTTGTTTCATAGAAAATGCCGATTATGTAATATTGTAAAAATACATAAAAATACTTTCTTTGCAACACCACTGTAGTGTTATATAAAAATACCAAACAACAGTCCTGTAGTCCAAAACAGAGAGATATTTTGATTTCTATAACCACAAAATACTTGCAGAGCAAGTTGAGTAATTTTGAGTAACAGCAGTGTCAAGTGGGTCAGCTCTGTTTTCTGAATTGCCTAATGTTAAAAATGCATTTTTGTTGAAACCAGAGTGGTTTAATTATGAAAAGAACATAGTTTCATTGTATTTGTTCTAATTAATTTTATCCCTGCCTAGTTATAACTAATATTTGCTTTAAGTTCAACTGTGTGGATGCTGATTTAATTAAAAGCAACTTGCTAGTAAGCTGTTGGACACAAATCAAAAATATCTAAGACATACTTTTTTGCCTCCGAAATACATTTATAGAATTAAAAACAATAATTATCAATCAGTAATCAACAGTCCTTCATTGTTGTGCTGAACAACCAGCAAACATGAATACAACTTTAAATAATCTGAATAATATAAATAAACTGACGCTGATCAGAAAGTTGTTTGCTGACCATCAAGCAAACAAGCTGACATAAAACTGCAAACTTTACACACACACAAACAAACATTGAATGAAAACGTATGAAATGCATTAAAAACATACTTACTGTCACATTCAAGAAACAGCACATGATTGGTTGTAAACAAAATAACCAAAATTTTGGTGTGTTAGTGATATTTTCAAAGGACATCCTAACACGCTATAAAACGTAGAATGTAATAAATGTGGCATTTTGGGCACAGTGTCCTAAAAAACTGATCCAGAACCCACATACTGACTTGATACTAGTAAATGATTTAATTGGACCAAATGGAAAAAAAATCAGTTTTATATTGGGAAAGTTGCAGTGAATCCAAAACAAAACAAAACAAAACCAACAGCAACAGAAACAGAAACAGCAACAGCAACAGCAACAAACAAACACTTATACTTGCATGATTAATTTCTAAAATATGTGATTTTTTTTTCAGGAAGAATCTGCTCTCATATTGATAATGATTGATAAAGTGATTGATTGTTGTCCCCTCCAGTTGGACCGGGGTTCTACCCTCCTGTGATGCAGCAGCTGTCATTGCCAGAGGACTCGGAGGGTTGGGGTGTGGATCGGTCCTACCCCATAGCACACGGTGCTGAGGCCATAGTCAAAGTCAAAGGCATCGAACGAGGCAAAAAATACAACCTGATGGCTCAAGTGATACCCATATATGGCTTTGGCATTTTCCTTTACATCTTCTATATAATGTATAAGGTAACTGCAGCATTGTCAACAGGCTGTATGAATACAAATTACTAAATAATACATTTTTTTAGTGAATCTTGTCACAATAATTATATGTTCACAGCTGACATGTAAGGGGAAGACTACAAAATCTGGAAACTACACTACAGTACACAAGGCAAACACCGAGAGAAAGATTAGTAAGTACCTTCAGTGATTTGACATATTTGAGACAAAGGTAATTCAAAAAACTACTTGTTTACTTGATACATTATAAAAGTGGTTGATATTACAATCCTTTTACATACATGTTTAGCTTCTTATTCATTTAGCTTCTTCCGACAAAAATATTAACTGGTCTGTGAAGTACTTCAATGATGGAATAGAAAATTAAAGGAGAGGAACAAAATACTTTGGTGGCTGTACAGGTATTTTGTATGTAAATGGCACTTTTACCTGAATATATAGTGGTACAAAATAACCACATTCTCCTTAACATATGTCATAGCACATATTAATATACAAATTATACACATCTGCATCTAATTTTTACATATACAATTAGCATAAATATGCATTCGATTTTGGTATTAAAATGTTTTCTTTCAGCAACTGAGGAGCTTGCCAGGCTTCAGGAGAAACTGCTGCAAACAGAAAAGATGATGGAGAGGATTGTCTCTGCAAAGAGGGGAAGTTGTGGGAGGTAAGACTTATTTTTCTCTTAACATCCTACTTTTTACTGCCCACAGCACAGGAGAGCCAGAAAAATTGCTTCATACTGGGATAAATCAGCTTAGACCTGCCACGGAAATGAAAGAGCTAAAAATGAGAGGAAAAATTATTCAAAGCTGGAAAGGCCAGTGACATATTTTACTTAACAGCTACTACTTCTACTTTATTAAAAAGTTTTTAGGTCACATTATAGTATATGTAGTGAACTGATACGTAAGAAAAGAAAAAAATGATCTAATTGGTAGTTTGTTGAAAAAAGTCAGTTTTGAACATGGATGATTAAAGTTTCATTTAACAAGCAGATTAAAACTCAATAATGTAAAAAAAGGAATTTCATTACACAGAAAACGTCTCTAATCTTGGCTTCTTCTCATTAAGTGTGGGCTTTGAGAAATCAAGGAGAATTAGAAAATCATAGTGATGTATCATAGCCTTGCCATCTTGCCTGACTCTGCTTCTACATCTGTGTTGCTCTCTAGTGGCAGAAGGAGGAAGAGTAAAACTACAACATCAAAGAAGGAGGAGAAATTACTCAGGCAACTTAGGCAGATCACACAGCTGATGCAAGAAGGCCGGTTGGAGGGTGCCTCCCCGGAGATGGAGGCTGAGGAGGTCCCCTACGGTGCAGACTGGGATGGTACATGCCTAAATCTGAGCCTCCAAGCTCCTCAAATAGTTTTACAAAACACGCATTTGAAGCAGATTCCAGTCATGGGTTTTGTCTACCGATCAACTGAATACATTTTTAACCAGAAGCTGTACTTGTATTGTATATCAATTTACATTTCTTTTTCTACATCACCGCAGGCTACCCAGAGGAGACTTACCCAGTGTATGATGACCCCCCTGACAGATGCAGATTTGACACCATAAAGCTGGAAGAGCCACCAAGCCAGCCTACTGCTGAGGCCCTGGCAGAGAGGATGCTGCAAGAGGAGGAAGAGCTTACGGCACGGAAATTATCCATAGTAAGAGAGGAGGATGAGGAAGAAGAGGAGGAGGATGGAGAGGAGGATGAGGAAGAGGAGGAAGATGAGGATAAGGAGGAAGAAGATGAGGAAGACATAGAGGAGGAAGAGGAAGAAGAAGAAGAAGAGGAAGCAGAGAAAATGCACTTGCTCAGTCTTCCTTCATCCCAATCTGATGGGGACAGGAAGCAGGAGAGACTTGGTTTGGAGGTGAGCAAAGAGCTGCAGTGTTACAGTGGAGGAAAGAAGCAAATCAGCTTCAGTGACCACAGAGACGTGTTCCACTACCCGAAAGAGGATACGTATGAGGAGGAGGAAGAGGAGAAGGAAGAAGAGAAAGAAGATGAAGTCGAGGAGGAGGATGATGGCACAGAGGTGGAGGAGGAGGAGGAGGAGGAAGCTGATGAAGATGACCCAGTGATGGAGGCAGAGAGCCTGCAGTTCAGCTGTGAGGGTGGTCCAAACCCAGAGGAAGAAGCAGAGCAGGGCGTCGAGGAGTCTTCATTTCTGTCAGGGCCGGTGGAGAGTGATGATGGTATCTATGGAGATTTGCCTAAAGAGGTTGGGGTGAGTGGGCTGAGGATGCGGAACAGAAGAGAGACGTGAAGGACTTTTTTTTTAACTACCTAAAATAAGGTGTTTTTTTTTTTTTTAATCATAATGTGGACTCGTTGTAGTTTCTGATGCTTATCTTAATTTTCATTCACAATCTCTTTCCAGTTTTGATTTGATATCCACAGAGAGGATGTTAAGTTATAGTCGTCTTTTTTCATTCAGAGCTTCCCACGTTTCCTTTTTCTGCAGATTTTAAACACTGATTTTTCAAACATCAGTCACTCAATGACAGGTTGGTCTTTAAAGGTCCTGCACAGCCATGATCCAACCATCAGGTGTTTTCATTCATTTGCCTGATCAGACCTGATTTTAGACTGGACAAAGTATACAAAACATGCTTGACTGACATTTCACAATCTTGCCCTCTTATTGGTAAATTGAAATTGCTGACCTTGAGTAATCGCACCCCCTAATGCCACCTAATAATCAGTCAGATTAATTAAAAACAGCTGTGTGGGTGTGCAGAGCCTTTGAAATAGTTCAAGT
>JAPZDZ010000001.1:12909463-12934227 GCA_029783805.1 Acanthurus tennentii | reverse complement strand
CAAACCTCTGACACAGGAATGCAGAGGAATGCAACTCACGGTCGTTGTCGTGAATGATTTGGAAATTCTTGACAGAGGCCTGAGTGACTCTGCCGTGGAAGTTGAGCACATAGGATTGTGTGTCGTCGTTCCACACAGGCGTCTTGTTGTGAAGTTCAATCACGCTCTCTGTGTTCTTGTTCTGCCACCTGGCCAGCAGTGACTCATGGTCCTGTAATGAAGGATAATTCAGACAATGGCATCACAGATATCAGATCAATCAAACTAGTATCACAGGAGATTGAACTGGTCAACACAGACGTGGCTATTGAGATTTTAGGTAACACATACGTTTCGTGGACGGATGGACACTCTCTCGTGGTCCATGTTCATTCCAGGAATGATGACGCTCATTTTGCGAGGTCCTTTGAATCCTAAGACATTGGTTTCCTGGAATAAAAAGATGATTAACTCCAATGTGAACATGTTTAAACAAACCCCTGATACAATTTAATGGTGTGTTATATAGAAATATAAACCAAGTCAAAAATGATTAAAATTGAATTAGATAAAATATAAAACATTCTTACTGCAGCAAGAGAAAAAAAAAACTTTTATCTAGCCACACAATGAGTATTTACTGTTCTCGGCGCAACTTAAGGAAACTTTTAATCACCTTATTAAGCAATGCTAAACTGCTGTAGACTGTTAGAAGAAATCTATGTTAAAGTTAAGGTCATTCTGGTCATTCTCCTTTATAAATATTCAGTTTTATTTATACATGCATTGATAATAACTTGATTTTAGCCTGATTATTGCGATGCCATGACTCTTCAGTTTGTTGCTGTACAATGGATTTCCTTATCTGATTATCTGAGTTAGACTTTCTAAATGGAAATGTGCATTTTAAAGGCCACCAGACACATTAACTTGAGTGTTTTTATTTTTCAAAGCTAAGATAATTACATATAGGCTACCACAGGTCTTTTATTTTATTCCTTTAGACTGCTGATATTGAATTGTTCCATTTGAAGTGGGTTGTTAGAGAAATTACACTGCTTCAAACCACATAAATCCTGATCGAGTGTTGTATCTCTGTGTATATAATCACACTGAATTATCACATATCTTATTGCCGACTCATTACTCAACATTTTTCAACAAAGATATTAAAATCTAAGCACAGATCGGTGTTTAGATGCATTCAGACCAACTCACATAACAAATGGCTGCTAGCTCTTGACGCAGGTTGCTAGCTTCAAGGCTGGTGGTGCTCTTCATAGGGTTCAGACCGCTGTCATATACAGTGAACTTAGTGCCCATGAGGTTAGACCTGCAAAGAAAACGTCACAGAATGAAGAGGTCTTATGTTGACAGAGTGTCTGTTTGCATGGTTTAGGGAAAAACATTTAAAAAGCGTTGTAAAGAAACCTTTTTCAGTATGTCTCTGTATCACGACTTTGTACCTAGACTGTATATAACAATAGTAATGGATGCTACAATGTCATGTATGTTACAACTACAACTAAACAGTAGTTATACCAACTTATAGTATACTTTGCTTGATTCCTCTAATTAATCCTCTGAATTTATTTAAAAACAGGACATCTTACCAGCTAACCAATCAACTGATATGATGGGAGAAACTTCCAAGATTTTTTTCTTTTGGTAATTTTGACCAAGCAGTGAAGCAGTATCAGTTTGCCCTCTAAAACTGATGAAAGCATAAACGCAGCATTTTGCATCTCCTTATAAAACAGTTTGTCTTTGTGCCAATGTATAATCTATAAATCTATAAAGACACCTCTCCCTTCAGGTCTCTGTGATTGATGAGCAGTGATGTTGATGCTCTTCTCTGATGGAGATGGTTTTGTGGAATTGTGGCTCAGCAGGGATTGATGGCCTAACTTCCCAGCATGAGGGTGGTCATTTCCAGACCCTGACAGTGAGTCATCGAACCTCAGAGAGAAGTAAGTGGCCAGTGGCTAGTGTTTGCCTTGAAGTGATTTCTTACTCTTGATGAGGCTAAAACAGCCTATTGATGACTGTTTTCTCTGTAAACAGAAATTGTGTCTGTGTTGTGAAATAGGAAATATGTATCTTCTTTAAATAAAGAAAACAATTTACTGATCCCGTAACCCAGTGGTTAAATGATGGTAAAATCAGCACAAAAGCACAAGTAAAGTCTTGTTTTTTTATTTTTTACCTCATAAATCATATTCATTCAGCTTAGTTTTATTCAATATTTTTCCACTTGTCATCCTGAGTCCAGCGTCTCTCTAATTTATTGAGTTATTCTCACATTGTGGCCTTTTGATTGCATAACTTTTGCTTGCTTAGTACGATGCTTAGTACATTTAAATTTCCAGACAAAAAATAAGATTTGGGAAAAAAAATACAGGTGAGATGTTATGAGGCTAACAAGGCTGCAAAAAATAGAATAACCACCAGTCTACAGTACAAAACAAAGATCAATAAAATGGAATATTTATTTTTTCTTACATCTATACTTCCTGATATGACACAATTCCTCATCCTCTTTTGCTCTGTTTGAGTTTCACACTCATATTCATGTTAAGGCAGGTACTTTGTGCTGTGAACCCCTCCACTGCAGCTTTTACCCCTTGCCATTCAAATACATGACCATAAAAACACACAACAGAGCAACCAGTAACTCAGAATTTGACTGCAGCCATTAACATATATGTGTGCTTGTAGGGCAGTACTATGGTTTTCACAGCCACAGCTGCATGTATACCTCTGATGGGCCATACCTCGTTTAGTCCTTGAGGGGGACTCTTGAGAATCACTAGATGAAAGGTCACTGTTCATTTAAATTTAGATCTCCATCAATCAAGTGTGATTGTGATTGCCAAGGTTTGAGCAGCGAATCGACCAATGGTCAGGCTAGCTCTGAAGATTAAAGGCTGCACAGAGCCATATTTGATTAAACTCTCCAGGAGTTTCCATGGAGCCCCTAATGCAGCCTCGAAGCTGTCTCTAAAGATTATGTCACTGTTCCCTACTTACCAATCTTATTGTGGCCTTGTCTTAATGTATGCGTATGAACAAGGTATTCATTACATTTTAAAAACTGTGTGATGAAATGCAAAAGGTTTGAACAATAATATAACAAATATGTTGTTTTGAGCTGTACATGTTTTAATCAGTGAGGCTGAGAGCAAAGGGCATTACGTTCCCCTAACTAAATGGTGCCTGACATATATTAATGTTCAAGGTGTTGTTTAAATACTACTTGTTACCATATTAGTTAGCAGTCAAATCCTATTTTTATAGCCCCCCCCCCCCATGTTACAAGGGGGGGCTATAAAAAAAGCTACAGAGAACTTACCTCAGTTTACCAATGAAGCTCTCTCCACCTCGAGACAGATCAGTGGGATCAATGGAGATGAGGTAATTTGATGTTTTACTCTTTTTCCTCTTCCTGCCAGCTAACAGGAACACCTGTGACAAGTGAAGCCAAAACCCAATTAGTGAAAAAGGAGCTTTTCCAGCACATTTACAGACAGGCAACTTATGTTGACAAACACAACCCGATACAAGAAAACACGCTCTTAAATATCTCCACAATTTTTTGAATAGCAAAGTTATATTCGGTACCAATTACATCGACAACCCTGATACAAACAGTGTCCAGCAGACAAGAAACAGCTTAATGGAACTCTTTTCAATAAAATATATTGACAGACAGAAATTCCATAGGAAATGTCTTTTTAACCTTGCACAAACTGTTCAACCTGTCATGTGGATTTCACAATGTGCAATTCGCCTGAGGTGTTTCAATTCGTAAATTCTGCTGTTTGCAGCAACAATGATTCAGCCGCCTGACCCTTCTCACCTTCTTGCCGTCCTCTCTCTCCAGGTGCAGGTAGTAGGTGGGATACATGCCTCTGTCCATGCCCTTCTTGTCTCTTGAGATTCTGCACTTAACTCTGACACCTTGGGGTGCTGGTCGCAGAGAAAACTCCTCAAGGTCGTCTACATCGATGGCAGGCTCATTGACCGGTGGAGTGGGTGCTGACGCTACCTCCTGTGGGTGAAAGACAGCCCAAACAGGGCAAGACCCCTTGTGAGAAGGTGGACTGGTGGGTGATATATTAGAGCCGACTTTCATTAAACAGAGTAATGAGTCTGAACATCAAAACGCCCACTGGGACTGAGAATGAGCACACTGTGTCTAAAATAAGGACCTGGTATAGAGATGAAAGACTGAGTGGAATGAGGAGCTAAGAGGAAAAATGATTATTAAGAGAACAATGCAAGAAAATTGGTGTGTAAAGGCTGCAAAGATGCTTTGTTTTTATGAAAGGTTACCTGAGTTGGAGTAAAATAAATATCTAAATCTGTAAATTTAAACATTAAATTAAGCATGTCCATATTTTAGCAATGTTTGGGCCCTCTCACATATTTACCTTGTTTAACCCAACCTATATGCAGTCAGGATCAAGTGCCATACATCATTTGATTCAGGACAACCTTAACTTTCATTCATTTGGTCCATTTAAAATCTTTGTTACACAGGTATCTAGCCATGATTTAATATGACAGAGTTTTTTTTAAATGTCAGTAAAAAAGTTGCTTTTTGCTGTAAAAAGGGAAGATTTTTCTTATAGTTTGTTTAAACAACAAGAAAAAATCCTCAACTAAACTCTCCTAAGCAAGTTATAGCCATTGATTATAGCAGAATCTTTGGCATTATTCAGTGAAAAACAGATGTTTCCTTTTAATCTTAACATCCATCTATCTATCCATCTGTGTCTATTGAAATACCATGAAGATGTGTCCAAAAAGTTCAGAGTAAATAAATAAGGTTGTTAAATCATATCAGTAGACATTCAGGCAAAAGTGACTTATGTCAAAGAGATAAATATTGAACAACAAAAGTAAAGAGCAACATGAATATTTACACCATCTGCACAGGCTACAGACAAATAAAGAGCAAATATAAATATCAAATGTGCAACAAGCAGAAATATTGCAAATCATCTTCTCACACTGTATACAAAATAAGAGACAAATATTGGGACATATGAGATACATCTGAAAAGCTAAGAGACTTCAGTAAACATGACATTTAAATTTTTACATTACGTTAACATTTTACATTACATTGAGATTACATCTGTCTGTAAATAACTCAGGACAGGAACAGAAAAAGGCCAAAATAATTCATATAATGTTTACAGATGAAAAAGAAAAGTCAGTAAAGGGCAACTGCACTTTCTTTGTAAGGTCTATTACTGTACTTTTGTCCATGAAACTTAAATGGAATTTTGAAAAGAGTCCAGCTGAGTAATACAATTGCATCTTCATGTTTTTCTGCTTGTTACTGATGGATAAAAGGTGCTGGTTGCTGAGTAGAAGAAAGACTTCTCATGCAAAGAGTATAAATTGGTGCTGGGAACAGTTTTACCTTGCATGACTTCTTGCTTGTGGCTGAGCCTGGTCTGGTGTTGCTGTTGAGCTGTGAGGAACTGGAGCTGATTTCATCTTCATCGTCCTCTTCTTCATCAAAGTTCATACTGCTGGATATACCTTTGTGTTTAAGAAAAAAAGACAAAAAAGGACAAAAAACATGTCACTGATTTTTTTCTTGCTGTTAACTGGTATCATAAAATGCTGCTACAAATGTGGCCTCTAACAGAAACATCATGGTTTGACGTTCAAATAGAATAATTTGTGCCTCATGTTTGTGTCTGTAACTAGGTCACATTTTTCCTTTGAAATATAGATTAAACCAGGTATCAGAACTTAGTTAAGACCCACTGTGTTTTTTAGTAAATTTGGGTTTAGCATTGACTGTTATCTCTGCAGTTATAGCAGGACTGCATATTATCTCTTATCATCTACAGCACAGACAGTATTTGCAACATTTTATTGCATGACATCTATTGCATTTTAGTATCTTGTGCAAGTATATAGATATCAAATGAAGGGGATTAAATTCTAATATGTGCAAGCTATTAAAAAAAGGTGTCTTGCATTCAAAATAGCATATAAAAAAAACTGATAACCTGACAATAGTTACCCAGAAATCTGTGAGTCCAGTGTGTGATAAGGAAATATGTGGTTGTTGGTTTTGTGCTCAAAAATACTGTGATTGAACACTGAATTTCGAGTTGGTCCACCTTGAGGCCTTGTTTACTTTCGAGAAGGAGCTAATCTTGCTGTTTTGTTGTTTTACCCCTCAATCTCTCCCTCCCTCTTATATATTTGCCATAGTTTGACCATAGTTTCATTGAAGTCTTTGCTACTCTGATATATGATGCAATGAGTCTTCTACTTGTCAGTGTTTATTATGTACAGGAAAAATATGATCATGACAAAATGAGATGGAGGGTGGACCCTGGACGTTTTGCTGAGTATTAACAGGGCCTCAGGCTTTACAGTGTGGGAAGCTTTGAATTAGTGAGTGCAATATTTGCACTACAGTGTGTCCTTAGTAACTCCCATTAAAGAAGGAGAGTAAATAGTGATTACAATTTTTAGGAAATAACAGTTAAAAATGCTCTGAAAATCCAAAAAAGATGATTTATACGAGTCCAATCACTCAATTAACTGCCTCACAATAAAAATTTATATTAAGTATTTGTTATATAAGATATAATAAATGAATTAATTTACTAGGAATTCATGTTTACAGTCACAAAAAAATGGTGGCAGAAAAAAATATGTCAGCATCATACATAAGTTACTGGATTACATCAACAAGACACTTAGTCTTAAAATGGCATTTCTATTTGCAGTTCTACCATGATTCAGAGTGTTTAAGCCTTCCACCAACACACCACAGCTGAGGACCAGAATGTTGTGGGTGTAAATATGGACTCATGGTCGTGACACGTTGGATGCAGTGACAATACCTTTCTTGAGCATGGTGACGCGCAGATCCTGTTTACTCTGGGACTGAGTGCAGCTCACGACAGGCTCTGTCTCACCCTCGTCTGTGCTGTTGTGACCCACTGTCAGGATCTGGATCTGGCTGTCATCCTGCTGGGAAGCAAGGCCATCGATCGCTGCGGAGCCAAAATCCAACAAGAACAAAAGCCATCAGGATACAGCTGCACTGCTCCTCACAATAAGTATTTCATGTTAACTTAGAGTAAACAAATAAAACTGCTGCCATCAATGAAAACCAAAAAGTTAGGCATGTAGGCTACACTTATTTCAGCAAATGCGATATTTTTATATCTCCACTTTGATGGATGCATGATAGTTTTAAGTGTTGTTTCAAGTAACTTATACTATTCAATTAGCTTCTGATTTGTAAGAGTAGGAACATTACAATTAAATGTTAAATATTGAGCGGCAGGTGCAAGGGAAATGTATCACTTTTGTAATGCATTTTTGATTAATACTAACATATTAATTGATATCAGTATGTGAAAAGACTAAGCAAACCAAAAAAAGGCAAAAACAAAATATCCCTGATCGCGGTGCTGCCATCATGTCCTGGTGATGTCACTGGGAGCCTGCAGGGCGGTAGTGATTGGCTGATGGATTTGGGATTTGGATCAATCGAGACAACTGTCCCCTATTTAATAGCATCAAATAATTATAATAAAAAAAAACTTATCAGACACTTATCAAAAATGTGAACACTGGAACATACAGCAGCACAATAAAGGCCATCTTAAATGACAGAAACCATCTTTGAGGAAAATTTATTTCATGTGTAATTAGATTTTTTCAGTTTAGCCCATATCCCATCTGCTACCATTAAGGGGTGGGGTTTATGGGCTTTGCTGCAGTCAGACAGCAGGGGCCAATTAAGATATTTTAGCTTCGTTTTTGAGGAGCTGTCGTGTCATCCATCTTTTTTAAACTATATTATTTTATTCTGTGACCTAAATCAATAGTACTTAACCAGTCTTGTGAGGGATATTTAATTTAAAATGCATCGTTTCATTTATGAGAGAAGCTTTAGTAAAACAAACTAAATTCATCTATTCTGTGGCCTTGGTGCAGCTTATTTTTTGCAAATTACAAATAGCTCTACTGAAAGTGTGTGCTTGTGTTTGAGAGAATCAGGGAATGAAACAGAGTGAGGCAGGTCCATCAGTGGTGAGTTTTGATGCTGTTGGCCTGATTAATCTTTTATCCCAGTGGAATCCCATTACCTTTTTATCTTTTTTTCTTTCTGGGACACCGTAATTCCAAAGATGAGCATTCACTGTGAATTACAAAGGTTGTGTTTGTTGTGTGTATCAGGTTCTTTCGTCCTGTAATGATTTTTTTCATGTTTAACTCTATTGGTGAATATTTTAACTCTAACACTGCATAGTCCTCAGCTTGCAATAACATGCTCTGAATGTTAAAAAAAGCCTGATGCAAAGGGGAACAATCAAAGCATTGCAGATACAGGATGGAATGTAAAACCCGTTTCAAAATCCAGTTTTTCCTCTTCCATCTTAAGACTAATTTGTGTGTCTACTTGTGGTGTGTCAGCAAGCTGACAGCACTCACACTGTCATGCATCATCACAGACAGTTGAGCTCTGACAAACATGGCACCACGGTGGTGGCTAAGAGGGCAGCTTCACTGGCTGAGTTTGTTGCCAGATGTGGCTTAAAAATCAGCAGGCAAACCATTATGTGAGGCTTGGGAAAAGGGTTTGAATAAACATTTGCTGGATAATAAGTACTCAGTCTCCTCTCGTTCACACTCTGTTTTGGAGCATAAATCGGCTTTTTGGTGTTTAATCATAAACATGTAAATACCAAATACCAACTCCATATTGAAAACAGTCTAACAGCTAACTTAGAAAAATAAAATAACTGCTATGTTTGTTCTGTAAATATCTCCTGTCTATTTCTTCTTGTCCTCTCTGATCCTGTCTGTCTGTCAATCTTTTTTTATTGCAGCACGCCTGTCCATTCATTTTAGCTCTGTTAATTCATCACCCTGTCTTTCTACATGCTTGTCTTAATACTGGCAGGCTGACCTTTGTGCTTCCCCTTCCTCTCCTTCTTGTCACTGCCTGTCTGTGGAGTGGAGCTGGCCGATGCTTTGCCCTTTTTGGCTGAGCGAGGTGGCTGTGTGTCCGCTATGACCTTCACCTCCTCCTGTTCAGCTTCTTGCACTGAACACAGGGATGGAGAGGACCAGCAGCATATGCAGGGTCACAGAGCAGATGGTTGGACAAAGAGGGATATAGAGAAGAGGGTTTAGCACATTTAGAGTTATGAAAAAATAATTCAGATATATTATGTTTAACAGATAATAAAAAGAAATGTGCTGTATAAAAGTTAATTCAGAGCTATGTGTTTTTATTCTGACAGGTTTTGGTATTTAATGATAACATAAAAAATATATATATTCAACAAAAATATCAAGTCAAATTTTTAAGAAAATTTTAAAAAGACAGTGGTTGCATTGGTTTCTAGTTTTTATCATGAAAAAAAATACAACTGTAAACTGAAACAGGAACTATCAAATAAAATCATCTTCAAAATCAAATCTCATTGCATGTACTATACATGTTACATGACATTATGGTTGTTACTTTAAAAAATATATTTTGACTAAGTACAATAAAAAAATTATTACTAAAAAATAGAAAGTAAAAATATCTGCTTCCTGCTAGTAGATGGGGGTGAGGGGTTAGAAAGATAAATTCAATACTAGCCCTCTTTCTATCAGAACAGTGGTCTACTGCAGAGCATCTTTGTCAATATATTTTCTCTTCTCTCTGCATGAAATGTGACAGTTTGTGGCCTTGAGCCCAGAGACTGGCTCACAGAACTGAGGATTAGATGGCTGCTCTGGTTTCTGTGTGTAGATAAGAAGACCTCATCAATCCCAGGCCTAAAACCACTTCTGCTCTCAAGTGGATAGATTTGCAACACAGTGTAAGCGCCTGCAATAGATGATACAGTATGTTGTATTGGTTCTACATAGGCTGGTAATACACGCAACAGTTTTGCAGTTTTCTTTGATATATTGAACTACTTTTATAGTGTAAGTATTCTGCAAGGAACAAAAACTTGAAATCTCTTTTACCCCAAGAACAAATAATCCTGTAAATAAGACAGATTCTTTAAACAAGCAGTCTGACATCTCTATTTGTTCAGTCCTGTGTTTCTTAAGTGCTCTGTTTGAGTTTTCTAAACAAGCAGGGCTGCAGAGAAGTGCTGGTCTTACTCACCGTGGTAGATGGTGCTGCTGTTGCTGCTGAGGTAGGATTCCACCAGCGGAGCCTGTTCCTCACTCTGTTTGGTCCGACGAGCGCGAGATCTCCCGTCCACATTGGACTGAACCATCAGAGGCTCTTGCCTCTTCTTCTTCTGCTTCTGTTCAAGGAGCGCTCGCTGTTGAAGAGGTTTCATTTATGTGCATGCATGCACACAAGCATGCCAAGGTGAAAAGAGAGATAATGGAGGCACAGCTTTCAGCATATGGAAGCAATACAGCCTCTTATTATACATCACTGGGAGGAATAAATTAGGTCATAACAAAAATACAAACAGCGCTGCATGTGATAATCCACAGTATCCTAAGAGTGATTATGTGATAATTTAGCTGTGAATTGTTTACAGTCACCTCAACAATGTTGAGTAAACCATTTTAACATCTTGAACAGACAAAGCTTTATTCTCCTCTTCCTGTGAAAAACAAACTATTGAGACATGCACCAGAATACGAAATAGTATTCCAATAAAAACTTATTTGTGAAAATCACTTCAGAGGCAACACAGATTTTCTGGAAGCCATCTCCATATTAGCAGAGTGTTTGCAAAGCAAGTGGCAGTCTCAGATAAATCTGTAAAGCCAGGAGAAAAACTGAAGTTGTTTAAGGACGTGCTGCCTAAACTGCTCTGACCTGAGGCTGGATATAGTTATTCATCTGGACTAACTGTCAGCTATATGCAAGTCGTCAAACCAGAGCTCATCAAATATTGAAGGTTTCTATTAGTGGAGAATTCAGGCTGCGGAGTGTTTGAGCCTCACTGCATCCCATGTAAAGCTCACAGCTTTGCCAAGACAGAGACTGCCATAACAGAAGGTGTGTTTACACAGCGCACAGATTTGATGGTAAACGCTGTGGGCCAGGAACCTAACATAACCTTTGATGTTAAGAGTTGAAATGTACAGTCACAAGCAAGCATTTTTTATCTTTGACAAAAAAAGGCTCCATAAACAGCAAGAAGAATAACACATGATTTTTTTTTTAAACATCACACTGTACTTTAAACCTTTTGTATTACAGAAAAATCGGTAGAAATGTGAAAGAATAACAGTGAATAACAACAGTAATATTTTCAGTCTCAGTAAGTCATCATCCGAACATTTCTTGACTTAATTGTCATTTAAAAAGCCATAAATCAGCTATAATTTGTCAGGTCTTTCGGCATTTACAGGCTCTGTCACAATATATTTATAGACTCATACGATAATCTTCATAATCTATGAGGTCATACTGTTCGCTGATTTGAAAGACTCTTTACTTTCTAAGGCACTGCTTTAAAATTAAATCAATTTATATTTAAAAAATATTTGTAGGACTAAAAATACATTGTTATTTAATTAAAGCCCTGGGATTATGATCTCTGACAATGGATTCTTTTTTTGTTATTTGCTGGACTTCAGTCTCTCCAAGCCTTGTATACACCCTCTAATTAGAACAACGCTAAGAGAGATAACAAGTCCTAGCTGGCCATTTGTGGTCCCATGATGAAGCAGCGGAAGTTTGTGTCATGATGAAACTGCCCTGTTATAATTGATTTTGCCTGTGTGTTACTCTGTTATCAGAACTGTTGGAAGCACAGCACAACACTCACCTGTCTGTCTAGTTTCTGCTGCCGCAGGTTTGTGCCCTCGTCATCTAAAGTGCTACAAAGAAAAGAGCAAAGAAAGGAAGGAGAGTTCTGTTAAAATGCCGAAAAGTACCTTTCAGCTGTTTGAAAATAATGATGTTTATAATATAATATAATAATGACATTTTCCAAATTGCTTTATTTAATTCACTTGAGACTTTGAAATTGCAAAAGGAGGTTGAATACCCAATATGCGGCTGTATTTTAGTTTAATTGCCTATAATATTATGTAAGTATATATATTTGGTAGTGAAACTTGTTGTGACTTCAGAAAATTATTATTTGTTTCCGCTGTAAGACATATTGTTTTCACATAGAGACCTAATTTACCCTCAAGGTTTTGTTTACTACTGCAGTCTCAAAATGCAAATGATTATTATTTCCTGAAAACATAATACAATCTAATAATTTATGGAAAACAAACTTGCTCTCCATGAATATGTTAATTGAAAGGGGTTTTCATAGCTTTGTGCATTCTCATCTTAAACACAATGCGGACTGAGGGATTAACACCACTAGGGAACATTTTCTTGTCCTATGTATTAGGCTGATTACAAAAAAGTCTTATCTTGTATAAATGTGATTAATGCTTTCAGTCGCTGTATGCAGTTAATAAATATAAAATAGCCAGCCACACTGTCCAGTTCACCAATTCACTCTGTGTCTACATGTTCAAATTCTGGTTAAAACAAATTAATTACAAAAGAAAACACGACAGACACGATATATGAAAAGTACATGACAACAAAGCTTCAGGTACAAAGTCCAGCAGCAGAAAAAGCACCGGTCAGTTGCAGAATCAGTGTAAAAGGGGTCAGGGCTGCTGAGCTAACAGTGTCACAGCACCTTGAATAAAGCTGTTTATATCTTTTCATCAAGTAGGCATTGAAGCAGTTTAATGAGAGCATGTGTACTTTGACAGATACAGCGCTTAAAAATTTCCCCTTCAATAATAAGGGCCAGGAGGGCTCCCACAAACCTGTCAGCTATTTTTTCTTTCTTTTTTTTATTTTCTGGTGAACATACAAGAGAATAATCAATGGCATCACTTGAACATGATGTAATCATTTCCGGATAATCTATTGTGAAGCTGGCCTAGTTCTTTAGAAGGACAAGAGGAACAACGCTAAGTTGATAATAGTTTTTTTTAACAGTGTTTTCTTTGTCATCTCTCCCTCTGGACCGAACAAGCTCCTCCTTTCACTGACAAACTGCTTTATTTTCTTGAGATCCTTAATTTGGTTTCAGGTTGAATCTCTGTTTTCTCAGCAACAGATGTATTACTGCATTCTGAACAGACCGTTATTTTCTCTGTAAATTTGCATTTACACAGCTTTAAAAAGTTGGAGATGAGATTTTGCAAAGTCGAGAAGAAGCTGTTAAAAGCCTTCTTCAACAAAAGTGACAGTAACTGAAGATGCGTTTGCAAATCTCGTCAACTGTGTCAACAGAGATGTAGTTATACAGCAGCAAACAACATTGTCACTGGTTTCCTTAACACTTATGTTTGTGAACATATGGACAGCAGCGTCTGTCACAAGACAGGCAAAGATGGAGAGTCTCATGATGGTGGGTGACATATGCTGTACAGATTGTAAAATTGTAATGTACTTAAGGCACATTTATCATTTTGGTCCATATAAACAAAAACACTCCTCTTGACTTGAGATTCCTTCAGACAAAAGAGAAGCACATGCACCAAGTCTGTTTTCAACTATCATTAACCAAACAGGAGTTGTTCTTCACCTACACACTTCACCTTTCGAGAGAAAGATTGTGATAAAAGAGACTTTATCAGAAATGCCATAAATTACACAAAGGGACTTCACTATTGCAGTATTCAGCCTTTAAGGCCAACTAGAAAAGGTGTCTTTCACATAACTGATGAACTGGGATGAGAATAAGGTTTTGTTTTATGATGTGCAGCTCCTGATGCAAACACCAAATGATTCTGCACACACTTAAATAATGCACAAGTCTCTTTTACATTTAATTACCTTATGAGTAACATGTGTACTGTTTAAGAGCAATGTTTTACACTCAACAATTGAAAACCTGACCAAAGCTGTATAAATACTATGACATCCAAATGATTAATGTTTGTATGTATATGTGCATAATCAACTTGGTGGATTACGTAATGATAACTATGTAGTAATTAAGAGGCTGCTTGTTAATACAGAAAAGCAGAATGTGTCCCCAACTTGTCAATTTGTTATCTCTCAGCCTGATTAATGGCAACTGCCGCAAATCTGTTTTCATTTCCCATTAAGTCTTACTAGTGCATGATGAATAAGGCTAACAGGGGGTTTGTCAGGATGGTTGATGAGTATTTTTGTCCTCTTCGTATCTCTGCAGAAAGCCTGAACAGCAAAGTGACAGTGGATTTTCAGTCCTGCAGCTACAGCGCGTCAGATCGGTCAATGAACATTCAGTCTACCTGTATGTCTGCACTACTCTCGTTGGACGACGACAAGAGGCCCACACAGATGCGATACAAATGTATTTACCTCCCACTCCCTGTCAGACATACAGACAAACAAAGCACTCGATGTCTGCAATCAGAGTAATCAAGTGTGTGAATAGGCATCAGACAGGAAGATAATGACACAAACAGAGCAGTTGCAGTGGAGGTCAAACAGCTCATTATGGTTGAGAGTTTCTAGTCACTCTTGCCCTGCAACACACCAATGGTGAGGTTACAGGAAGATTGACATAAGGTAAAAGGAATATATGGATGTCTTTAGGATCATGAAGCTCAGTTGAAAACCTGTGAAGGAAATGCTCCATGTAATGACAAAGTTGACTTCCATTTGCCATGGCAACATTTGAAGTTTTGCATATATAACCTGCTTGAGAAAAACCTGGCATATTAAAAACTGTTCTGTGTTTTGGAAAGATCATAGCAATCTTAAAACAACACTTAGATGTTTACATTAACCAGCTACAGTGGCTGATGAGCAAAAAGCATACATGCAGCCCTGGATGCAAAAGGACCTGAAAACCAGACTAATATTTTGAAGTAGTTAAACTTTATGGTCACTATTTGATCTGATTACAGTTGAAGTTGTGTGATGTTCTGATTCATTAAATACTGTGTCTTCATCTAAGTAAGATGTTTTTGCAAATCATATTTTTTAAACATTATTTGAGCAGAAAATAAACTGTTTGTATAGATAAGAATTTAGGATGATACTTTATTTAAGCTGGAACAAAAGCAATATATACACACAAATGTAACCTCGAAACTCAAGAATGCAATTACAAGCTGATGCTGTAAGCTTAAGATTTGATGCTGACAGTAGTAAATAAGTGTTTGATTTTGAAACAGAAATAATTTATTTTTCTGTAAATCAGCCAGCTAAAATTAAATTAGGCACTTGCAGGAAGGAGAGATCTGACTTGTTATCTGTCACTGAGACTCTTCTTCACACTTTTAAAATAGTTTCATATGCATCACCAGGTTTTCTATGGGTGACAGTCATTGGCTGCTGATTCTGCAGTGGCACCTAGCAACACCGAAGGACAATCCATGCACACAAAAGCATGTTTAATTTCATTTGCATGGTGCAATGCATGAAATCTAACTGTGAAAAAAATAATCTGATGAGCACTGTTCAGAACCAAATTACATAAGCAAACAATAAAGCTAATATTATTATAATATTAGTTCAAGACTAAAGCAATTCATGCCAGTGCATTACATTAACCCATTTTAAGCAAGTATTTTTTTTCAAGAAATGTAGAATAATTGTAAAATCATTTTTTGATAAAATACCATTTTTACCATTTCTTTTGTCAAGAGCTTAGAATATCTGCTTTCCTCTCTGGGTCCCATTTCTCAGAAAAACAGAGAGAACACAAGAGATTTGCACATCTTCAAATACTGAAATTCTAATCTGGTGGATTTGCTCCCCACAGAGAGGAGCCACAGTTTAACTTCTGTTTCTGTGTGGATGCGTGTGTTTGTGAGATATGTGACCTTCATGTGCTCAGTTTCTGTGAATGCATGCACTGTATATATATAATGAGCAGAGAGAGCAACACAGTGCAGCTGTCTTCCTCAACTCTGCACAGAGGTCCATGCATTTTTCATGGCAGCTTCACAAGATGAGAAAAACTGCTCATTGAGAAACCACCGATCTCTCTGCCCCATCCGCTTACTGGCACTCAAGAGATAATTTTGGACACTAATAGCAGCTAATGTCTTGGTTAAATTGTTTTATTGCCCACTATTTAAAGTTTGTTGTACATCCTGTCTAAAAAGGGATGTGCAACAAAACTGTAAGTGCTACAAAAAAGGTCCTTAAAAAAAGATGTGAGAAATAAAGTACTACTAGATGCATCGGTCATGGAATAATTTTGTGCAAAGCCACATCTAATGATTTCATTCAGTGCTTGTTATTTCATGAGCAAGCCAGGTGTTTCTACAGTCTTTCCAGAAGTTTAAAATAAACTACACACAGATCACTTTCTGCTGTCATCCTGATGCAGTCTCATTGTGAAATTCGTGGACTGCCACCGTAACTTATAGCAACCGTTGGCCAATGGCATCAAAGTAAGCAGGGAACCATGGCAATGGATATTCAATCAGAAGAAAGAGGCAGCAGCATTAGTACAGCACTTGAACTAATGAAAGCAGATATAGGTTATCCAGAAAAACACTAGGAGGTCATAAATGCTCACATTGATGCTATTTATAAAAACGTGTTTCTACAAATGATTGGGATTATATTTCCAGCATCATGCAATGCAAAACATCTTTCCACACATGCATACAAGCATGTTCATAAAAACCTGCACATTTGCACATAAAGGCAACGAACTTCCCCTTAATTTTTAGAGTAAAAATATGAATGACCTACATTTAAATTAATACAAAAATTCCAAATAAACTACTACTTTTAAATGCTATTGAAACAGAACTATTTCTGAATGAAATCACAGGCAGTTTTGCATATGAACCTTCAACATATGGAGAGGGAATACATGTCTGTCTATGAGGGGAACTGAGACCTCAATAGTCAAAGCAACCAAAAAATTCTGGGATTCACTTGTACATTATTTATTTATTTCCTCTGGCACTCTATCAAAAAATGCCTAAATACATTAAAGCAACATTTTTTTTTTTTTTTTACTAAGCACGATTATATTAGCAAAAATAGGCATATTATGTCACCACAATAAATAAACAATTTAAAAAAATACAGTTTTCATTCGGGGTGCTTGCTTATATTGTGCTAATTCAGTGTATCCATTATTAGTTAAATCTCCTTGTCAAACACTAACATGACTGAACATCCGCTCTGATACATAAACAAGCACACACACTGCCTCAAAAGATGAACACTGTGCCCTTTCCTGTGTTCTCAGGAATGTGGTACAGTACCTGTAGGGGATCCAGTCGGAGGAGTGCTTGGAGCTCATTCTGTATCAATCACTCTGACTGCTGCTGCCTAACTGCAAGGCTAACGGCCTGCAACAGCACCAGAGCAAGTGGCTACGGGGTCTGAGGACAGCGATCACAGCCAGAGAGCCCACATCGCCTGTTCATCCTCTGCACGCAGCCTTCTATCCCCAGCTTGCCTGTGTTTCCTCGTATGTCGTCTCGCTGCGGGGCAGCAGATGATTAACAATCCAGACAGACAACCGCTCTCCTCAGTCATGCACACCGAGCACATGAAATAGCCGTTTTCTTCTCTCCCATGTGTACGCTTCCAGTCAATGCCTCTCCTCTTCTCTTCTTCTCCCATCCACTGCCTCAGCTCCTGCTCTGTGCTGGCTCTCTTCCCTCACTCTCACTCACTGGGCTCTATCTGAATCTCCCTCCGTTTCTTGCCCTTTAAATCCCCCCTCCCCTACCCTTCCTTGCTTTCTCTCTGTCCAATTCTTGCTCCGCGCCTCTCTGCCCAATCTATCTCTCCTTATCTTGTGCAGCATCACCTACAGCAGCACTGAATGCGAAGCCTTAAGCATAAAAAGGTTATAGAGATTCCCCTTTGTCTTGCTTCTTTGATGTTCCTTCTATGCCATTTCTGCACGGTGTCAACCCCCTCCCTCCTCTCTATAGACTCTCTCTTACACACTCTCTGTATCTTTCTTGCTTGTGTTGCATGAGGCATGCAAAGCAGGGACTCAGATGTGTTTTCTGGACCATAATTTATTTATTCTCTCAGAGTACGAGGCATTAGCATATGAGTGCGCAGACTAGTGTTAACAGCCTTTAATTCAACACTCTCTACAGCCAGACAAAGACACCCTGTGATAGTGCCACAGCTCTGAACCTCTCTCACACACATCTGCTTCCGCCCTCCGTTTGCCGCCCCTCACTGTCACCACACAAACACACATCACTCACTGTGCTCCCAGGGTTATTCAGGAGTCCATCTATACACAGTTAAACCAAGCGGCTTCCTTGTTGCAAAACTGCTTTACAAGGAGTCAATTCATGTCAATTCTATCAAAACGCGAGTATCTCTGGTTTTTAAGTTTGTGATTTCTGTGTACTTGCTAATGTTAAGAGAGAGAAATCTTCTGAAACAGTACCGAAAATGATTTAGGGAGGAAAATCTATTGCTTCTGGGTACAGATGAAAGCATCTTGCCATCTACTGACTCCCTGAAAAACAGCCTCAGGCAGAGTTATATTTTCTGCATTTCATCATCCATGTGTTGCACCAAATCCATTATATGTTTCCATTATATGTTCACATGGATTTAGAACGTTGCATGCAGACTCACATGTATTATTGCTGAGGCAATTGTGATGTGTTAAAGCTAGCACTACACTTGCCTCCTCCCAAGGTCAGCCCTTATATCATGTGCTGGTCAGATAAGATGCACTGGGATGCATGCTAAAGCTGTAATATAGAATTCAGCATTGTGCAACATGTTATTTAAGTAAAGACAAGTCAAACAGTGGAGTCACTATTAAGTTCATTCAAGCATCTTCCCTTAATTATTTATTGTGTGCCTATAAAAAGCCTCACTGATAGAGTTCACTGCAGACTGCCAAAGTAAAAGGGAGAGAAAATGAAACTGCAGTGGAAGCCAAAAGTAAAATAGAGCCAATTCTGTTTCAGTTATATAAAGTCCATGGCTAAAATAAAATGCTTCAGATTATGGATTTCTGTGTAAAAATAACCTGCCTGAAGGCAACAGAATTTGTCTGCATCATAAATAATGGTTTATTATTTTTTATCCCTTGTTATGAAAAAATAAAATTTCTGAATTTTACAGATTATTTTATGTTTTTATCTGATATCACTAATCTGATCTTAATCTAAAGGTTCTCAACCAATTATATTCAATATCTTTTTGATATTTCACCTTTACAGAGACTCACAATTAGCCTGAAATGTTAATACCCACCCAGTACATAATTGCCTATTAAAAAACATAAACATGACCAGAACTTGATTTAATCCTCCTCTGGAACTGCCAGCATCAAAGCTTTCCTGCAACTGCTTTACTGGAAACATAATGAAACATTGATTGCATTCTCAAATGGTATGGCCTTTCAAAAATGTCAAGTCACAAAGGTGTTTCAGTTTGACTCAAACAGAAAGAAAGTGTCGACAGAACGGAAAACAGTAAAATAAATCTGCTTTCATAAATTCCCAAACAGATCGATCCCTCCCACCGTTTCACAGAGGAGGACTTGTGAGTTGAGTGGATCACATTTTGTTGAAAATAATTCAATCATGTTTTAATTTTTTTGTCAATCTGTGTTCTGAACTGGTGAGCTTCATAATAAAAATGTTTTTCTTTATCCTGCTCTGTAAAAACCTAAGTCAAAATGTACTAAGTCGCTGAAAAGCATGTTGACAGCAGTTTTTAATCTACTGAAGTAGGCAGTAAAGTCAAATGTCCCTCCCACACAGCTCTCTTGCTGTTTCTTCAGCAATTAATGGAATCGTGATTCCACAACACAAGAAAAATCCTGGTCCTCTCCCACCAAACTGGGGGACTGAAAGGGAGGTGTTGTAGTTTTCATTTTATAACTCAGGAGACCAATGTTCTTTTTGGGTTTAGTAATTAATCCTGTTTTGCAACTATTTTGATGAGTACCCAAGGCATAAATAATTTGCTATGGAAAACAACCTGTATCCTAAGTCCTCCTAGGTGCAATTACTATCATATTGGAGAAGAGGGACAACACAGGAAGGCATCACGTTTAACTGAGGATGTGGCTTAAAGCCCACATGTGAACAACCATCAGCTCTGCCCATGCAAGGTAAGGTTATGGTTCTCTTCTTCCTCTAATTGTCTTTTGAAGTAGTGGCAAGAGAGAGCATACAAAGGTGATGGCTAACTTCATAGCCAAAAGTAGAAGGAGTCAATCGCAGAAACCCTTGCACTTTTGTCTTTTAACACAGTCCCTTCCTACATTGAAACACCTAGTCCAATAGTCTTGGAGCGTAAGGATTCCTTCTTTGTAAAAATCAATGTCACCGACCTCCAAAAAGTGGTCCAACAGCAATATAAATGTCGGCCACTGAGAACCTTACCATAGCACCATATTTGGAAGTGGCAGAAGCCTGAGGGTGTCAAATCAGGTGAATATGTTCTTGTGTTAGACGAGTTAAAACCTGCCATTCCTGGATGGCAGCCATTGCCAACTTGTAGGCTGGAGCGTTGTTTTAATGGACAAGCACTCCTCATGTCAGCTTCCTGCATCAAATCATCTTGATTCTTTCCTGTAGCTGTCTCAAGAGATCAGTGTAGCGGGCCCTTGTTTTCGTGTGACCCTCTTCTAGGTAGTCCACCACCAGCAGCAGCACTTTGTGTGAGTCCCAGACAACAGGCTCTGCCCTCGCTTTATCGATCTGGCTTTCTTGTAAGCTGGAAACTCTGGATGTTTTCACTATTTTAATATTTTTTACAACGTGATGAACCCAACTCTCATCCATCTAGTCAGAACCAGGGAGTTCAGGACCTAATGAATCGGCCCTGGGAGGAAGGCCACAGGTCTCCAGTTCATCTCCAGCCAGCCCTTTTTCATCTCTAACCCTTCCTCACCATGCTGTAAAAAAGGACAGCTTTCCCTAGAGTTGCCACCATGTCCTCGTGGACTTCCTTGGGTGATTAGTATCTGAGAACGAGGTAGCAGGTGACTGCACAAAAGCAAACACTCACACAAAATTTTACACAAATGAAGAAATCCTCGAAAAATTAACCTCAAACATTTTATTTAAAAACCTTCAGAGTGTATTTCTGTCTACCTTAGGCCAAGAAACCTAATTAAGTATTGCTATTACAAACAAAAGTTACTAAAAGGTGGTAATAAGATAAATGTAGATGACTGTCAATGTTAAAGAGCCCCTGTAGTTAACAGTGTGAACCCTGCATTTCAGCTGGCGGATGAAAGTGGAAGTAAATGGAACAAGCCACTCCACTGAGGAACAGGTGTAAGTGCAGCAGCCTGCTTAATATTTGATGCTGAAGGGGGGACTTTGAAGTTTGGCTTTGGTCATGAGAGAGTTGAAAGAGGAAGGGAGGCCAACTTTCATATAATTTCATAAATACAATGTATGTTCTCCTTTCTATGAGAATAAGTAAACAGAGTGCTTCCCTTCTCCATTTTTTCCCTGTGGCCCAGTAGCCATTACAGCATTACACATCAAATGATAAGATCCTCTTGACAAATTGGATTTTTCCAGTCCCAGAATTTGTACAGAGTTTTCCCAGAGGCATTTTATTGTTGGTAACAGGAGGCCAGCAGTATCAGTAATTATTATAATGGTCCTGGCACAGAGGCGCACACTGATGTGAAAATGGATCTCTGGCTTGTGTCTGCTTGTCTCGGTTAGACTGGCTGGAACACAGCTGCAGAGCACGTGGCCTTAATAATAAAGCAGCCCGATCGAGCATGCAGGACATGTGTCTCCTGATGAGTTGCATCTACTGTACCTCTGTATGAGTCTGTTTTGATTGTGTTTTATCAAACACAAATCCACCAAAGCGAGCAGAGAGGACATTCCCAACATGAGAAAACAAACTCTGTGTCCATGTTTCTTCTAGTGTTCGAGAGCAAAAATACAGTGTATTACTCGCATTTATTAGCAGGCACTGTGACTTAGCTGATGTTCCCCCGCTTTGGTGATTCCTCCACCTCTAATTCACTGGATTTACTGCAACTTTCTGCTGCTGTGCATCCCAATTCAGCGGCTCTGCCTTTGAAAAAATGAAGCCTGAGAAAATGGAGAGGCTCCTGTAATATTGCTGTTCCTCAGTCCAAGACATCAACCTCACAAATATCAAAACTAATGTAAATAAAATTGGTTACTCTCCACAATAACTGTGTCTGTGTGTGAAGGTTGTGACAGTGCATATATTTGAAATTTTAGAAAAGTGTTTTAACTGTTGGTTGGCTTTATGACTGTTTCACTATTAACTGTGTGGGTAGTTACTGTAACACCCTCAGCAGCATTTCAAGCATGCTAACAGGTACACTACTTTTGTAAGCTGTAGGCTGCAGAGGCCATTTCTTTGTTAAGTTACTGATTATCACAAAAACCTGATAAATGTGATAAAGCAGTATTTCTCAGTTTGGTGAGCTGGCAAGAATTGCTGAATGCAGCATTTCCAGTAACTGCCTTGCAGTGGGATTGTGCTGCAAGGAAAAGCCTCGTGTGTTCTCAGCCTTAGAAAGCTGCAGCTCTGCTGCAGGAGAAGCCTTGAAGTAGGACTGCCTCATCAAACTGTTATGACATATTCAGCCTTGAAATGCAGGACTATGAAGGAGGCAATTAGGACAAAAGGAGTGAGTCACTGACTCAATCCACATTACGTCACATCCCACACGGGAGCGTGCTGCACTTCAGAGAGACTGTCGGCGAGCCAAGGGATCCTGTCAGCAGTAAGTTGGTGTAAGCCTTGTGTGCATCAGGATTAAAAGACACATGGGTTTAATAATGCTCACCTGTTCAATTATGCATATAAGAAGAATGAATGGGCGACAACTGATCTCAGATGGTGCAACATGATGTTGGACAGAAATAAAGGGTTTGTGCAGCTCAAACATATTTAACTTCGAACAGGTTTAGTTATTTCAAAGCCCGTCCTCTGCAAAATCTTTGAGAATAGCAGAAAACTGATGCAAGTGATGGCATATTCATGATAGCAAAAACAGCATGAAAGACACTCATTGTGGGTCGTGCATTTACTGGAATACCTTTCTAATGAATAACGAAAACATGCACTTGAAAAGGCAAGCAAGCTATTGTTTCCTCCTCTTGCTCAGGAGACTGGCCAGAAACCAAAATCGAACTGTATTTGGCAGTTACAAATGCTGCTTAAGCTTTTCAAAACTGTGATAACATTGCATATTCAACTACTTCTGACAATCTACTTGAAAAACCGTTTTCAAATCTTAGTCATAATCAGATAACGTTTGATTGTTCAGTCACTTCAGGAGTGTCAGGCAGCTGCACTGCTTCATAATTTGATGATAAACCCAAATTTAATTGACCATGGAAAGTACAATACAAGAAAACATTATACAGGGACTGATAAAAAGGCAGAAGTAGCCCACTAAAGGTTTCTTAAATCAGCAGCTACCTGACTTTCAAGCCTTAATTCAGAGAATATTATCATCATATAGGCAAAGACCTAAGAAAATGTCTTTGTTCGGATAATCAAAGAAATCATAACTGTAGGGAAAGTAGGTGGCTAAAATCAAAAAGCAAACCTATTAACGGTGCTGTGAGGATAAATGGTGTAATCCAATGTAATCTTTGCTGATAATGACAAACCGGAAAATTTTAGATTATTATTATTATTATTATTAATCAGCTAAAATTTCTGGGGACCACTTTTTTCCATCCAGACTTCAATATTTTGAACACAAAACCATCATAATTTTTGTTTCAAAGTGAGTAATTGCAGAACAACCATCACGTCAGACCAGGTGCACCTAAGACTGTGCATGTGTTAGTCTCAAGAGTGCCTTTACAACTGTAACACAGTGTGAAACTATGCTAAAGAATCAGCAGGTGGTTTACTGACACACTCACACACACACTTCACAGTCCTTGAATCCACAAAAATCCCTGTATCTCATCTCTCAGTGGCTCAACAGAGGGCATGCATAAAACATGATTTGGATTAGAAAATGTCACGCTGGATGAAACAATGTCCCAGTGTCCCAGTGAGGCAACCAGATGGACTGCTTCAATAAACTGAAGTTCCTTTGCATCCTTCTTTGCACAGCAACACTATATCTGTGTGTACAGTGTACTACTGCCACCTGTAAATACCAAGTGATCATTAGAAAACCTAACAATACATTTTTCATCCTTAATGATGAAATTTTGAATTAAAGTTTCATACAATAGCTTTATCTATTCTAAGATCTAGAGATAACACGGATCTGCAGAACAAATTTATCTTCCCTAAACAGTTTCAAAGATATTTTCAGTGTTTGAGTGCTAATTATAGTATATAAATTCTAAATCCAGCCGAAATCCCAGTGCAATCATAAAACTAGACTGGATGATAACGCAAATCCCATATATATAAAATAAACAAGCAAAACTGTCTTTAAATCTGTGGCAGCAAATGCAAAAAATTGCACTGACAAATAAAAGGAGGTCGCAGGCTGAAGCTTACCAATAGAAATGTGGACATAAATAAAAATATCATACTTTACACACTGCTCTGATGACACCAACAGATTTTAATCAATCCTTCAGTGGAACAACCAAATTGAGGCTATATGTCTTGAGCTTTGCTAAACTGGTGTTTATGGCAGGTTTTTCATCTGGAAACCACTTGTATCCACGGGCAACAAAGATGCACAGCTTAATATGACGAGAGAGACAAACGTATTTCCCGATATGTTCTCAGTGAGTCATCTCCCACATTTTCCTTCTGTATACAAAGATGTGTTTATATTCCTACACAGACTCATTATACCATTTTCCAGCTGTTTACAATAGAACCCATG
>JAPZDZ010000001.1:12880232-12903472 GCA_029783805.1 Acanthurus tennentii | reverse complement strand
TTCCCCCCTTACTTTTTAACATAAATGTGGCAACTCAGTACCCAAAATACTAATTTGAAAACATAAATAAATATTAACAAAATATTAACAAAATAGTTAATAGTTACACAAATACAAATGTAAATGTAAATGACACCACTGATTATAATCGTAACATTCATGTTGATTTTGGGAAACAAATTTTTTGGTTGCCCTCCCTACCCTACCTACACTCGCAGTTGCAGATACATGCACTGCCTCCTGTCCTGTCCAACTAACAGGTTGCAAGTAGCTTTTACAAGTAGATGAAGTGACAGCGGGGAAGACCAATCACATGTACGTTAGCGAGAAACCGGCAGAGCCAATCGGAGAGTGATATATAGGTTTGAGGCGGGACTTCTAGCGGAGACCGACTGTTAACCCTTTATGTGCCATAATCATTTACTAAACATTACGGACAGTGGTTGTATTGATAGTGACTACACAATAGTGGCTGGATATTGGTAGGGATGTGTCCCTAGTGCCCCTATGCAATTCTACGCCCCTGGAGGAAATGCAATTCTTTCAACTTCACATACATAAAAATAGTGGCATCTGTTGATACTAGAAGAAAAAAAACTTAAGCAGATTAAAAATGAAGAACTTTAAACTTTTAATACTAGTTAAATGATATTTCACAATAGGTTTGTTTTTTGTTACAAATGTAAAAGCAGTTCTTTCAAAAAAAGTCTATTTAAATTCAAGGCTGCTTGCACAGAATGGCTGTCTAACAAAAGAGAAAAAAGAAATGTTGAGAATTATGGACCTTTATCCCTGTCTTTTCACACTAAATATGCAATACTAAGAAATTCATTAAATCTCAGCAACACCTACACACTTCTGAAATGCTTAGTTCTTTTGGCACTTCACACATCACCCCATAAAACTCATCAGGACAAAATAATCATCAAGTGACACTGGAGGACATTTAAGAGGCTTTATCCCAGTCTGCGTGGCTCATTGTCCTGATAGTCTCTGCCTCTAAAACATATGTGAAGACAACAACAAAAAGAAAACAACAAAAAGAAAACTTAAAGCCACTCATTTCTCAGAGACAGACATGTTATGGACCCAGACTAATATACAGAAGGTGCTGATCCACAGAGCAGAGTTTTGTAATTACAGCATTTATAGAATCTGTGGTGTAGGAATCATAGTTTGCAATAAAGGCACAATATGATGACTACAAGCATTGCACATTTTTTAAAGCTATGATTATCCGTCCCATCAGGAGTCTAATTTGATTGTCACAAATGCTTGGGGAGTTGGTTAACTGGGAGGAAATTGAGGGGAAAATGATTTTCAACAATGCTTTGTTGGAAGCACTTTGCTAGCTGTTAGTTGTAGTGCACATAAGTCAGCCACTTAGTTGCAACCAGTGACCTTTGCTGTGTGTCACATGCCTCTTTCTCTCCAATTTCTGGTCCACCTCTTTGCTTTTGTTATCAAATAGCCTCAAAAAATCCAAGAAAAACCCCAGCACTTAATTAGATTTTAATAACATTTAATTGAACAGTTTTTTTTAATGTGTCCATTGATGAACACACACTCATAAATTATCTGGTGTTTTCTTGAATCTCAATCTCTTATCAAGTTCTAGACCTTCAATTAATGTAATCATAGCAAGTAAATGGAATTTACAAGACAGCAAGTTGGAAAACTTGCATGGGATCCTGCTGGGTTTATTGTGTTTGGAGTTTTGAAAAGGGCTTCTGTTAGAATTAATAAACAGATATGAAATAATACAAAAATAAATTATACTGTAGGTATGGATGCCTATATAATTATGCTAGGCTGTAAGAGCATTCTAGATTTGACAGCTATTCTCTGTTCAGAAATACATTTGTGACATTATTTAACCGCGCTTTTACCAAGGATGTCTTTTCAAAGCAATTACAGGGACTCTAAATGGTTCTAAAATGCAAATGCGTTGGTCATAGAATCATTTAAAGGATATATAAATAAAGACCGTACAGTCATTTTTTTCCTCAGTTAAATGTAGTTGCATAATCATCTTTACTATTGATGGTCAGCACAGCTCTGGTAAGTTCAATAAAAAGAAAGAGCTGCATCTGAATGCATACAATTTCCAAGAAAATGGAATTAGCACCCTCTTCCAGGAATCACCCAAACATCAAAACTGGTTCACATCAGGCATCTTTGCTTTTAAACAAAACAAAACTTGCCAGCACTGCAGCCATGACAGACACCAGTTGCTACCTTATATCAACAGAAAGCCAAAACACAGAGGCATATTTATCACAGAGGAAACTTCTACACCTTGTCAGCAACATTATAAGAGAAGCAGCTTCAAATGACGGATGCAGGTCAGCTGGCTGACAGGCTGGCTGCCTCTCTGCCATGACACCCTCACAAACTCCCTCTGATCTCCACCTGACAAATCTTTGAGCTTCGCCTCGGTGGATCCTGAGGCATCCACAACCCTGTGCTCACTAAAACCTCCTCTATCTATTGTAGGGATATGATAAGAGGCTATGCAATGATTTTTATAAAATACAAATATCATACACCGTATTTCTCAAAAAATAAATATAAAATCAGACATTAGGTATAAATACTTATCTTAATGTATTCTGTTTTCATAGCCTGTGTTCTGCCGTGCCTGTCTGGCATTAGTTTGGTACATAAAAGGATCAGTATGAAGAATTTATAGGCATCTTGCAGTGAGGTTGAAGTTTGCAAACAGCTAAATATCTCTCCCCTCTTTTGCTCATCCATACCAAGCATGCAGGATGAGAGGGAGGCTGTAAAACTACATAATAAAAAAAAAAAGATTTATTCATTCAATTTCTGCCAATTATTCCCCTAAATCCTACACACTGGATCTTTCAATCACTTTAAACAATCTAGCTGGTGGAGTACTACAGAATCTATAATTACTCAGAATTCAATTAAATTTTGAGGCAGTCCCTTTAAAAATGTGTTTTTGTGATTTTGTTTGTTTTCTGTTAAATTAACTGTGGTGATGGTTTACTGTGTATGTAAAAGGGAATATGTGAATGGACGGATGAGGTGAGATAAAGTAAAGTTTCCAGCTATCTGGACAAAGAACATTTAAAGAACATTTCTTAACTAGAAATACATGACAGAGACATATAAGCATTAATCCATCAAGTTTGACATTTTCACATTTCACAGTAACTGGAGCCATAGCTACAAATCATCTCAGGCTTGCTAACTGCTTCGAGTAAAAAATAAAAAGTTGAGGCAGCACTGACAATAGCCTGAAGACTTGTTTGATATCCTGCTTTTTCTATCTGTGGTTACTACAGAAACAGGTGGACAGTGACTAAGCTCTGAACTGCAGCGGTGCAGCAGGAGGGTCAATGAGATGGAGAGTTAAGAGGTCAGATGAATAGGAGGTGACAGGCCACATCACCAGAAACAATGAGAGGCAGGAAAAAAGACTGCACAGTCATGGCCAAAACAATAATCCTAACTGTTCTGATCAAAAGCAAGATCACAATTATTCATCAGATAATCACTGTATTTAGGGACAACATATTTTCATTGCCCTCAGATATTTAAACAGCTTCAACTTCCATGTTGGGCTGCACTCCTGCTAATGTCCAAATATTTGAATCAATATAAGACTGGTCCTCTCCACAGTGCACTTCCGATGAGAGAAATATAGATACAGAATGTACCAAAAGTGTTTAAACAAAATAAATAAATGAGGGACTGCTTTCACTTACAGTGACACACTGCATGGTGATGAAAACAAGTTTGTTGTGTTGCTTTGTGCTGCAAAACTCAAGTGTCATGCACTCTATTCATATGATTTGTTCTCGCTAACATCACCTGCCTTAAATTTAAAATACTCTTTCAACACCTGAAAAACTCTTTTTTTAAGGACTAGCTCTTCATCTTCTGCTTCAGAAATTCAGTCTTGCCTGCCTGCTTTCTGCTGTTCCTCTTCTACTCTAAACTACTGCTGCAGGATACATACGCAGCAGTATGACCCCAAAAGTGAAGCCAAAACATCTTGATCACTCCCTGGTTGCTAGCTGTTAATCTCAGAAGCACTTGAATTAATATGCAGCTAAGTTTTCTGTGAGTAGAGCCTGCATTTTAAAGTGGATATCAATCAGGCATGTTGATTTAACTATAGGAAGCCGACATTGTAATTAATATTCAATTACCTCAAGTACTTACTCATAAAAGTTGAGTCTCAGATAATGTCTCGGGCGTGGTTGTCACAAACAGGCCAAGGGAAAATGACAAGGCTGGTTAAAATCTTGGGGCCCTATCGTACACCTGGCCCAAACACGGTGTGCCAGTGGCGCACGACTCAACCAGTCTTTAAAAGGAATGAGAGCGGGTCCTTTAATTGGTTCATGCATTGTCGACCATCTGCTGTGCATCAGTGGCGCATTGGAAGGGGAAGAGCAAGATACCTCTGCTGCTCCTGAAACAAGGTGGCAAAGGTTGACCTGGAAACTCCCCTTAATAAATTAGGGTGCGTGGTGCAGGGCGAAAGTGTACAATAGGGCCCTTGATGTCTTTTATATAGCATGATAGCATGCATACCAGAATAGCTTAGTGTACATCTCCATCACTTCGGTTTAAAATATTTGACAATATAATCATGCTATTTTCCACACTTCTTTGTTCTGTATCAATAATCTTACATGTTAATGTTAAGGTCAGGTTTAGGGTTGGTCACTGCGGGTGTATGTGCCTTCACATCCCAACCAAACTACATTTTGTAGCATTAACAAACATAATGTATTAACAAAAGGCACCAGTTTAAGAAACAAATGGGCTTTATACTAAGATATATTAAATATATTAGATTTACTTATTATAAGTATTTGGAAAATTAGAAATACAAAACCTGCCTCTAATACAATCATACTTTTAGCCTACTTAAGGCATGGCGTCCTCTGAAGCTGTGGTAAATAATGGTTCTGGTCACTATTTAAGGAATCCACAAGCATATAATAGCAACAACACAAGCTAGCATATTTGTGTTGCAAAGTTAATTTGCTTTATATAAGTTGTGAAATATAAAGCTATAGTTAAGCTATTGTCCAAGTACTTTTAAAGATGCTTTTGTACTTTCATGTGCAATGTCCAGGAGGTGAATCATCTAAAATCCTACATGGGTAAGGTTTGTGTTCACAGCAGGCAGAGACTCCATCTGGAAAGATGTCACCTCAGCTGCTCTGTACTGTAGCAGAGAGCTGTTTTTGTCAGGCTCATATCTCTCATAATGCTGTGTAATATTTACCTCTGAAACCCAAAACCCAAATAGTTCTGCTATCACAGCACAGCAGTAAATCAAAGAGATTGTCACCATAATACTGGTATATGTTTCTGTTGATGAGGAAAATCTGAAAAGGTACAAACAAAATACACTGCTGTATGCTCCTTATTCATAGTTCACTTAGGGATACTGAGTCTGAATAAATTACAAGGGGTTTAAATAATGGCCTGCAGACACATGCTTAAGGCTCTGTTTGCTAAAGATATCTGCAATCTTGACTTCAATAATTTGTCTATTATGAATTTTGAGGCACTGGCTGAATAACAACATACCACAGGTGGCAAAACACAAATACTGGCACAATGACTTCTCAATTATTTTCTCTCTCTTTTGAATAGCACCACCTGAGAGGGATTATGTTTGTTGCTCTGTCAGTCCATCGCTTTGTCTTTCTCATATTTTATTCAGCACAAAATATCTCTACAAAGTTAAATCAGACCATCACGATAACCGCGTTCAACTTCTTCTCCCCACACCCACTCTCATCTTTGATGTTTTTATTTCTTGGACCAGTTGATTTTTGTTTCTTTGATATTGGCAGTAACAGACATCTTAGATGAAGACTGATGAATCAGTCTCAAACCTTTCCAACTAAGGTACATGGCTCTATTGTGACTCATTTTTAAAGCCACCCACAATGGCCCCAAAAGCACAATGGACTGCTGCTTCAGGAGTTCGCAGCACTCAGTGTGCATGACTTGATATAAGACTGACCACCACCTGTAGACTTGTACACTTGAAAAGGGGGGTCTCACAGGTTTGTTGCTTTTTAAAGGCAAATTGATTATTCAACATGTACTAAAAATTAATGACGACATGTTTTCTAGCAGGTCACAGTCTCTATAAGGCAATGACGTGCATACACATACACACACTTTTAGTAGTGGCTGTCAACACCTCGTATTGTGGCCAATTCACACCTGCGTCACAAGCTGAACTGACATGACCACACCTCAGCATCTTATCTGAAACTAAAGTCACACTTATACTGAGGTGTAAGTCAATATAATATGAAAGCAACCCACAGACATAATCTAATTAAACCTCTAACTGCGTTTCTTCAACAATAGTTGAATGTATTTTTGTCAAGAGATAATTTAAGTCTCTTTAGTCAGCTGCACAGATTCAAAATTCAGGACAATAATACAGGCTGCACATTATTGCCACTGAGCAAACAATGCAAAGCCTCCGAACAAACACAGACTAAAACTACTGCCATACCAAGCCAACAAAATATATAAATGCTGGTTAGATGTGAATGTGATGTGCATCCTCACTGCAATTCTTCTTTCGTCTTTCTTTGATGCTAAATGTTTCAATGGTTAAACAATTTAAAATTATTGTTTTTTTCTCAGAAACAAAACAAGGCATCACAGCCAACATCTGAGAAGAGCCAGTCACAGCAGATTAAACCTTCAGAGCTTCATTTTACCTTTTCTGTTTCAGGACAGTTTAATCAGGAGCTTAGCACTTCTTATTTACATGCATTCCTAACTGAACATGTATAAACTATGCTTTGATCACAGTTTACAAAGTCCTGTGCTGAGATGGGGATTAAATCATTAATTTATGACTGTGTCATTCTGCTTCGACCAGTTTAGAGAGAAAAAAAGTTAACTGTTTGGCCATGAAATATGCTGCACTATTGTACATATATGGATGGTCAAAGCAGAATGACACGGGTACTCTGAGAATAGGTGTTCTCTTGCCTTTACGCAGATAAAATAGTCCATTGTTGTCTGCTCTCTGTTGTCTGTCACATAAATCACTGGCCAGGCTGGCTGGCACCAACACTAGCCTTGAGCATTTGTGTGAACCCAGAACTGATGCATTTGTTAGTTTTTAAGTTGCATTCAACACTTATTTACTGTTTTCAACCATTTCAACCCATTTACAATTGCAAACTTCATACTTGAAGAGAAATAGCAGAATGGAAAGAAACAAGACTGAGGAGAAATGGGCCTTTGGAGTTTGATTTGATTTTTCATCTCTGAAATCAACCTCAGCCAAGTCAAGATGTTTTTTAATTGATGAATGGTTAGTTTTATATTCAGTCTTTTAAATTTCCACAGTTGGGGTTCAGGTGAACCAAATACATTAAAGAAAAACTTATTATGCTGAAGTTCTGCTTGCTTTTTTCCTAAATCCTGAGTAGTTTAATGGGTGGAGCACGATGTACACAAGGAAATTAAAACTAACATTTGTCTTTGATTAAAAACTGAGAATTCTGCGCTGAGCTCTGCAGGCTCTGAATTGTATCTTGTCAGCCCACCTTGCCCCTCCATCTCTAGGATACAGTGTTTACTGAGTGGGTGCCAGGAGGACACAGTGTGATTGTCCGTACTCTGGTCCAAGTACAAACAGGCTTCAACATGAATTACAATGACTGCAAAAACCCATCAGTGAGGTATTTCATTCTCCAAACTCTCTTCGACTATGAATATGCTTGTTTGTGTTACATAATTATCTGCAGATCATCCACCCAGTATCAAAAGAATAGAGTAATTATCAAGTGGTTTAGATTTTCTTTTTATTACAGGAGGTTTGAGTAGGTTAAGGACCAACCTAAGACAAAGTGGCAGTCATAGTAAACATACGATCAACTTTTTTCGCGAGCGATGCCAGTTTTGCCACATTTAACCAAAAAGAAAAAAAAATCTATTTCTCAACTTTCAACTATCTGCTAAAAACATTTAAAAAACAGGCTTCATCAGTTGTTGTAAATGACATGAGTCAGACAAACTAATAAACAAAAATAAACTGAGCTAAACATATTATTTGCTGTACACATAACCAGAATCCAATGATGGCATGCAACTTGTGTAACTTTTTACCACCTTCATAACACAACATCCATTTAGGGTTAGTAATATACAGCCCTTGAAAAATATTAAGAGTAATACATCATTTATTAACACACTGGTATCAACAAATATACAAAGTTAAGGCATCGGGAAGGATGAAACTGGTATTGGAACATCTCTACTAATTACAACGACTGAGTTCATGACTGATGTAGTATTTCCCTTCAAGGCACCAACACCCGCACAGGCATACTCACTTATTCTGGCTAATTAGATCTCTACTCAGGTTAGATTGAACTGAGCTGGAAATACGTGAGGTCACCAAAGTTCCAATAAAAATTGTAAAGCTGTTGCTGCTAATCGGGTGCTACAAAACAAATGGGAGTGTCAGCCAAGAACAGTGTATGCACCCACGCAGTCCTTAGACGAGGTTCAATCAGGCAAAATAAGTGAAGACAGCTGTGTGGGAGGACTATAGGGTGAGCTACAGACATGTGCGTCTCTATGTTTTAGCATGTATTCATGCTCCAATTTAACCCATGCTCACACATACAATAATGAAGCAATGTTTTTATTTACGACCCCTGCACCTTAGAGAGCCTGTGTTTCTACATATAACAAATTGACTGCCAAAGGCTAGATGTGGAAAAAAAAAAAAAACAATATCAGCACAGATTTTACAAATCTGACGGAAAACATGACTTTTGTTTTCTTAACTGTGTTGTACTTTGAGTGTCACATACTGGTGACCTAAATTTGACTCTTGATCTATTTTTTTTTGCAGCTGCAAGAAATTGTCACGTCACTGTCACAGTTTAGTCCAGAGTTGTCCGTCTAATTAAATGGTCATTTCTAACTTGCTCTCCTCCAGTATGACAGTCAATCTGTTGCAGTAGGGCGTTAGCAGAGAGGATGCTAATGTTTACTCCCCAAAACCATCTGCTTGTCTTTACATGGGAAAACGCTGTTAAGTTCATCCTTACAAATAGATCTGATTGTCTGAAGATTAAATTTATATGATATTGCCGTAAAAGCAAACAATACTCCCTCTTTATATCACAGACCTTAAAGCCTTTAAAGGCCTACAACTGGTTGCACACAGTAAACATTATTTCCCAGCATTGTGAAAAATCTTAGCAGGCAAAGAGACCACTGGCTCTGGCAGCAGTCTCTTGGGATGTTCAAGCACAGATTCAGAATACCAATTATATTGTGTGAGCCAACATATACAGTGATGCTGAGGTAAAACCTGCTCTACTGATACAGCAACATCTCAAACCATCCATTGTATTCCAAACTGTTGGTTGAGGAGGAATTGGTTAGCTAATGAAAAACTGTGTGGTTTTGATTGGTGGGCTGGCTATACAAAGTATTCCTCATATGTTGACTATATTTATACTATTACTAATATGATTCTGTGATTCAAACTGACTGACTCATTCACACTTGTGTCTGGCATTGTGCTGATTACACCACAAACAAACAAAATGTACATTCTGTTCATTGATGATGCTTATTCATAAAATGCCAGTGTTTCATCAATCACACCTCAGAAAACAATCCCCCACTTGCTCTTATAAAAAAAAGAAAGAAAAAAAATGTATTCAGAAAAGCAGCTATTGTCAAGCTGTGGACCACCATGGCTCGGCTGCTTTTATCACCTACGCTCTCTGTGTTTGCACTCCACATGCCTGTTTGAATGTTCACCAAATTGTGAGGTTTGATCACAGTAAGCCCCTTGAAGGTGCAGCATGCCAACTTCCTGGCTAATGAGTCCAGCTGTGATTTAAGCACCTTAGCTTCTGTACACAGATAATGTTGCCAATGAGCAGATGTTTTTCAGTCTATACAGTGAATAGATGTTGTCATTTCTCCAGCACATAAAACTTTTAGCATATAATGTAAACTAGATAAATAGATAAACAGATAGATAGATAATTAGATATACACAGAGATGTTCATGTGGTAATGTTTTTGGTGATGAGGAGCTCTCTATGAGGACTATTAGTAAATAACCCAAGGCAGGGGCATACAGACACAGAGGGAACAGACAAAATATGATGCTTAAGCCACTTAATACACTCTCTCATTTCCAAATCCGCTGCACCTGTCAACTAACTGCGCAGGGGAGGGGGCTTCCCACCAAGCTGCATCTTCAACCTGTGTATTATCGGCCTGGTATGACAATACAAACGAACATAATAAGAAGAAAACTAGCGTTTTCATACCACACTTGCTATTATGGGAGGGATGGCTTACCTGTCATAACTCCATCTACTGTAAGACATGCTCCTGTTGCTGCTCACTCCCTCCATGTCTCCGGCGAAGTGGACGGACTAGACCGGGGTGGCGAGACGGCAAATAATGAAACAGTGGACGCTCCTCTCTCCTTCTCCTTCCCCCCTAATGCAAACACTAACTAAAGGAATCGCTGTTAAGTGAATGAGCAGGGACGCTGTGCGGAGCCAGACGCTCTCCTATGGGCTATACCACTACAGAGAGGGGAGCGCGAGCTGTCAGCTCACAGTGCACGCGCGGACGCCGATCTATTTCATTCACGCTCATTGATTTTGCTGACAAAATGCCAATTGACTGTATCTTGTGAGGCAATAATCCTGAACAGATTTCAACCTGAATAAACTGGTCGAATCAGTTGAAGATACTGATTTTTTATGCTTATTTTTATTATTTTTTGCATGTCATGACTGCCGGACAACCAACAGCAAACACAACCTTTTCACCCATTCGCTGATCAATACTCAAAGGCAGATAGTATGGAAGACATGTTTCTTTTATTTTTGAAATGCTGGATGTGATTAAATGTGCACTCTCAAGAAAAATATAGCCGTGAATCTCATTTAACACAAATTCTTCACATTTTTCACAGGATCAGGCTCCCACTGTTCATGCATTCAAGCTAAGATTACTCTCCATTGGTTGTTTGGACGATTCTGTTTGCAGAGATGCTTTAAAACGATCTATAGTTATGAGAAAAAAAAGAGAGAAAGCTGAAATGAGGGCAAAGGGCAAGCAGGAGATTCTCTAGAGCTGCTACTTTAATGTTTTATGAATCCCAGTGTTATTAATCTATTCCTGTCTATTAAAGCAAGCAAATTACAATTAAAGACACCGGAGTAGCTGTGAAGGTCCACATTTCCATCTTTTCCTCATTTCTTTCCTGTCTATATTCTGTCTTTACTACAGCCACAGCTTGAGAACATCTGAATTTCACTGATGAACAAATTCTCCTTTTTCATGTTAAATATAACAGATGTCAATGTGTTTTAATATCAAAACGTATGATTATGAAGATCTTGAGCGTAAACCCAAATAGAAACATCAACACAGTGAGCAGCATAGTATTGATATACCCACATTATACCTGCAAGACAAATATTACTTACCTACAGCTGGATTAAGACCTTAATGACCATAAAATGTTTGATTTTAAATGTTTCCTCTCTCTTGCACATTTAGCTAGGGATCTGTACAGTCTTAGTACATAGATGGATCCAACCATGGTTGCACTAGTACAGACTTACAGTCTGTTTGAATGGCCAGATGTCTAAACTTACAAAATCTGTTAATATCCGCAAGCCTTGCTATGCAATATACTCACAGGCAAAATTTGAATATGCAAAAGTTGCAAATGTACATGGTCTCCTGTATAAAGCCCTTTTGTAATGAAAAATTAGTCACAAATAAATCAAAGCACAACACAGCTCTGGAGACTAGTGGACTGCTCTATCAGAGAGGAGACAGAAACAGAGAAGGTGTTTTTCTTTATCACCCATCTATATGTCTCCATGTGCTGTGTTCTATATTTTATCCCCTGGCAGTTCAAACATATGACAATATATCCATGTGCAAAAGACCCCCTTGTGGACAAAATGTGCATGAATGTACAACAGGTGATTGATGAGATCATGGCCTCAAAAATGGGCAACATAAGCATTTATCGCTGTCTGCCGTGTTTGAATTCACTAAATAAACTCTTCACCATGCTGTAAGAGGGGGCACCCAGAGTGTTGCCTACATGTCCTTGTGACCTCCTTGGGTGAGCCCTTGAAACGGAAGTAGTGCATGAATGCACAAAAGATGACTGTTCTCCATTTTCCCGGGCAGAACTGCCTTGCAATTTTCAATTACTTGAAACAGAAATACTACTACTACTACTAAAGTTACTAACTGAAAACTTTCTGTGTAATCACTCAAAGAGTTGAACTGCACCTGCATGTAACAAGAGCTGTATAACTTGTCTCCCTCTACTGTAGGCCACAAATTTATCAATCAAAACACAGTCATACAATTGCCTTTCCACAGGTGTGTGTAAACCACACATTGGTCAACCTTGAGCTAAGTCACACTAAGGAAGGTAAGCATGCCCGTAGATGCTAGGAGCTTTTATGTGCTTTGTATCTGTATGTGTCCACTTGAAATTCTGGCATTAGTTTTCAAAACTAAGGGGTATATTTTTTCTGTTTTATATGCACTCATTGCAATAAAAGGTTAATGTGATGCAACATATACTTTTTTAAAAAAGCTTTTCAACAAGTATCATTTAGCATTTATCAAACTCTGTAACTCTGTAACTTCTTGTGGAATTGAGGAAAATAATAGGTCAAATTCTATCTGTAATGTAAGTAATCAGACCATATATATGTCCACATTTTCAGTTCTACTTATTCTCACAATGTCTCTAACCTGGGAAAGGAGAAGACTGTAGGCAGGTAGTCTGAGGGTCTAGCCCAGTAATGTGTTTGAACACTACATGAAGCAGAAAATGTACTATAAATATACTTCTCCTGTACAGCAGAACGGTGCTGTGGCAGCAATACTCAACAATGAGGTCAAAAGTCTTTTGGGAATTCTGAAATTCCAATAAATCTGACCACAAAACAGAGCATGCAGCTTATGTAAACCAGTGTAAATCAATGCATATCTGGACTAACCCACATAATTGTGAAGTGATGGTACAAAGATCCGATCAAATACAGTATGTGTCCAGTACTTGTAGATCCTTATTGTTTTTCTCAGATATGAGTGGTCATATTGATGATATAACACCAGCCGGAGTCACGTTGTAAATAACAATGGGATACTGCGTAACAGATTTAGCCATAAAGCTCACTGACACGAGGCTCAGTATGTAACATTCAGGTCTGTGCAGCTTTTTGAATCTAAAAGAAAGATTCTCTACCCAATCTGGCTCAATGACAGATTTTATTTTAGCACCAAAAGCTACACACAGGGCAAAAGACACTGATATGGAAGAAAAAGAAATAAACAGTATGATTTGGATGTACACTAGGATTTGCAATAAGATGGGAAGTGGGTTTTTCAAATCTTAGTGATTATAGGAATTCATTTGTGTAGTTTAAAGCTCCTATGTAAAGACCAGATTCATTTCTAAAATCCTCTCCTTCCTGACCCGGCATTTTACACTCTGAGCTGGCGGCGGACGCCTCAAGATAAATATATTTTCCGTTACTAAGCCTCAATAAGTAAAACAACATTCTTGGTCACACCTGGGTGAAGAATCCAATTAGGAAAATTTGGGCCAACAGTCATCTTCAGTTTAACATAATCAAGAGAATTAAATATTCCTCTTTACATATATACACAGCTATGCTGTGAATGTGTATTCACTTATAAACATATAAAAATACTTGTCAACTAGTTTGATAAGAAAATAATGTATAAAAGTAGAGTAGAAACATTTAATCAAGTCCATTACTTCCATCATCTGATTTTCTTGTTTATATTACAAGATGATGATATGAGAAACAAACTGCAGTACTTCATTTGTATGCCTGAACAGAAGTACAGTAGTGGAAAAGGGAAGGCAGAACAGTATTTTGTTTCTGTGGTGATGATAGCTCCACAGGTGGCAGGTTGGTGAGTTCATGTCCCATTGGAAATCGGCTGTTTTTAGATGTGCATCTCAATGCTTCCACGTGTCCTGGTTTTCCAGCAGACAGATCATTGGGAGAGAAAGATATGTAACAGAATAAATCAAGGACACAAAACAAATACATTGCCACTGTGTTATTGGAATGATATAACACAATTATTTACCCTACATTGTAGACTAAACGTTTGACAGAAAAGATGCATTACATTGGAATGATCTGAACTGAACAGAGCTCTGAAAGCGTCTTGATTTGCAACAAATGAATTTGTTAACATTACTTGTTAAAAGTTGAATATATAGCATACAGTGTTCAGTGTTTTGATCTGAAATCATGTTAGTTTCAAAGATACACAATGCACTACCAATAAATTTAACTACTGCTTCTCAGAAATCTGAAACGATGCATGATGTCCAATTTCGACTGAATCCCCACCTTTGAGGAAAGAAATTCAGACAAATGTGCTATTTTCAGTACATTGAGGAGATGATATAGGATAAGAATCCTTTAATCTATAAGACTTTTAAAAATCTAATACAGTAGACTCTCCATATTTGGCAATTGAGATGAAAGCAGAAACCACAGACAAAGTAAAGAATCCACTGCAGAATGCCAAAAAGTTTCTATCATTGTAGCTTTAAGGGCTGTCTAGGCATTATATTTATGTACATACTTATATATTCACTTTCATATATGTAAAACCAAACTCAACCTCACACACTGTACTGTGGTGATTTAATAGGTCATTAGAAATACACTTTGAAAATCACAACAAATGTCACATATGTACAGCAGATTAGCACATGGGAGTAAAGGTGGATATGGCACAACATACACAAAGCTTCATAAGATAATCTCTCTGCTCTGGTCAGACACTGGAAACTAAAGAAACTCATTAACATTCTGGATATATAGTTTTCATTCAATCTCGGTAGCAAGTACAAATGTCACTACAAGGCAAGAGAAGTCCTTCAGAGTACAAAACATTAATTTGTCAGGCTGATTTAGAAGGCAATGTTTAGTGTTGGGACTCTCTCGTGTGAATTAGATTACGGCTGAAGGTAGAGTGGTGTTAAAATTTGGCATTGTCAGTTGTCCATAGTGATGTCCTGGGAGCAGCAGTTTCTGGTCAAAGTATCTCAGAAAAGGCCGTCTGAAGTCATGCACGTGGAGAAGGCAGCGGTCAGTCATCCACTTGGGATGTGATGTCAGGCAGAGTGGGTGGGGTGGTAGAGTAGCTGCATGAGTTACAGTGATAAGGCCAACTCAGACGATCACACAATGGCAGCCGCTTTTGTCTTTCTCTTTTCTTGTAGGTTCTGGCGACGGTGGACATTCCTGTTCTTGGAATTTCCTATGAGTTGGGACAGAACACAACTATCATGAAAAACTTTTTCATTTGATCTCTAACCTGAGATGAAATGATGAACAGATAATTAAATTTCAAAGGAAAAAATTTAGAGCAGTTTTGGTTGTTTTGTCTGAGATTTCTGTCTGTGCTGTTTTTAGAGCTTATCTCACTGGTTACAAGTGGGCAGGGTGAAGGTGGAGCACAATGCTGTCACATACTTCCATTTGCCAGTCAGATTTTAGCAATATTCTTATCAAAAGGTGATGACTGCTATGGGATTGTATGCTCATATTGTAAGGTGACTAGGTCTGCATACCCAGCCCTGTCTCTGCAGCGCTGGAAAAAATTCTTACTGCAACAACTATCATTCTGCTTTAGGGGCAAAAAAAAAGTTCATCTTTTTAGCCACTGTTTAAAAATAACTTACCTGATTACTCTAACCAGCTCGTGGAAAGCCTGGTCTACGTTCATACGGATTTTGGCTGAAGCCTCCATATATGTGACCTTCAGTTGTCTGGCCAGCTGCTGGCCCTCTTCCTGGGTTACCTAAGGTCAAAGGAAAAGGACATCAATGATAGGCTGAAACTTGGATGTCATTTGAGACCCGACACATATGGAAACATTTTCAATCATCTCTCAAACTAAACCGCGTGTTTATGCAACACTGTTATAATGTTCTGACACGAGGAGATAAAGCAGTTGAGTAAAGTGGAAACAAATGTTTTTAATGTCAAATGTGTTTTCAAGATAACATCTGCTGTTTGTGCCCATGCCTTCAATGTAGTACTTGCATACAAACAGTAGCTGAACTGCATCCAGACTAAAATGTTTCAGTGTGAGCCAAAGTGCTCCATTGACCAACTGAGGTCCATGTGTTAAATCCTTAATAACTAAAGTAAACATACAAAGAAAAAATGTTGCAAAAAATTTGCTCTTACTGCAGCTCTTATTAGATTTTAATCTCTATTCATTGATAAAATTCATTCTTCTTAAAGCATTGGCTTCAATAATGACTTAATCTTCAAAATAGTCTACACAGTAGATCCATAATTAGTTGTACCAGTAGTAGCTAGTTGTCCATGCTGACACAGCTTTATAAACCCTTTTTTTATGTTGGTATCCTTCTAGTTCAATTAAATCTATATAAACTATGCAAATACTGGTTAATGCTTACTGTGTAATAATCTCTGCAGGAACAATGACTTACATATCAGTGATAAATAAATAGTGTATGCAGGGCATTTACTGTAATACCACTTCAGTGGTTTCTACACACCATTACTGCATATATATATGTATGTATGTAGAACTCAGTATGTGTTTCATACCACACCTGCTTTAATGCCTTAGTAAAGGTTAAGCTTAATAAAACTGAAATTATAACTGGCTAAAATAATTATTTAAACATGGAATTATCAGAAATTTGCACTTAGGTACAAATTTTCTTGAACTTTTATTTCCTCCAATTTTTTATTAGTCCTCTGTGCATATAACCTTGACCTAACTAGTTAAAAAAGTAATAATATCAAAAGCAAGGCAATATTCCTCCTATAACTATAGACCAGTGAAAAGTCAGAAGAGGATGCCATGTGTGGTGAAATTTGTTAATATTAGTAAGATATACTTACATGTTTGTTAAATAAAGCTGAAAAATTGAAGGGTAATTATACTATCACCATTTGGTGTTTTTGTCTTATCTTAGGTCTCTAATTTAGAGCTACCATTTAAGCTAATTAGGTCATGTCTGGTGAGTTTTCATCATTATCTAAGGTGTCAGATCTATTGTCTCTGGCTTTTTCATGTCTTATACAGACAGAATAAATAATAAGTAACAAACAAACACAAACTTGTTCCACATGAAGCTTGAAAAACTGGTTTTAGTGAAGAAGCCTCCTGTATAGCTCTAAGTGCCTGCATTACTCCTTTTCACCATAGGGGGGTGGTGTGGATTCACTGCAGGAAGTGATGAGCCTCTGCATACCAACAGCCAGAAAATTCATCATTTCATCACACTCCCTTTTCTCCCCATCCATCCTCCCCTCCTGACACCACCGTCTCTACAGACGCTCTTTTATTCTTTCACTCACATCCTGTCGTATCTTAGCAGCTAGCTGCAGCTGCAACGCTTGCTTCCACTTTCAAATATGCAAATGCGACTCCTCCAGACTGGTTGATATTATCTCTTTAGATGATCAAACAGGGTATATGTTTGTCAGTCAGTGTGTTCAGATCTCTGCAATTGGCTGGACTTACTTGTCTCTGTAGCTCCAGATCTGCTTTATTTCCTACGAGGATCATTGGGAATTCATCTCTGTCTTTCACTCGCAGAATTTGTCTTTGGAATTTGTAGATTTCTTCAAAGCTGTAAAACATATCAGTGTTATGTGGTGTTTTCTGTATAAACAAGTTAGTTATGTTTTTAACATACATTCATCTGAATGTTTGCATGCACCTAACACAGCAAATGACCTCCACCCACCCCCACAAACAAACCCATCACCCAGAAGTTGGGGTCATCACTACTGTGGATCACACTAAACGGTTGAACATCAAAGAGCCACACTGTTGCAGGTTCATAAAAAATGTGTGTTTGTCTGAACGTTTGCTTTGTGCACTGACCTGACTGTCGTCCCACTATAATATAAATGCCATGTGCACTTTTTCAACCAAATAGCAAATAAAAATGTCAGTCTGGGCGAAAAACGAGGTAGAATGCAGCCACGAGCCCAGGACAGCATTCCAGTCTCGGGCCCACAGACAGCTTGGTGAGCACATAGTAAATCTGGAAAGACTTGACTAATATAAATGGAGGAAGGAAAGACTGTTTACAACATAAACATTGGGAGGGGGCAGTGGGTGGGGGCAGGGGAATGCAGCTGACTGCACTGCTGGGCAGGGACACAAAGACGGAGAGGATGGGGTGTGACAGGCTGACTACAAGAAGAACACTGTATAAAGTAATGTGAAAAATATTTTAAACATGACACAAGTGGTGATGCATCACATGGCAGTGAAATTTTTAAAGAATTTTAAAAAATGTAACCCTTTCTAGTCTAGTTTTCACGATTTTAGTAAGATAAAACTGGATTTTTGATCATATTTATGAACTGCTTATGTTGTGCAAAAGCCAATTTAGGTATTTTTTTTAGTATCTCTCTAAATGTATTGTAGTTTTTATTGGTGGTGGTAAAATCTGCCATTTTAGTGTTGGATTCAGTTTGTTTCACTTTCAACAGGGGATTCATAGAAAAGTGATGCATACACATAATACTGCAAGATTTCTTCTTACTAATAACAATGTCTTTGTTTTCTGTTTAGTTTCTTTACTACATGAAAACAACCTGATTTTCTTTTCAAACTTCAATAAACCAGTTGCTTTACTGCTATCTTAACTAGCAGCTGGAACAGCAAGCATTAATCATACTTGCTGTAATGACAGGTGTCACTATTTGATAGTGTCATATGCTGTTTATTCTGTATTGGCTTGTTTCACCTCTTAATGGAAGTGAATCGATGTTAAAATGAGTAAAATACTCAAACATAAGATTGTTAGTACGATTGTACTGTTTTGTTTTGTTATGTATTGTTACAGCGAGTGAAAATGTTCTAGATATCAGCTGAAGGGAAGAAAAAGTGCACAAATATGTGAATTTAAGAGAACAGGATGAGGTGGGGAGGGTGTTGAGAACAAAAGAAAAAGACAACAAGAACAACAGCGAGAGGGTCCGGAAGTAGAAGAGGCACCAAGTGAGAGTATCGGTGCAAGATTGATGGTTTTAGTAGAGCGAGAGGCATAGAGGGGGGGAAAGAGGGTGTGTAATTGTGAACAGTAAACAGAGGCGCGCAAACAGAAAGAGGGAGAGGGGAGGACGTGAAGAGAAGTGTGTGTGTAGCTGTGAGTTGTCACTTACCTCCCTCTGTCAGTGACTGAGAAGACGAGCAGGAAGCCCTCCCCTGTCCTCATGTATTGTTCTCTCATGGCTCCAAACTCTTCCTGTCCAGCCGTGTCGAGGACTGGAGACCGCAAATACACACACACACACACACATACATTGACACAAGTCACACACAAACCCCATAACTTGCAGCAAAACAGACCTCTGCGATGAATTCTTCGAGTACAATACAATGCAATAAAGACATACAAACAGCACATGTGTGCGTCTTTTTCTGCATGCGTGAATTTAGTCTGGTCATGTTTGTTCAGCAAAGTGCACTTACTGTCGAGCCTGGCTGCCCTTTCGTCAATCACACACTGCTTGGTATAGGAGTCCTCAATTGTGGGGTCATAGTCAGTGACAAAGTACGACTGCAGAAGAGAAAGAAGAGGACAAAAGAAGAAGAGGAAGCTGTGAGTATGACTGGGGTCCACACATCAGTTAAGGGTTAAAACACAATCTGTGTGCCTATTACATGCTAGTTGTATGCAGCATTACTATACACTGACATATGCAGTAAGTATTCAAAGCAAGAGAAGACAAGTTTACTTGTATTGCACCTTTTAAATAAAAGACAATTCAAAGTGATTTACAGGGGCACAGGGACATACATGGTACAAACATGTTGTACTTATTTATATGAACAGGAAATGAAGTAATAAGTGCAAAGGCATTTAAAATGCAACTTTAGAGTAACACTGCCAATTACAAAGAAAACAAAATGTTATTAATAGTTTTATCTTTCTTTGTTTTCTTGAGTTTTTTTTCTGGACCTGTTTTACGATCATCCACAATTCATGCTTGTGCAGATGTGAGTGGCTCTTTGTGCATTGCACGGTGTCTGAAAAGTGTCCGTCAACATCACAAAACCCATAAACTTTCTCGTCTGCTCTGCCATATACTAAATTTGACATGGTATACTTTAGTGTGCCACCAGCGTTTTGCCACCAGCAGTCCCTCTTAGGACAGCTATGCATTATGAATTTAGGACACAGCTACAGTGATTTGAATCACTTGGTTTCAAAATGAATGGATATGAGAGCAAACAGCCACTCTGTCCTTGTGTTTTTGGTTTAAACAGCCTCGCTGACCTCTCTGCCTTTACTACCAGGCTGCAGACTGGAGGTAAACACACTGTGTGCAGACACCTACACAACGAGTGTGAAGTAAATATTACTCTAACACACCATCCACTGCTTAGGTACAGACAGCAGGCTAAGTTTTTCATGGTAATGACACATTTACAGGATGTTGCTCTGTTGCAACAGTCCCTCCACTCGCTCCCGAAGGCTTTGATTCTTTCATTCTAGGGCCAATATCTGGTCTCCTAGTAACCCAAACTGGAAGGGTGGGGCTGGGAGGGCAGGGAGCCGGGAGGGGGAGGAGGCATACATTTTTTACATTTTTCCCATGTTTTGTAGTTCTTGCTCTCCTCGGGGACTAGTTAAGTGGTGACAGCTGAGGAGAGTGTTTGGGGCCTGTCAAACCAACACCCTGAAACACAGAGCGATCACGAGAACACAACAACCCAGACAAGATTCCCTGTCCTTCCAACAACGAGCTAAATTAAACTTTAACTGATACAGTAATGCCGTTTGTTGTTTTTACACTGTGTGTTATTTCACATGGTGACACAGACTATATACTTGCTGTTATTTGCTTACCAGAAACAAAAGAGAGAGCTTACATTGTGTGTACTGAAGGATACAACTCATCTGACTGAGTAAAATACAGACAACTGATGCAGATCAGGAAAAATAAAGGCAGGCAAATGACTTCCTTAATTCAGATCAGAGACTGATACATCAGCATGCTCAACATTACTGAGCAATTTTAGCTTATGACAAAGCTAAGGGAATGGATTAATGTTTCCGCTTACAAGGAACAATTTATTAAGAAACTGTGTTGCTATTATGACAACAGTTATTTTCTTTATTATCAGCTCGTATGCCAGTCATTATTTTGATTAGTCATTTGGTCTATAAATGAAAAAAGTGTTATAAATGTCAAAAAGGCATTAAAAAACGGTCACATTTTAAACCAAGGAACTAGCAATTGTTTGGCATTTTTGCTCGAAAAGTGACCAAAATGATTAAACAGAGGGGTTCTGTTATTATGTAAGAACTGAATAACACAGATAAGTGAATATGCACAATACAATAGTGGTATATTGCGATAGTAATGGTATATTTTATTTACAATAATGTACTGTGAAATGGTATACACTGCAACCCCGACTTTTCATGCCCATAACTTTATCCTGGTTCAAATAACCAAATTTAAACATTTGCATTATGTGAAGGAAAAGAGATAACTGGTTGATCTATACAATCTAATGTAGGTCAAAATGTGTAGGGTGCTTAGAAAATGGGAAATAAACAGGGTACTCGAAACAAGAAAGCAATCCGGGCAATCCTAATGAATGAGGAGTGACAAATGAGAAAGGAAATATTAAAGCCTTTATTGTTTTAGCAAGTTCACTGAAAAGCCAACATGTTTCCACCATTGCAGTTCTTCAAATGTAAAAAAAAAGTGTTGGTCTGGCCTCACCTACCAGTATATAATGACAACATCCAATAGGAAGTAATCAAATGAACCAGGTAAAATTACAGGTGAAACAAATTGAAAATAATGAAACAACACGAGAGGAAATAACAGAAATATTTACATGTGCATCTTGAGCAGAAAATATATACAGATACGTACAGCATATATCTATAGGCTGGGAGAAAAAAAAGGGTGTTTGAAGTGCTTATGTTATTAGCCCTTATATTGTTATCAGATTTTTTTCCACTCTTGGGTAATCCTCCAGGGGTCTATTCTGGTGCTCTTATTCAAATATATATGAATGAATATAATTCCAACACATGGTCTTTTGTATCCTCTTCCTTATCCATATCCATGAAAATTGTTTCTCTCAACCCTCGGCTCTCTGTTGTTGCAGGTAATCTCTCCCTTCCATTCTCCTGTCGCTCTGCAGTATGCAAGTATGCCGGCCTATGTCACATCCACTCACCACTGTTCAATAATTCATCAGTATTACTGTGTATCCTAGAACGTGCTTCACTGCACTGCACTGCCAGTATGCCTTCAGACGACCAGACAGAGACAGAAAGAGAGGAAAAAAAAAAGCTGCTTGTGTTTCTTGTCCCTCCCACCACCACCACCACCACAACCACTCTCCCAGCCGTAGCTTCAGCACGTGACCTCGGCTTCCCGTCAACCTCTTAAACCTATTCTGTCAACCTTAGGCCGCTGCATGGAGCACTGCACTGCACTCCACTGCGCACGCATGGCTAGCGTAGCTGCTGAGCTCTATTCTGGCTGAGCTGATTCTCTCAGAGCCGTTTACAGTGACAGAAGAGGCTGTTTTGCAGAGCCAGCAGCGCTAGAGCCAGCACTGACGGAGCTGTAACTCTGCCTGGCTTCAGCCGGGCAGTATTAGAGCGACGGACTGGGTGAGAGAGTGCAACCGTGACTCAGGAAGACTACCAATAACTGTGTGACATAAGCCAGCCTGAGTCATGTCCAGTAATATGACCCATGAATCTTTTAATTGGTGCATGACTTCATCAGATGAAAGAGGCTTATCAAACAGAATGATTCACACAGTCTGAGTCAAGTCAGGCTGCCACTACTACATCCAGCCCCAGCAACTAGAGCCTGGCATCCAACCACACCATGTTTTTACCAACACCACTGACCAAAATGTGTCCTGTATCAAAAACAGTTCTACGTATTCTTTAACCAGATGATTTCTAATTGAAGTCATAACTTTTCCCATCTATTATTGTTTTATTATGGCAAATTCTTTTTTGGCTGCTTTTGTATTGAGTACATTAAAGGGGAAGTGTATGAAATGAAATAAAATAGTGGCAGCACATTATCAGAGTGAATGCTCACTGCTGCTCATTATACTTTTTTCAA
>JAPZDZ010000001.1:12859858-12873254 GCA_029783805.1 Acanthurus tennentii | reverse complement strand
AAAGGCCTTTTCCACCAGAACGCTGAGCTCAAAGCCGCCTGTTTGCTCTGTAGTGTTCACACTATAAACTGTTTCTTGTACATTTTGTTGAATTATAAGTTGAGACCTGTGTAAATACTTAAGAAGCCCACAAACTGATTAAACAGAATAACACAAAGAAGGAGAACTGTGTGAACCGCCCTTATTGTTCTAGCTGACCATGTGACATAATGTTCCCCTTCCCTGCATTAAGCCTACTCTAAGCCCAGCCATTGATGGGTTATCGATGCAGTTTGCTCTACGGCCCTTCCTTGTTTTCCTGAGAGGGACAGAAAATAAAGACTCATTTTGATAAGAGCAACTCTCTAAAATGACATGGTGAATCCCCGCTGACTGAGTTTTGCTCTGCTGAATCTTCATCAATGCCTGCTTTTGTGCAAGTGGGAAAACCTTGGCCCATGTGACCCCCATATCGAAATTAACACGATCTAAGGGTAATAGATCAAATAATGATAAATGAAACAAGGCGCTGACAGAACAGTGAGTAATGTAGCTGGGAAGTTCCCTGAAGTTAATAGGTGATCATTATGGTATAGATAACAACAGCAAAACCAAAAGGCAACACCTGCAAGTTCTGAAGCAGACCCAAACACCTCATTCTCTTGGTAACTTTGAAAACATAAAATATGTTGTATTATATTGACACTTTATCATAGCATCACCTAGGGCATATTGCATATGTTTTTGTTTTTTTCTAGGCTTTATTCAGTTCTTCTTGCTCTGCTTGTCTTTGTGCACAAGTGGAGCTGCACACACTGACGTCAATGAAGCTTTACTGAGACGGCTCAGTGAGTGGACACCAGCTACTCCAGTGGCTGTGTGAACAGAGAAACTACTGTATGACTTTCAAAAACCCATGCAAAGTCACTCAATGGAGTGTGGCTCACAGTCTATAGTCAGTGGTTTTTGGGAAAACCATATGACTGACCAAATAGAGATGGTGATCAGCCTTGAAAACAAAAACAGTCAGATGATCCAAGGAGTTAAGATTAGAGAATTATTTATTTATAACAAAACAAAAAAACTGTTCAAATGCCTCTACTTGTTTTATCACTACCAAACTACCTCTTCTTAAATTATCAATTCAATCCAAAACACCTGTAAAAAGACTGAACTGTGCAGCACCTGCAGGCATGGATTCATCGCCACCATCTCCCCTCTCTGCTCTGGTGCAACTGCTGAGTGTGTGTTTCTGCACTGGTGTACTCTGCTGCTGCAGACCATAATTCTTTGCATGGGGTGATATGTCAAAGGAAATGGGGCCACTTCACTGGCATCATGTCAGATACACAGCATCATTACTGTTGTGTGCTTTTAGGCCTGCAGTCCTACAACACAGGCAGCAGAAATGTTATTACTTTAGCAGGCAACTCCTCATAAATAAGACTTAATGGACACATCTTCTCCTCCCTGTCTGATGCTTCGTTCCTGCCTGCCCAGTCATCAGCATTAAAAGTCCTTTTACTCGGGTATAGAAAATGTCTATGTTGCATATGTTACAGTAACCTTTTCTTGTAAGAGGGCAAAGACAGCTAGAAAAATATTTGATAAGTATAAATATAATTTAAACCACATGCTCAGTCTTCAAAGTCACCAGATCTGAGGCTATTTGTTGTGGATCGACGTGCTAAGGCAGGTAACAATTCATGTAGCAGGATCAATATATTCCAATAAAATTCTATGGTGAAAGCTGACTCCCAAATTTGTGCTGCTGACCAGTGCTGAACTGCTAGCTTGTTGTTAGCAAGCTTGCTAAATTGAAGAGTTTTCACTCCCCTTCAATAACTCTTGAATGAAATTATGTACAATCCTTAGAACAACATGCCAGAGAAAATAAATAAAAGCTTGTGCTAGCATGTTCCTAGCTTGCTATCTTGTTAGCTGTTAGCCTGCCAACAGTTACTTGCCAATGACAGTGTAGTAACAACATCATCTGGTTACTGGAACAGAATATTTTTGTGAAAACACAAAGTTGAATTTCCCTTGTTTGTAGATACAATCATCAAAACACTATATGGATATCTTTGGGGATTGATGTTGACTCCTCCAACAGAAACTATAGTAGCACAAAGGAACAACAATTGCATTTTTGTAAAATAACAATTAAATAATCTTGATTCTTGTAAAACCCATACAGTGCAGTGCAGTGTAGCTCTTCTGCAGGCTTAGTGTTAAAGTGTAACTTATCAACAAGCTAAATGTCTTTGTGTGTGCAGGGGTCTGAGCTCCACATGCTTTAACTAGCATCCAGAGAGGCTTGGCTGTGAGACAACAATGTTTTGGTTAGACAAACACAGTTTTTTGGCAGCTGCTGACTTGGTGTTCACTGGCCTGTGCCTTTTTCAAATTCTGCATCGGGTTTGCCGACACCAACTGGTGCCACAGACATAGTCACAACTGATGTATATGTTAGATCAGTGAGACAGTCACACAACAGCTGTGTCACTGACTCAACCAGACTCAAATATCTGTAAGTGCCTCTACTCATGTACCTGATGCTTACTGAGCAGCCTTTCTCATCACAATCTGGTGTCTTATCAGTGGGAGAGGGATTCACAAGCTCATTTGTTTAGGCCACAAGTCACACTTGGCCATTGTCGTCAGCACATTTGGACACTGAGTCGTGCTGTACTGTCACCTGTTGAGGGGTTGTCTCATTCCATGCCTTACCTCCCCCTGATGGACAGCAGGTGCCCCGCAGGCCTCTGGACGGTGTCTGCATGAGACGTGCCAAATGTCCACCAGCTGCCTGGCAGGCAGCTCTGGGCCCGGCATCAGTGACAAGCACACACATATAAAAAGAGCCATTCATAGCGCTCTTTCAACTAAGTTGCGTGAAAAACTGTGGCCAGTACTACTTTCAACAACAGCATAGGCAATGTTCCAAAAGGAACACCAATGAAAAAACACTAGATAAGTTCAACACTAGCATCAGTATTATGCTGATTAAATAAAGGCTCTCTACGTAAATAAGTGCATGCATATATTTGGTACACTACATGCTAGGAAGGTGGTGGGAAATAGGCTAAAATAAGCAGCATAGCAGTTTCCCATAGCTAGAGTTGTTGTTACATGAGATGCGAGACCTGATACTGTGGCTAGTTATTCTGAAACAGACAGATGTGTGAATACAGAACAATAGCCAAAAAACAACACAGAGGAACCCGCTGCCCTTTCTGTCTGTCTGCCATCTGAGGGGCAGTGACCAGAAAACAAGGGGGAGCTATTGCAGGTGATTTTTTTTTCTTTTTTCTTTTTTTTATAAGAGGGAAATGAAAGCTCAAAGTACACATAGAAAATAGTTGTAGGCTTCAAAATGCTGTCATTTAAATGTAGTTTTGCATGGAAACTATAAAAACTCAAAACAGTACAAGTTCTTAGTTGGTGGTCTTACTTAGTAAATACTGGATTTAACAGTTAGGCTAGGAGTTATCACATTTGAATGAAAAAGCAGCATGTGAAAATCTGTTAAGATCAGCTACTAACAGCAAACAGCAATGAAATCTTATTTTTCTACTAGCACAGGAAAAGCACAAGAAAATTTGTGCATGATAATAAAACTAGAAACTAGGAGAAACATATTTTATATTTTAAAAAAATAATCATAAACCATCTAAATAAAAGACAAAAATCTTTATTTACTCCATTATCTCACACAAAGAAGTAAAAAACTACTGCTATGACCAACACACTGTGCACAATGCTTTATGAAATTAATTTAAGCAAATGACAAACTAATAACTTTGCAGCAACTAGAAATTGTATACAGTCTGAAGATATTTGTCTTCATGAATCATGCTGATCATGAATCTCTGTATAAAACTGGCCCTTAAACAGTTCAGTGGGACAACATGAGGAATTTAATACCTTGTAAAAGGGCACAACAGTAACAGTTGTTTCTGTATATGAATGATTTGCTAAACAAGCATTAATGAGGACACACACACACAGATGATCTGACTGCTGTCCCTGCTGCTGGTGGTGACTTGCTGGGCCTACAGTATGCATCCATAGGGTTACCTGCACGACCTCTTTGGATAAATTCCCTCCCTGTTTTCTATGTAAACAGCATAGATGTATACAGGGGAAACGTAGCTTTAAGGTGACATTTTAGGCAGACAGAAGAGAAAAGGCACAAGCTATCAAACAAACAAAATATAAACAAGTTTGGTGTTAATGAAACACAATGCTGTTTTTTTCTTCTTATTATCAATTTCAAATGGACATGGCTGTCAACATGCCAACATCAGCTGACTTCAAAACACATCATCATTCTTGCCAACGATGTGCAGTGTTGTAGGTAAATAAGGCCATGAGTGTTAGAAAATGTTTCTATATTGATCATATTTGTTACCATCCTATAAAAATATTCATATTTTTGTACTGATACCAGAGTAACATGTTTCCTGGACAATACTTTAATAAATCTATAGGTGTATTTAAAATTTCTCAATTTCCCCAAAATCCAGTTTTCAATTGATTTTAAATGTAAGATTCAAGAAATTACAAGAGTCAGTAATAGACAACTTGATCATTTAATTCTGAAACTATCAGATCTACAAATAAGTAAACTAGATAATAAATATAACCAGACATTTAGTGCCAGCTTTTAGTCTTTGACAGGTTTCAAAAGTTATCTTCAAATGCAATACCACTTACTCATTTCCATTTAACGTCTTCATCCTGCACTGCAGACTTTTACGTAAATTATAGTTTTGTTTGTGTTGTTCTGAGTAACTTCTGTGAGCTGTTACATACTGTGGTAATCATTCAGATATAGTTGTTGCCCTGTTCCTGTCATTAGTCATCTGTAAGGAGTGAAGTTGTGTCCCTAAATGAGTTGTGCATGCACATTACCGGTGTTGGGGAAAAACACATTACAAAGCAACACATTGCTGTAATCACATTTCATTCTCACAGTAAGCTAAAGCATTGCTGTTCCTTAATTCAGTATTCAGATTATGGTAACAAAAAATAATAATAATAAAAAAACACATTATACCATTCTTGCCTTACATAACTTTTTATGTATCTGCATAATAGGCGGACAAAAAATTCATCCAATGAGCATTTTCATGCACCCTTGTGCAACAATCACATGACCTACAATAAAGACCTCATCTATTCAACTCTGAGGAGAAACATGTTGTCTGACAAATGATTTGACAGACTCCTCCTGACATGTAACCACTGCTTCAGTAATAAACATGTTAAATATGCCAAACTAGTCTCATTCCCATGGACTCCCAGGGACCCAAGTGAGTCACTTTTAGCGTATTTGATCATTTACATGCAAGTTCATCTGCCACTTAAATGCTTTTTTTCCTTATAAGTCTGTCATCATCTTATGATATTAGGAAAGCCAGTCTCTTTGAGAATCATATTTATTAATATCTTATTTTTGAGGCAATTAATATTTACACAAGCTTCAGGACAATGTTAGGGAGGTCAGCCTTTGTTATATTGTTTTATATATTAATAGAGTTTTATTTTGGGGCAATCTGCTGCCAGTGCCATTTTCGGTATCTTTCAACTGAGCCTTGTTTTTACCACAACATTTTTTTTCTGTGTGTTGCTCACTGGGCTGGTATTCACCAACTTTGCTGTCAACATCATGTTAGCACTTTATTAAAGAGCATGAAAGAAAGAACTTGAGTGTGTTCTTCTCACTAAGTTGGGGCTTTGTGATGATACGTGAACATATGAGATTTAAAGTTATGCTGTCAATTACATGACATGCATAGACATGCATCTGAGGGGATGGTGATGAAGAACAAGCTATGTGACCAGTAGCATAACACATTACTTTCTAGTTAGTAAGTAAACAAGAAAAACACTTTCTTATTTACTTGCTGTATTGCATTTTTTTAATAAATGACCTCAACACAGCATGCTACAGTGTACACTTGCATAAGTCTCTCTAGTGGCTGTTTGCAGACAGACACAGAGGTTAAGAGCAACTGAAAATATTATCTGATCTCAGATCTGTAGCGTCTGGTAGGCAACATACTGGATCACACCCTCGCCTCAAGCCAACAACTCTTACTTTACACATCAGAGGAGATGTTTCTGGAAAGATAAATGGGAACTGGTTTTGAGAGCAGCTGATCACTGACACCACACAGCTAACAATATATTTTTTAATCTCTTTACTTTAAAAGTTATTATTCTTTTTATATAAGCATGTAAAATAAAAACAGCTCACTTAGGTACTTTGAGGAGGACTCTGGGCATATTTTGATGAGCTGAATGGATAAATTGTACTAATCAGTCACATTTCTCTTGACTTGAATAGGGCATCATATGTTCACCTCTGCCAAACAATAAATACAGTGAAGTGAAGTTAAATTCTTCTTTTCACTGAACAAGGAAATTACTGTTTTAACAGTAATGCAACATAATTCTTCTAAAAACAAAAACCTGACATGCAGCTTATTTCTAACGCACACATATGATAACCAGTTCATAGAAGAACTGTGCAGAATGAGGAAGCACAATTAAAAAGGAAGGTGAGCAATATCCACTTTTCAGGTAAAAGTGTTGACTTGGATCCTCTCTTTTATTAGTATGACTACAAAACACATCATCCACCTAGGTACAACAATTCTTCATCTTCATTGTACATTGAACATTGCTGAAGAAGAGTGGTCTTCCTCAGTGTGTTGTCATTAATTTCCTGTTAGCTTAGAGCGAAAGGGATGACCCATGAGTCTCTTGAGCTTTGCCCAGATGAGTGGGAGTATCTCTACAGATCCCAAACTCCCTTCTGCATGGACATTCCTATCATGTACTGCTCGGCATTTTGCCAGATTCAAGTTAATTTACTCAGCAGTGAGATTGTATTTAAAAAAGACTAACAACGTAAAGGCTCACTGGTAGCTTTTGATGCTGCAGTGTTTATCACATGCCACATTATGAAAGTGTTGGATGGCACAAGCTGTATACCGATTAGACATCTGACTCTAACAAATTAGCATGCAATTCTTGTTGCTTTGAATTTGTGGGTTGTAAAGTATAAAACTTGTTCTGGAAAGCAAGAATTTACTCACATATGGCTGCCTATTTCATAAAAACAATACAGGTAGCAGTTTATGACAGCATAGCACCATGTTCTACCCAACTTGATGTCCCATTGACTTGTATAACTATCAGTTTTACTGTGCAATAAACCAAAAAAAAACTTCAGAAACCAAACACCTACTTCCTACTAATCCTGTTATAAAATGCCAATCTCCACACACTTCAGAAACCTGCAAATACTTTTGACTAAAAGGAAATAACCTTGTGCAGAATATGCATGCTTTAGATGCTGCAACCTCGGTTGTTTCAGTGCTACACAGACAAAGCCACAAGGCCTGCTTAATTTATACCTGATTGGTCATAAAGCAGTATTTAGAAATACACACAGACTATATTTAGTTAAAACTTAATGTATAATTAAATATGTTTTCTTGGGTAGTGACATCTAAAAAAGGCAGCATCTCTTTACATTTTTTTTCATATCAGAGCAGTTATAGCCCTTTTGAAACGACACAGAGAAACACAGTTAACTTGTACTTATGATCGATTTTTATGGATTAATGCATGTTGTCCAACCTCGCTCATGACCTGGACCCATCCGATTGTATTTTGCTACAGGAAGGCAAAAAGTGGTTTATATAATAACGATGAGGTAAAAAAAAATTGTACCACAGCTTAATTAACGATTACATTAGCATCAACTTTTCCTTTGAATTTAATATAAAAATTTTAAAAGGCAAAGGGAAAGATAAAGCACAGTCACATCCACTTTGTGCTGGTGTGTTAAATGCACGCAAGCTATTGTTTTTTTATGTCTCTGTTATTACTGGAGCAAACTTAAATGACACAAAAGTGTAATTTGGCTCTATAACAGGTAACAGGGTGCTGAAAGGTGAACACTAAAGCTGGTCTTATTTGCACTATTGTGGTTCTGTTCTGTGAGAAATCAACAGGTGACCCTCCTCCAGCACAAAGCAAACAATGTTTTCTCCTCACCTGCCCTCTCTCTCACACACAAACACACACACATTTACTCACAAACACGCCTGCCTTAACCGCAAACCTTGCTCTAAAAAAAAAAACAGCTTTGTGTTATATGTTTCTGACTTAAATTTCAGAGAAAGGAAAAGATATTAACTACCCTTACAGGAGATGAAAGTCTGCAGTCAATACAAATGTAGCCGCTTGCGCTCTGCAGCGCGTCATGCGACATATCACTGAGCCAGACCAAAAGGTTAAAAACCGCCTGTATCCAAATTGGGCAGAGTAAAAGTATGCCGTGAGAAATGTCAGATGCTACAAAGACTTCTGAACTAAGTAACAAACACACAAACATAAAAGCGGCACTGCAAACGCTTTGTCTAACCACCAGGGGCTGTTTCTGAGAACTGCACTTGAAATGGCGCCCACCGCATTTAACTTCAGCAACCTCTATCATTACAACACCTTGCCTCCACATGCCCAAGGAAGGCTGCCCTTATAATCCAATGTTTATTCTATTGAATTATTTCTTATGGCAACATTCCTCCTAAATGCCTCATATCTTTGTAATCAAAGCCATGGCACAAAAATATGTAAGATATGTGGAAAGGGAGTGGGAGCATAAGAGAGGAAGAGAAGGGTCACTTATGCGCTATGCTGTAAATCCAGCTGAGGTCTACAAAAATCTTCAGCTAATCTGTCTGGACTTGATCAGTCAGGATGTTTTGCTCTCGTGCTTGAACCCCCACTGCCGAGGGCTGCCACCACACTAATATTAGCAAGCATGTGAGCAAGCAACACCATGCTCTTCAGCCGGCAATCAGATTCCACAACATCTCATCATTCCAGTAGCTTCTTTGGTTACTTTGTGTAAGTCAAGTCCGTTTTTCACACACATACACCACCCCACATGCTGTCTTCACATGGTCAATGTGAGTCATGTTTTCCCTTACTTGAGACTCTTTATCCTACAAAGACGTCACATTAAACAACATGCTGTGTTCCAAAACTTTTGTCAGATGACTCAATGTTATGTCATCCTGATGCTATTTCAGCTTGAGTCAACTGCTTGGCATTAGGGTGGCCAGCAGGCCTCTGAGGGACCTGCCGCTCTGTCACTGCTGGCCACATCATCTTTCATCTTCTGACACCCGGATATCACTGGTTCAGCCCAGTGGTCCCCTTTTTTTTGGTCTTATGCTTAGCTGTGCACCCTTACCCTGACTCTCAGTATTTTTTTTTAGAAATTTAAAAAATGTACAACATTTACAACAAGTTCAAAACACAGAATCAAGTATCAGTCTCTTAACTTACTTGATCACATATTTAATCGTCAATTTGATCTTAAACGTGGCTGTTTTTTTTGCATGTTTTACAGTAATATACATTACATTATTTTTATTACATGATTTACTAAATTTTAAAAAAAGAGTTTAATGTTGAACATGTTTATACACATTAAAGTTAAACATTTAAAACACTGTTTTGGTAGCAGTACAAACACTCAGGTGTCATATTGGCTTCAGTTTTGAAAATTTTCAAGTGAAACTGAAACTTGGTTCTTAAAATGGCAAATGTTTCAAGATCACAGTGAGTCCCAACATACATCACATGATGCTATAAAAGGACCCTCATAAATAAAATCCACTGAGAGAGCTCCTGTCCTACATTAAATTAAACAAAGACTGTAAAAGTAAATTACTTCAATCAGCCTATTTTCACTGGCAAATTTACAAGAGTAACTGCTTACTTACTTGATTACTGAATATCAAATGAGTAAAAAAAAAACTGTCTTACCAGCCTAAGACGCATATTAACTTGTTTGTCTACTAGTGAAATTTATGGAGACCAAATCCATAAGACATGGAAACAAATACTGATATGGTTATCTTTTACATTTGTAGAAGCACTGTTTGATTCAGATCAGTACTTAAAGGAGACCTAGTTTTAAATTGTGAGATGTTTAGAACATTTATATTAAAGAAATACTGTGATCGTCTTGTTAAATTACAATATGTGCTTAATATTTCTGGCAAAACACATAAAACTAAAGTTAATACTCTGTCAAGATTTCCACACTCACACACACACACACACACACATTGCTTCAGTGATTGAGGAAGCGGGTCATGTTTTTCCATACAAACTATAAGGCTCTAAGAGTCAGTGGAGGGACTTCCTCTGCAAGAAGGCCAAATTCCACATGGTCCACAACCATTAACCCACCCAGGCTGACTCAGACCCCCCACCCACCAAGCTCACAATCTCCCAACACTCAACATAGTTCAGGGGAAAGCCTTGACTTCACAACCAGCTGTTAGGTCTTTTCCCTTGGCAGGAGACTTCTAGAAACTTCTGAGGAGGATGTAGGTCCTCCGCCTGCTGTCAACGTCTTAATCTCTCTCACTTTTGCGGCACCAGATATGCCAGCCGACGGCAAGACAAGGGTTAGAGGAAATAATCTGAATGCAAAATACATACAAATGTTCGAGCCGAATCCCAAATCACTGCTTAAAAAAATGAAGGCATGCACTGATTATCTTTGCTGCTTACTTCTTAAATTAGCTTAAAGACAAGAGCTGTAACTGATACTGTGACAGGTAGTGTTGAACTCGCTAAGTCACCCAGTAAATAATACACTCAAGGAACTCAAGAATGGGCTTCTGAATTAGTCAATTATTGGCATGGCTGTCCATTATTTTGGAATGAGACTTCCAGAGACTCATGCAGCTTTAGGCCTCATTCAGACCAAAAACAGGCACCGCAGTGAAAACACATGTTCTCCTAGTCATTTTAGTGCAGGAAGTCTGTAAAGTCTGCAGCAGTGTAGACCACAGGTAGTTCCTAAAAGCAAAATACGCTGTGGAAATGTTAAAGCAGCTTTAACTTTTTGATAAACACAAACTGATGTCATTACTGCAGCAGCCAATAAGATTGTGTAAAGCTTAACAACCTTGCCATGAAGGAGCAGAAAGGTGTTATTATGCATTTGTTAAAGGGCCGCCAATTCCACAGAGTTGCATAAACCTGCAGTAACTGCTGCAACGTCTGATTTAGTCTGAATACTGCCTTATTGATGAAAGATCCCTGTTTGCATGCAAATCCACCACAATGCAACATCTATTGAGTGTTCCTTTGAGAGCAGATACCAAGTTTGATCTTTTATCTACAAACACTGACATATTTAAGATAATTCTGCTGTTATCAACAACAGCATGTGGTGGTTTTGCACTACAAACAAGAAACTCTACAACTTTAATACTGCCTTGTTACCAGAAGCAAGTTAAATCAAGTGAAATGTCCTGTGTGTGTGTGTGTGTGTGTGTGTCATGTTCGGCTTTAAATGCTCTCCTGCTTCAGGTCAGTAAGGTCAGTAGGCTATAGCAAAAATCTATGCCACAGCTATCTGATCCCTTTTTACTTGGTATGCAGTTAATGAGCTTTTTGAACCCTCATTAGACACAACTCCATCCAACACACGCACGCACACACACACACACACAAAGGCTTTTTACCCCCACTCTGAAACGTGTGCCAGCTCACTATTGTCTGACAGTGCGGAGACATGCAGCTGCCTGCAGTCTGGTCAGTAACACACTAATACAAGGGGGAAACACACAAGGCAAAGGGCAACTTTTGTCATCTGTGTGTTTGTAAGTGTAACTGTTTGTGTGTGTGTGTGTGTGTGTGTGTGTGTGGTGAGGTTGACTTTAAGAAAAGGAAGCCCTTGCCTAAATAACCATATGACCATTATTATTAAAGTCTGGAAGGTCAGAGACTGAAAAGCAAGGCCGGCTGTGTCTGCAGTGTGCTGGAATGCAACCAGGGATGGATGGAAGGTAAACTGTTTACATGACTTTTTTTATATCATTTATTTATAAGTATAATAAAAAATATACCTGAAAACAAATGGGAGACTTAAGAATACATTGTCTCTAAGTTTTAATTCCAAGAAAATTTAACTTAGTGCAGGCTGGTAGTTTGCCTTCTTCTTACTGAACATGCTTTGAATGAAGTGACCCGGCAGCTTGGTTTTTGAACACCAAAATTAATCATCTTTCAGCGGACATTTTTTTGTACTGCTGTTTATTTTGCAGTCACCCAACCCTGACGGACTCTCTCTCCCTCTCTCTCTTGTTCACATATTTCCAGTGAGATCTGGAACAGTTTGGTGGCTTTCAAAACTGAATTCAAAAGTACTTTTTTCTCCTCTGAGGACATCGGTAGGCCTCCCCCTGTGTCACTCTTGCAGGGTCTAATCTGATTTTTATGCATCTTCTCTCTGCAACGAGGTCCTCAGCTGTAAATTTCTGGCTTGGCAGGTCATTACAGACCGAATACTAGAGCTCTACACACTTACTAATAATATAGGACAACTCAGAAGCTCCGTAGACCCACTTTCCTTTCTCTTTAGACTAGCGGCTAAAAACTGCAAAGTGGAAGTGGCTCTCTCGGAAATCGTCGCGTTAAAGTGACAGCCGTGTTTCCTCGTTCACTTCACAAAATAAGACTCCAACATCTCAGCCCAAAATCTTATAACAGCCCCTCGGTAAACAGTTACAGGCCTCGGCAAAGTAGCGGAGAAGAAAACAGACCCCGGTATCTTCTTACGGGGTTCCCGTGTCTGGCCTCCCCCCTCCTCAGTCTCTCCCTCCCTCCCTCTCTCCCTCTCTCTCTCTCTCTATCTCTCTCTCTCTTTCTGTGTTTTTTGGATAAGCAGGAAAATCAAAGCAAATGACTAAATTCAAGGGGAGGCTGAACGCATACTGACCTGAATAAACTGGATAGTCAGGGCTGATTTCCCGACACCTCCGCCTCCGACCACAACCAGCCGATACTTCTCCTGCACCGAGCCGTCCTTCCAGCCTGCCATCGAGGACACTTCGCTGCGCTCGCCGCCGCTGCCGCCGCCGCCGGAACACCAGTGAGCAGCAAACACCCACTTTTTTCCTGTAAACTGAAGAGGCCCTGCAGTGGAGAGACAGGAGCGCAGAAAACAGCCCAGATAGGTGCTAAAAAACGACTCGTCGGTGTAGTCCGTTAAGTGCACGGATAGATAAGAGAGAGGTCCCGGAGCTACGCGCGCCTGTCCATACGCCTGACCGTGTTTCAGCCTCGACAACACTGCGATGTTCAGGCTGTGGATCCGATAGTAGCAGTAATCAGCCAGGCCAGTACTAATGTCTGGCGCTAGGGGCTCTTCTACAGGCGGTGAGTGACTGCCTCACCCCCTCCCTCCCCTCCCTTACCCCCAACACACACACACTCTCACACTCTCTCTCTCTCTCTCTCTCTCACACACACACACACACACACAGACACAAACACGCACGCCAGCCTACTCAAACACACACAC
>JAPZDZ010000001.1:12831513-12859758 GCA_029783805.1 Acanthurus tennentii | reverse complement strand
TGTTTTAAGGCCATCTGGAGACTTGCCTTGAGGGGTTCACACACACACACACACACACACACACACACACACACACACACACAAACAGTACCTGCTTAATGGAATTGCAACCAATTATACAGTAATAATAAAGGTGCCTTATGGCTATTATCGAAATGCAAACATTCAATAATATGAACTTTTTTTTTTTTCACTCTGGTCAAAGTCTCACATACAAACCAAAAAGATTTTAAATTGTCAATATTGTAATTCTTCTTAAAACAGTTTTATTTCAAAAGATATTTTTACGTCTAGTTTTCTCTTTCTTTACAGGCCAATCATCATAAGTCTAGTTCTTGCAATTTATCCGTAATTCAGACACTTTATGAGGATGCAGGTGTCTAAAACTTAGTGCTACCTGTTCTCTTATTCAGCGCCTGTAATATGTACTAATTTATTTTACCTCACTATTTCCAAGTCTTTGCATTACTCAGTGGGAGGACCATAAACTGTGTCAAAACATCTCACATTTCAAAAATATTTTTCTACATCTGGTACTTTCCAGCAAGGGGCAGGAATTACTATAAATATCAAGAAAGGTAAATCACACACAGAAGCCATATCATCAACCCATAAAAATAGACTGTACAAATTGAAAAATAAAGCATTACAAAGGAGTTAATAAAGGGATTACAGGCTAAGAAAGCATCACTGTATAACATATCTGCTAGTAAGAAATCATACAGACAAATAACATACTCTTAAAAAACTCAGCAACATTATCCTTTGGATATTTGAACAGCTCATTACAGTAACTTCTAATTTAAAATTCTTAAAAAAAACAGACACTGTATATTGTCATCATCATATCAAGAGTTCCATGGTGCCTTTATCTTTGTAGTGTTGTCATGATAAATAATGACACAGATGAAAATTCAACAAGTGATGAACTCTCCAATTGTCTGTCACCGAAAATGATAAATAAATAAAATTTGTCTTACATGTATGACTTTACCTTTGTGTGTAAGAGCGGGATTTGTATGATGTCAACATGTCAATTAAATCAATTTAATGTTTTGACAAATCTCACTACTGAATTACTATGCAAAATACCAACACACTGTTCGCTCTGACACCTGTGGCGCCACCTGGTGTCAAAATGGATAGGCTGGCCTGCACTTCAGTACTCTTCAAAGTCTTGGTGATGGGTGTTTGCATACATAAACATAGACATTCGTATTAATAGTTGATTTATGGAGGTCTGCAATACTGATAGTGTTGTTGGAGCATCAAACTCACCTTTGTGGGTTTAAATTACTGCTTGTTAGCAGCTTAGAAATCTATAAAAATGATAGCTGCGGCAATTCCTGTAATAAAACACAGAACGGGCATCTATAAAAACATCAGTGATGACAATGTCCACAGAAACACAATACTAAACAGATACCTTAGAGGATGAAAAGCAGAAGTCACTTTGAAACCCGCCCTGATGCAAATATACAGTAAAGTGCTATAAAACCAAACAGTACAAATCCCTTTAAAAAATATGAGAGAGTGAAGAATGTGATTTCTTGTTTAGGAGAAGACTTTTCTGCCTATATGATAGCTTGCCAAAGGAGAAAAAACTCACAGAATGCAAAAGGTCAAATATTAGGTTATGGAGTTTGGCTGTGATTCCAATAATTATGAGTATCATCCACCCAAAATTCAAAGAGGCCACACATCACACACAGTAGCTTGGCTGTGACATTGCTGCCAGATAGCCAACTATTTATTTTCACAGCTGAAGCTTTGACCTTAAAGCCACCTTTCAGCCTTTTTCTAACCCCCCGGAGAGAGGGATTTCACAGATATTTTAAATGTATGACTGCAGGTTGTGACCCTTTAATCTGGCATATTCCCAGAAATGTCCCTTCACTCATAAATTATAAACAGGAGGGCAAGTGGAATATGTAGGTCTGTGCCAACACTAATCCATCTCCATCTCATTATCACTGTGACGGTAAAAACTTGCAGATGGCTTTGAGAGTACCTTTGAAACCACTGCAATACATCATCTCAGGTAAAAGGAATAATGCCCTTGCCTGGGATATGTACTTTACTGTTGAAGTATTTAAGAGTGTTCATGATGTCATTGTCAATTTGAGGGAAGTGACAGAACAGAATTCAATCATTTTCAGCACAGTGGAGGATACATAACAAGTGTCGGAAGATTTTTAGCAAGAGCCTGGAGCTGTGAAGCTGGACACAGCAGGAGCTCCAAGCTGGAGTCCTTTTACTTTGGGACGCAGTAACAGTTCTTTCATTTCAAAAACTAAACATTTACAAACATGACACATGCTTAGTAGAACTCTCCAGGAGGAAACACTCGTCACACTTTCAAAGACTATTTATCAAAGCTCGTCCTTCTAATTTTTTTTTTTTTTTTTGTATGAGGACTGGTAAATAAAATAATTTGTTTGGGGCTTTTTTTTAAACATGGAAATATTTCAAACTGCCTCATTAAAAGTATCATACTGTCATTTTTAGAAATCCTTAAATGTCTAGTCACAAGATTAATTGAAAATTGAGGTACTTTATTTTAAGGTATTAAGAGGAACTTAGACTCAAAGTATGAGAAATTGATAATCAGTACTTAAAAGCTTGTGTTCATTGCAACTGTTGATATCCATTTAAACTTTTCCAGTCGGAAATGAGAAATTAGCAAAGTTGACAAAAATGACAGTAGTCCACATTTATGACTTTATTTCCAAAATCAAATCAAGAAAACTGTTATGAATGGAATAAGTATTAAGTGGGAAGTGTACAGTTAAATTAAGATAATACGACTTAATGAAAATAGCATGAGACAAAATGTTTCTTAATCTTTTAATATGTATGTTTATTGAAAATTAAACAGGACAGGAGAAGAACATTACTGAGATGAACTTTTCAGACAGAGGTGATGTAAAAAAAAAAAAGAAAAGAAGCAACTGACCATATAAAGTTCTTAATTTGCTGTGATGAAAAGGCTGTAAGATGATGAGCAATACAAGAGCACAGCAGGTGACTTTTACAAAGTCAGAGGGATCAGCTGGATCAGACTTGTCTCAGACGTTTGTCTTCTTTTGGGAGAGGTTGATCTTGTCTCCGAGGCTCAAGGCCATCCCCTATAAAACGAGGGAGAGAGGATCAGTTATAACAGGCTCCATATATTAACAGTCTCGGCACATAGCAGGAAAGGCATTGAGCTTTAGCAAAAACATCACATGTGATAGGAAAATTAATATATTTACTTTATTTGTGCAGGTAAGTCCAGTTCTCACAATGAGGTATTATTATTATTATTTCTTGCTTTATAGAAGGAACATTCAACTAAGCCTTTATGTCTCATATGTATTTGTGTTCACGGTGCAGCAGCTGTGACCCACCTGACTTTTGGCTCTAATGCGTATGTGTCCGTTGACAGGTGCCTCAGGCCCCAGGTGGATGGGCTTCTCGATGCTGACATTAGCCAGGGCGTCTTCTCCAAAGATAGAACGAGCATAAAGGTTGGCAGCCATGAAGCCGCAGAAGCCAGACAGAGCCTAGTTTGCAAGGCAAAAAAGAAAAGAGTGAGAATTTTCTATAAAAAACAATAAAACAGCTGGCACGCTTCACAAGTAAATATGTTACAGGTAAGTATAATAGGACCACCACTAAAGCCCCTTATGGTTTTATGAGCATGCACCTGCTTGAAAAGCTTTAATCTTTACTTTTACTGTCTTTGCTCTGCTGTTTCTATCATCTTATACCAACCTTCTCAGGAGTCAGACACTTCATATTGGTGGACTTGAGGATATGCTGCAGATAATCATTCAGATCAGTGATGTTGGTGTTCACTGTCACCTACAACAAAGAAAGGTCCATCTTTAATTTTGACATTTTAAATTTCCCCCAACACTCATTGTTGATTGTAAAATAACTTGTACCCATAAGAAAATAAGTCGAAAACTACAGAAAAACAAACCTCATAAATGTCTGAATTATGATGCTAAACAAGGTCATGGGTTGAGCCACAAAGCTTACCTTATTTTCCCACTCAAACTCTGCCCACATCTGTCTGAATTCTGCATCGGTGCAGGAGGCTGGCTGGATGTAGTCCATGATGTCGATGTGAATGTCACTGAGGACGACACAGTTTCTGTCACTTGCAGCTCCGGACACGTCGTAGACTGGAAAGAAGAAATCACAAATCCCCACAAATAAGAAAATGTGCTCTGGTTAAAGAGAGAAAAACACAGCTCACAAAAGCTTAAATTTAATGGAAAAAACACATGACTATTCTCTCACCAATGTTTCCGAATATAATGCCGTTCTCAGTAGAAGCCACCTTGACATTGGCCTTGATGTTTGCAAAATCGTGGGGAGCCAGAGTTAGAGGGGAAGGCTTCTCAACCAACTTGAGATCACCTGTAAGGTGGATGAATTTATTAAAATGCATACATACTGCAATGCAGCAACACAAATTTGTTGCTCGAATCAGAATAACAAGAGAAGAAAATCTGTATATTTTGTTCAGAGAGGTAGAAATGAAACTAACCTAAAGTTGCCAGTTCAAGGGTGCAGTTCTGGAGAGTGTCATTGGTTTGGTTGACCACTAGCACATCCAACACAATGTCATACTGGTTGACATGAACATAAGCTTCAGCATACACTGGGTCTGAGAAGCCTGTCAGCTGGGTCACCTAGAATGGACAAAAATGAATTATATTGAACTATTAATTATAATACAACTTAATACAACACACATTTCCCTACAGTTTGCTATTAAGAGGTATTTTTGCTATTCACTCAGACAGACTTTAGAAGCAGTTAAGTGGGATAAAAAGAAAAAAAATCATGACTTGTAACTGTGTGTGCTTACATTAAAAAAATATCCTTTGCAGAATAAAAATAAGACATATATAAATAACTCTAAATAGGTCAGATGCCATAGCTAAACTATAGTCTTCATGTAAAATATATATGTAAAAATGTAAAAAAACCCATAGAAACAGGAACCATTTTCCAACTGTGCAATCAAAACACAGCTTCTTCCTCTGAGGCAACTGCCACACTAAGGTCTTCAAATATTAATGAATTATAATTGCAACAATGAATGGGCAGATTTTCAGAACAAAAATATTGACTGTATCTCTAATAAAGAGATAATATTTACAGTCCAAAGTTAGTCTAATTCTCAGAGTGGTTCCCAGTCTTCTTGCACAGTAATATTTCCGCAGGGCTTGTTTTCTACCTTGTTGAGTTTTGAAGCCAGGGGATCAGCGGCCTCCTTCCTCTGAGTGTTGCCCATAGCAGCCAGCAGACTGAGCTGGAACTGGTCCTCCTTAGAAGTCATTTCATTTTTGGCTGTCAGCTGCATGAAGGAGATCGGGTCGTCTGCCTGCACTGTTACGTTGCGTTTCTCAGACTCTTTCTGTGGTCAGAATAAGAAACACATAGAGTTATTTGGGTAATCTGGCCTATAGTTAGCCCACAACAGATTCACCACACCGACACACCTACAATAGTGAGGCCAGATGTAAAACCAAATGGGGAACAGAAAGTAAGAAATTAAATTAGAATTAGGGCGACTGTTGTGCAGAATGAACACAAAATGTGTGAAGTGAGAAAATGGTTCTGTCAAATTAAAGCAAGACACTCCTATACAACTGTTGCATGAGGTCATAAATTCTTAAAAACTTATTCTGCAAATATGTAAACACTTGCCACATGTTATAATAATTTAACGGTGTATTTACAAATGAGGACTGAGTCCAAAATTAAGTCTTTAAAACCAAAATTGTCTTCACTCCCTCTGTTGTAATGATGCTTCAGCTGAGCCCAACTGTCAGAAGGTTAAACACTGAGTTCAGCCCTCTGAGACGACGGCCGTTACCTTCTGTGACAGCTTCTCTTCCTCCAGTCTGACGGTCAGCATATGTGACAGGGATTTGCGGCACTCCTTGTTGAAAATGTCATTCATAAGTGGTGAGCACTCTGACAGGACCTTTAGGCACAGCGAGATGCGGTCCACATCATCATCTGTAATTGGCTTCTTGGGCAGAGAGGACTTGCCCAGGTGCAGCACAGTGACCATGATCAGCATGGCCTCTGCAACAAAGGACTGCGAGGGACAGCGTGACAGCAGGGGGGTTAGAAGAAGAGGCAGTTGGTTTGATGATTTTTACAAAGATTCATCTCTCAAAGATTCGTCTTTCAGTGAGGTGAAAAGAGGACAACTCACATTTTGTTTCTTTTTGTCTTGAACGATTGCAACATATCTCAAGGCCACTTTGGTCAGCGTGGTGGCCAGTGAAGCAGCCACATAGAAGTCTCCATCCATTAGGAAGCCTCTAAGTGGAGGTCTGGAACAACACAATCAATGTTTATTGATTGGTAAGATGATCAAAATCCATACAATCAATGGAATATTACAGGCAAATAACAACAGCCCCCCCGCAATGAGAGATTTGTTACCTATCCTCCTCTTTCTTGGAAGGCCTGGAGGAACTGAGGGCACTCTGTGTCACATACGTGCCCATCTCTGTCACCAGCTTCTGGGCTGGAGCTGCACTCACTTCATCCTCTGGTTTCACTTCTCCTGTCTCTTTCTTTATCTCATTTTCCACAATAGGGATCTGTCCAGGGAACAGGGAGGCGTCAGATTTTTGCAACATCTAAGTCAGGACTGTAAGGTAGCATTATATTACATTACATTAAATTCTGACAAAAATGGACAAACATACCTCTCCTAAGGACCTGCGTACTTCTGTCATCACACTCTGGATGTCCTCCTTGGTGCTGCAGTATTCTCCCAGGATCCACAAAGCTCCCCTGTAGATCCTGAAATATGACAGTGGTGACATTAATCATTGATTTTCCCAATGCTTTACTCCTGTTCTGATTTACTACCCAGCCCTGATGACAAAACTCATCAGGCAAGTCTCAAAACAGTTGACAAATGTGCCTTTAGAGAAAAACTTGAAAGGACTCAAGGGTGTACAAAGCGAAAACAGTTAACAAAAATGTATCTTTTTTTCATGTTTTTTGTCAAAAATCTGGGGAGACTAGAGTGAAGACAATGCGTTGTATTTCCCTAAATGTGTGCGTAAAGCCTTACTTGACAGTTTTGATGGCATGAAAGACTTCAAGCATTTTCTCAATGACGAGGGGCCTCAAGTTGTCAAATCTCTGAATTGCCTCCCGAACAAACTCCAGCACATCAGCAGCAGCTGCCTCATTAGTGTCACTTAGGAACTCCATCAGCTGTAAATAACACCAACACATAAAAAAATATTTTTAGATTCTTACTTTCTATAAAAAAAAAAAAAATATTTGGGACTCCCTCAAGAAGCTATGAAATGAAACCAAGAGCATCTTCTTTTCAATGAGCTTAAATAATAGGAAACTCACCACAGGTATGACATTGGCTGCCATGTCAGGGAAACGGACACTGCAAGAGTGGAGAGTGCGTACCAACAGCTGCCTGTACTTATCAGTGTCTTCATGTTCTGTGACGTTGTTTGTCTTAATCACTTCTTTCTTCAAAACAATCACCAACTGAAAAACAAACAAATCACAATGTATTTGCTGTATATTCCTGTTTTACTCTGTTTTATTGCAGGTCAACAGCCAAAATGTGGATATGCTGCATGTGCTGCTGACCTCTTCAACATTACGAGATGAAACAAGGTCCAGTGCCAGCTGCAGAGTCTTCTTTCTGACTTCCAGGTCGGGGGTGCTGAGAACACGCAGAATGTCCATCACAAGGTCCTGGACAAAAAAGAAGTCAAATCAAGTATTAGTTGATGTAAGATTTTTTCTTATACTAGAGTCTCGTATCTTCCTTACTTTTTTAACTAAACAAAATGGACTAAATAAAACTAAATTCTGTGTATTTTGAACATTTTGTTAAGCTGTTACTGTCTCAATTGTATTTTTAAACCGCAGCAAAAACTAACCACAGCCATTTTTCATCATACCTGGAGCACACGCTCGTGAGTGGGATGGTCCTTCAGTTCAATTAGACGGTCAAGAACAATCAGCTTCACGTTGTTGTCGCTCTCCTTGATAATCAAATCAATGTAGCACTGGGCAGCAGCCTGGAGTCCAACAAATCACACAATGTATCAGAGACTGTACTAAACCAAAGACATCACTGTTGTTGGGTCAAGTGTGGTGCAACATGTAGTTAACATTATGAGACATACACAAGATCATAAACAAAACCTTGGTGATGTACCTTAATGGCTGTGGGAGCACTGGAGAGGGTTACGAGAGTACCAGCAGCCTCATACTTAACGGCTGGACTGGAGGACTGCAGCAGGTTGTAGATGCAGCGGATAAACCGGGCACGCTCAGAGGGGTTAGCATGGCAAACCTAAAGACGGAGAAAGAAAATACAGCAAGAGCTCAGACATTAAAGCAGCCCTTCTGGTTTTTGGTTGTTGTAATGCAAAGCTTGAATCAGAACATAAACCCTTGACTCACTTTGTATATCAGCTCCACTATGACCAGCTGGAGAATGTCTCCAAAAGTGTGAACCTGGTCAATACAGGTGCTGAGGTAATCCAGAGCTCGATCCTGGAAGATGTGAATATGTGAAAGACATGAAGTGAGTTTAACGTCTTTGAGACAGTTGTAGTTCTACTGGCACAGAACAGTAGAAAGCATAAGAAACGGTCAATATGCTACAGACCTGATCTGCATGAATCAGCATCATGAAAGCATTTCTCTTACAGCTGGCATCTTTCTCATTGACAAGAAAATCATGGATCAACTCTGGAGCATCTGGGATGAGATGTTCAAAGTTCCTGGGGGGAAAAAAAAATCATTAAATGCTAGTTGTTCACTAACAAATCAAGCACAAACTACATAAACATTTGACAGTTTATACCTATAGATGGTGTAAATGGCCAGGACAGCATTGCGGCGCACATAGCTGTGACGGTGGTCCAGGCACGCCCGGATCGCTGGCATGAGAGGCTCAAGCAACTCTGACTCCTTCAGTTTGCACAGGAAACGCAGAGTGGAGCCGCGGATGAACTCATTGGGATGCTGCAGGTCCTGAAATTGAAAGATTTTTGAAAAAAAATTTAATGAAAACAACATTTGCTATTATTATATCATAGATAATGTGAGCACAAAATTCAGCTCTTGAACTAAGTATCTGGGAAGGATTAATAGAAAATGTAAATTCAACAGTCAAACATTCCTGCCAAACTGTTTTTTTAGCCACCTGTTCAGATGAGTGCATATGACCAATTCAAGGTATGTAGGAAATATGTCTATTTTATCATTTTGTTTTTGTACTGTCACTGTTAAAACCATTCTTTTCCCTGCTATTACACAAAAGTGTTTTTTGATAAGGCTAATTAACTGACCACAGCAGTTAGTGTCACAGTTAGCTTACCTTCCTGTAGGCGTCACAGACCAGGATCATTTCCTGAAGCAGTTTGCCATCTGGGGTTGTTTTGGGAACAATCTCCCAAAAAACCAGTAGCAGCTTTTTGATGGTGTGGTCTTGAAGTGGCAGCACGAAGCGGATAATGGTCATTAGTAGGCCTGGCAGCTTCTCACCATTCAGGATCATGATGATGACCTTCTTCAGAGCTTCAGTCTTTGCCTTAATTTCCCCCTTTTCTGTAGAAAAAATACTATTATTGGTACTACAAATCTAATCAGCAAGGCCTTAAGTATGCATGTGTGTTGATTAGCTAACAATCATCGTGCTTATTTGTCACTGTTACAGTAAAGAACTCACAGAACTTAGTGTCTACAGTTTTCTATGACACTGTTTTCTATTAAAGAAATAATCCCTATAAAAACTGCTGACAACAAGATTTGTTGATTGGCCAGAATAAAAAGTTTACACTGAGAATAGTTACCTAGATCAGTTTTCAGGCTGACTTCAGAGGGGGGCTCTGAGTCAGACGTAACATTGATCAGAGTGTAACAAACGTTCTCTGCAGCTGTCATTTTGCTGCTGGGCTTGTATTCTCTCAGAGGAATTCCAATGAATGCCGCTCACTGGATAATATCTAGGAAAAACAGAAAAACAATAGACTTTGTGAATAGTGAGGAAAACATTTACACAGAAACTAACACTATGCAAATGCGGGATCCAGCTATGAAAACATTCACATAGACTGAATCAAAATCTGCAAACTACATAAATCTACTACGCAGCATCATTTGCACACAAAAAAATACAGCACTGCAGGGTCATATTTCACTTCCTTTGCAGCAGCCAAGGAAGGCAGAGCAACCTGTTACAAAACAGGGCCTGACAACCTTTATTATGAGCTTTTTATAGCTGAGAACAGTCATCCAGAATCACAGGGCTTTCTTTACTGGAAAACTGTCAACAATAGAGCTAATTGAGTTTGCAAAGCATGATTTACTGAAAGAATCCACTTCTTATTTACTGGAATTAAACTATTCACGGCTCATTGGCTCACTGTTAACCACAGTCGCCTCAAAGCACAAAGGTCTTTCCAAATCCTTTCAGAGTCCCTTTAAAAAAATACGAATCAGATAAATTGTAAACTCTGGGTAGTTGTGGATGTAATGTGTACTGCTGGCATTCACTTTGACACGGTATCAACCTGTAAAAGGTGATTCTCAGTCTTACACTCAAAGAATTCTCCGAAATACTAAAGTAAGTTACAATCACTTGAAATTTTGTATAAAGTGTAAAGTTAGCTTGGATTCAGAAGATAGTTTCAGACATTTTCTGTCTGTTCTTTAACAACGGTCAGAATGCCATTTGTTAATTAAAACAGGATTTATTTGCTGTTCTGTTTCCCTCTGTTCATGCTGGTCATGCTTCCAACGGAAGAAAAAGACGACAAATCCCCCAGTGTTTGTGCATTAAGTATAAATAAAGAAAGCCAACATGAGGCTTCAGAAGTCTGAATTAGTCAAATTATTTGGGTGTCTTTCAGAGTCACAGTCTCTTCAGTATAGAAGTGTTCTCGAACAGTGTCTCCATGAGGTGTTGTGGTGGATAAAGAGAGAAATTGCACTGAAAAATCTTTGAAAGAAAATCACTTGAGTTTTGGAGTTAATTTTTGCACTTAATAAGGACTGTGACTTTTGTTACTCATCACTAACACTGAATGATTGATAGGAAAAAAATTATTTATAATATGTGTATACAGGAGCAATAATTAAACTAAGCACCCTTTTCAGTGTATGTATTGGCAACTGAATGTTGTTTTAAACAGACTTTAACATTTATGAACCTATTCATATCGCAGCTTCTGTTATGCAATATTTTAAACAGATCTTGTAAATAAACTTACACACTAACACAATAAGGTCTTTAAAGTATGACGGATCATAGGGCTTTAATGCCACTGGTTCAACCATTTTAATGATTATTATGTATTAAATTATTGCAATCATCTATTAAATAGTTCGTGTGTTTAAAATCCTTTAAAGGCACTTTTTTCACAAAGCACTAACAAAACTTAGTGCATAGTTGTAATACATCTGAGTATATTCCATACTAATAACAAAATAAAACATTATTATAATAAAAACCTTTTTCAATCAAGGCATTAGACTGAAAATAAACACACTGCTTACATTCAATATCTTCACATAAATTGTTTCTCAAAACTAAAACTGGCAACTGGGCATCGATCTCCTGGTTATGGAAGGTAGTATCTTCCTTTGGTAGCACTGACCATCACAAAAGCAACTGAAAATTACCTCAATATACAAGCTCATATCTATAAGATATCAGATATCTTCTTGCCATTTAATGCTGCTTTCGACTCAGTTCCAAATAGAACCGAAGCCGAAGAAAAATTTATGCCAGTATCCGGCAGAAGATACAAGGATTGGGAACAAAAATTTTGTGTCAAATTAGGTAGTTGGGAACCTAAATTCGATTCCAAATTTAACTGAAATTAGAATTCCCTGTCAGTGTCTATCAGTGACTCCCACGTTCTGAAACGAAATGAGGTTCCAAATTAAAAACGAACCCAAATTTGGAACCCAAATTCAGATGGAACCCAATTTGATTCCAAATTTCGGTGCGGATCAGGTCCAAAGTTTGGGTGCAATTTCCCTTTAGGAATGTAATTTCGATTTCCAATCGCCTTGCCATTTAAGCCAAGGTATCCAAAATTATTTCCACATTACAACCAAATCCTCAATGCCAATTGGCTTCCCCAATCCTGTTAAACCATACTAAGTTCAGCATGCAAGTATTCGATTGCTGTCATCACAACAACGCAGGTAAGAGCTGTGTATACCACGACAAAAGCACCTAAAGTTACAATGTTATATAATGCTTTTAACACAGGTAACGTTAACGTTAAAAAATATATCACACGCAGCGTTACTCTGCAGCTAACTATGGTTTTAGCTTTATTTACGTTACGTTACCTTTGTTGGCACTAACAGTTTTGCAGCAAAACTTAAAATAAAACGAAAACAACAGCCTGCTGTCGACTATTCAACTAGTTAGATTAAGTAAAGTTATTCGATTAATTGCCACATAGCGAACGTTAGCAGACGCCAGATTAGCTTGTGTCCAGGCTAGCAATGAAATGGTGGACACTTGCGTTAGCTAGCTGTGATAACAGTTACCAGGTCAGGGAGGAAAATATCACTCATGTAGGTTAGATCTAAGATAAATAACCTACCTAACTGCACGAAAATTACCCTCCGAAGTGGCCTTTAGATATCCAGTTTTGGATATTTACATCTGTAAGAAGTCTCGGGGCTCCTTTGGCGAGCTGTCTCTTTGGCTCTCCCCTACTTCCTAGTGACGTGGAAGATTACTTTCAGAGCCACATCACTGCTACGGTGAGCCGGAAGGTCCAAATACGAGCGCAAAAGCATCAAAAACAAAGGACTTAAGATCATCCCGATCTTGTTCCCCATTTAACAAATATCTGAGAAAACTCATCACTTACTTACATGCCAATTTAAACATGTTTTATAGTATAAGACACACATGTTTGTGTTAGTTTTAGGACCTGAACCATGTTCATTTTGTTGGAGATGCGTCTTTGACTCTGATAAAAAACTGAACCTTACTGCACTTTTACATTAAAACAACAATTAAACTTAAATTATTTTTTATGATGAATAATGATAAGTCACCTCTGCAGCACTAATATATTTATGGCCTAGAAAACATTTACATAAAAAGGCAAAATACAAATTCATAACACCGTCATCCGCTTAGTAGGCTCTACGATGGTGTGTCAACGAATACACTACACATTCACAAGGTAATGGATCACACTTTAATGGAGGCTTGGTTTTAGTGTCACATTGGATGCTCAGAAACTTGACTGAACTGTAGGCCTAGTTTAACAGTAAATGTCCTAAAATCCTTCATTCATTCATTACCTTCCACTCTTTACTTACCATTATGAAGCAATTCAACAGCCCAAAGGCCAAAGGCCTCTGAGCAAACAGCATAGACATTACTGGTATAGATATATTCTGAATACTTATTTCTATGTAAACAGTAATTATTTTTTATAGAAAACTTGTTAAAAAAGCACTGATACAGTGCTTTAAGGGAATATTTTTCGTTTTTTAACCTGTAAGTTTGATGTGATAAGTAGAGAATTACTTTATTATTTTATAATTGCTATCAAACAACAATTTGGAAGCCATATCTCATTCACATGTAATGTCTTTGCCAGAACATACTACATTGATCGTGACATGTCATCCAGGGCAAAAGTATCATCCTGTTATATGTAAAAGGGCTTTGGCAAAAAGGCATATACTACATCAGGCTCATAAAGCAAGAGTGATACTCTTTACATGGTAAAAAAATATTTGCTGGTTTCCTTGTGTTTAGATTTTTTCTATTGAGGTTATAATTGTTTTACAAACCAACTCAACACTCTCGGCTGTACCGAAGGCCTATTGTATGTGTGCAAACACCGCAAAGACCACAGTTTCTCTTGCATTTATGAACACCAACTTCCATGCAAGTCCTCACTGAGGTATACACATTCATATGAAAATTAACAAGGAGGGTTAATAGTCTTAGTTAAGAGCGAACTAGACTACTTGTTTACATCACAGAACCTTTTCAGCCAAAGAGCATAGGCTACAAGCTTCCCACAAAAAATAGTTTTTTAGCTTTGGATGTACATTTTTATGTTCTGTTTGTGTTCTGTATGGCTTTGTTTGAGATGGGACGATTTTCTTAGTACCAGATTGTCGAGCCTCACATCTGAAGACATACACGTAAAAAGACACTGAATGATAGCACAGAAAAAAAATGTCATGGTCGTGTGCAGAATGACTTAAGACCAAGATGAGGTCTTCAGAGGTAATTCATATTAAAAGAAGAAAAAGAAAATAATACTAAAAAAATATATTGAGAAAAATATTCATTAAAAAAATACCAAATTTCAACAGAATTTTTCCCCCTATTTATAGTGGTCCCTAAACAAAAGGAAAGTAAACAAAAACACACAAATTTTCACTGGAAAATAATATTCACAATAAATATTCAATGGCATATAATCGGTTGGAAATGAAAATAATTTCGTTTTCATAACTTAGAACAAGTATTTCCATCTACAGAGGAAGTAGAAAGCCTCTTTGTGTATTTAGCAAGCCAGTGCGTTTTCTATCCAGTCCTGAACAATAGCTTTGACTATGCATTTATATTACTTATCTTGCCAAAGATGCTGAATATTTTATTTAGGCCTATCTTACCACTGCTCAACAGTTAAAGCGATCCGATCAGTTAAATCGATAATCGTCCACATTACCAAGCTCATGGCAGGCGAAGCAAACGATCCCAGAACAACATGATGCCGCTCAGCAGAGTAGAGACACTCTGACCGAAAAACAATTAATTTTAAAATGGTAAAAAATATTTTTTATACAATTAATCAGACTAACGAGAACATAATTTAAACTATATGTTTTGGTGAAAAACTGAGTTTTGAGAAGTATCAAAAATATAGGGAGGTGTGAAACACTTGGCTCAACTCACTTCTCAATTCATCTTCAATAAAAATTGCGTATTTATAAATGTGATTAGATAAAATACAAGCTGAAGCGCATACATACTTAAAATTAATAACGACAAAGAAACAAAAAACCTCAAAACCTCAAACATGTCAGCTTACTGCTTTTGAGGGTAAATTTGTTGTTCAGACATAAGTGAATTTAAGTAAGTTTTAATGATATTTTCTTTATTAATTGAAAACTTTATTAAAATCCCTTCATCAGTTTAAGTCTCAGATTATAGGCAATTGATTATATTACATGACTGGAGCTCAGGATTGGTTCTGCGCTCCACATTACAAAGCCCTGAGGTCTAAGTTGTGTCCTCTAGGCGGCGACAGAGAGCCCTATTTCTGTAAAAACAACATCTCACCTTCTTTCTTTAGTCTAAGTGCTGGAGCACGTTTGAGTGACCATGGAGTGGATTTGCTGTCATGTAGTTCAGCGTTAATACGGCGTGAATAGTGAAAGAGGGGGACTTTTGCGTGGATACGAGGAGCCACAGTCGAGCCATGGCTGCACGGGAGGAAGGAGAGGTTTTGCACAGTAAAATAAGGCACCACGACGGAGCTGGAAGTGTAAACAGCTCAGAGGGCTTCAGGAACGGCTATGTGAAGAGCTGCGTCACCCCTCTTAAACAGGACCATCAGAGGGGATTTTTGTTTAACGTGTGCAGGTTTTGCAACGAAGACATTCTTAATTCAAAGTTACTAAAGGTTTCTGCCCTGTACGTCGGCGCGTTTGTAATCTTCGCGGTTTCTTTTTTCATTTCTAGGAGCTTGCAAAGTGACTCGCTTTGGGATTTGCGGACTTTTTTGTCGGGCTTCTCCCAGTCCATCAGCCCTTTATTCAGCATAGGATGTGCTTTCTTCTTTCTGACGTTTTACCTGAGGAGGAAAAAGAAGGAGAGCAGCAAATGTTGGCTCGTGTCACTGCCAGCATCGTGTTACCTCGGGGATTTTTTGGTTTTGCGGTTTTTGCAATGGGGAGAGGACCAACACCAGATGCAAATGGTGGGCAGGTTGTTATTCGTGTTGGGATGTGTGGGTCTGCTCACACTGATCCCCACTCTGAAACTCAAACACAGTGTTCTTATACTGGTTTTTGCTAGCGTTGTTTGGCTTGTCTCTTTCACAAGTTTGAGCGGTCTGCCCGCACTGCTCAGACCGCTCTTCGCCTGCTTTGCGGGGGTTTCTGGCTCCCTGTTGGGGCTCTGTTTTGACCGTTACTACCCGTCGAGGGAACCACCGAGTGGGATTTCCACCGCGGAGGAGAAGGTCCCCGTGATCAGACCTAGGAGAAGGTCCAGCTGTGTTTCACTGGGGGAAACGTCGACCAGCTATTATGGCAGCTGTAAAATGCCTCGCAGACCTTCGCTACCCTGTATATCCAGAGAACAGGTAGGTCTTCCTGCAGGACCACGTCTGTTGTTACAGTTCAAAAGTAGGCCCACTAATCATCCACAGCCACCCCGAGTGCTCATGTGCACCAGAGGAAGAAAACATTCAAAAACAAACAAACAAAACCCAAAAAATAATTATAACTAATAAAACAAAACAAAAAATTCCCTCATCCAAGAAAAACAGATGTCTCTCAGTAGATAGGCATATTTAATAAACACGTCTGGGAAAGGAAAACATGTATGCCTATTTAAATGACCTAACTTAATTATTATTGACTAATCTTGGTAGAAGACAATCTAAACATTATTTTTGCAGTGTTTTTTTATTTAGAAATACATATGTTAGAAATACCAAACAGGAGTGTTGTCCCTTATTTACTGAAGGAAAAATCATTTTAGTCAGATGTCTAAAGTGTACATTAAATACTCTTATTTAATTATCAACATTTAACATCCTGCTTACCTACTACACCTTCCCCCTTCATTACATCTGTGTTTGTCTACCTTATGTTGGGAATAAATTAATTGAAAAATTTATATATCAGACAATGAAATGAGAGTGTTCATTTACATCCTGCTGCCAGAGTAACAACACAAGCAGCAGCACAGCAAGTGAAGTGGCCTACGGTCCCATCTGACTGTAGCAGTCAACAAAACAAAATAATGGTGAGCACACGCAGGGATTATTCAGTGTCCACAGTCCACATTCAGCCTGGGTTTTATTTTTTGCTTGTATACACAAGCCATTACATGCTGTATAAAACCAGTGTGTTTACATACAGTTGCAAACAGGTCCACTGCAAAGTGATGCCTCATTCTACTTTGCTTTAGTTTTGTAAACCAATACACCTATATCAAGTGATAGCCATTTAAAAAGAAGACTATCATGTTGCTTACAATATGTCATGAAGAAAAAAAAGGCTGACACAAAGGCTGTTGCCTAATTTTGTCAATGTAGACAAATGCAACCGATATTGTTAGTATTTTTTAAATAGAGAATTGAAAAACAAAACATGCAGTTCTTTAGTGGATGCCAAGCCATCAGCTCACACACATTGTTTTTGTGTCCTTCGAGCTTTGTTAGAAATGATAAGAGAACTAAAAATGTATATCCAGTTTGTTTGTTGTGCAATTTCCAGCAGTTGTTTCTCACTTCATTGTCTTTTAGGCTATTAGCAGATTAGCAGTCACACTGAGTTAGGCCTTAAACAGCGCTTGAAAAATAAAATAGAAAAACAGGTTGGATTATTATAGGCCATGTATGAATATGAGAACAGACTTTAAGACTCTTATTTCAGTACTACACATTTCACCTTTTACTCTACCTGCCATTTTACAGAAACACAAGATCCCATAATACACTTTATGTGTTAGTGAAAATTATAAAGAAGTAAACTGTTTTGTATGGAGTCTATCCAGTATCCTTTTTTTTAAAAAAAAAAAATAAAGTTTTGTTTTTTTTTAGTTTTGTGATAAAGGTCCACCTCTTTATTTGAATGAGTAAAATATTGACCCGAACCTAAGATGAGGCGTTCATGGAACCACAGACCCACTTGAGTGATGTTGGTTAAACATTATTTGCAAAGAAATTGAGTATAGAAAAATATCTAAGGAAACTCTGTACATCAGTACAGTTTCTGATAAAAGTATTCTCATTTCAAATTTGCATTTAACTCAGTTGACAACAGTTATAGTGAATAACTTGACTTGCAGCCTCAAATGTACGTCAGTGTTGACATATTTAGGGACTTTAAGACTTCAGTAAACTGACTACTGTCTTTTGTAAGACTGAATTGCTCCCTGTTTATGTGCCACAGATTACAGTTTTACAGCCTCTTTTGTAGATAAGTGTATATACAGCATGTGATACACTATTACACCTTATCTTCAGTTGGAAAGCTAAAACAGGGCATTGTTTTGATATTTGAATGACAAACCATGTATACTTTAATAAGTGATAAATTCTTTATTGTCTGGACAGTCACCCTCTTATTTGCCTACAGACCCCACATCCTTATTGGGTATTTAAACTCTGGAAAATTGCACAAGTGTAAAATGTGGACAGAAATTTTGAAAAATGTGAGAAAAGAAAAGCAAATATTGTGCAAAAGTGGGTAAGATGTTGTCGTGACATCTCATCAGCTGAATATCTTGCATCCATCGCAATCTGCATTGAGTGAAACGATAACCAAAATTGCAGGCATATGTTATCGCTTGCATCATCACCACACTGTCCTCAAAAACATATGTGGCGAGCCTCTCTGTCAGTAAACATTTGAATCAAAGTCGAGTTTTTCTTAGTGACAAAAGGGGAGATAAAGGCCTAAGAAATGCTGGTCAGGTGATTAAAATCTAAGTTACCCGTTTGTTATAAATTTTGGGGTGAATGTGTCTGTCTTTAGGTGTGGACCCTATGACGCAGATCACTGGCAACCTGTTAGGCTCGCAGAACCCATTGCTTGCTGGGATCAGTCTAAGTAGGATAGTATAATGTCCTTTCATTTAAGCTGTTTAGCCTTTATTATTAAAAAGAACTTTGGAAGAAGTTCTTGTATCTTCAAATGTTCTCTTTACTCAAACCCCCGGTGCTGGTTCTTTGCCCACTTGACTGATTTTGACCCAGTTTGGACCTTATTACACTCATGACAACTTGTTTATCCAAATATATATTTTTATTTTTATTATTATTTCAGCTCTTGACATTATTATTTATCTGATTATTTTTTTTCTCTTGTTTACAGTTTTGAGTCGTACATATACCTGTGTACATAGTGTAACTTAATCCAACTACATTTGTAAGTGTGTGTGTCAGTGTGTAAGCACGCCTGTGTGTATAATCAATTTTAACATTATCTGTGCGGATTTATGGTATGTGGGTGTGTAGGTATTGTGTTTGTATGCAAATAAATTAGGGTATTTATTTGGGGTAATTGAATTGGTCCATTTGGTTCTATGAAGTGTTTAGACTGGAGGACAGGCTGCAGTTTGATCATTTGACCCTCAGACACATGTTTGTACATATATGCATGTTATATGTTGTATATTATTTGTTTTAATGGATAAAATAAAGATTTTCGAAATGTGTTGAATTTAAGCTCCTTATAGCACCAAGCTTCTCTGTCCATGGGTCTCTAGGAATTATTGTCAGTGATGAATTACCATAAATTAAACCTACAAAACAACCGTTTGTAGTGATATTTTAATGCATGATTAAAAAAAAAAAACAAAAAGCCCCGTTAGTGTCTGCGTCAGAACCAGGCAAAAGAGACACAAAGAAAGACTTTGAAAGGAGTCACTCAGGGTTCATTGGTGATGTCACACATGCCCTTCATCTTCACACATTTTACACACTGAACAGACAACACGCCTTCTTGCTGTCTGAGACAGACTGTAGTTTTCTGTCTAGCTGTTGCAAAGATGAAGTTGATGTTTGTTTGCAGCAACATGTGGTCTGACACTGTGTCTAAAACTTGTTGACATCAACGACCCCGTAACTGACACAAATTACACCACAGATCCTCATTTAATAAAATTTTTTGACAGAACCATGATCAACATTCACCAATCTGCTTTGATTTTTGCATGTAGATGGTCATTATAGTAACCCAAGACTAAAATAGTCGTATTGTATGTAAATTTGTTACCCAACAGATGGAATTATAGTAAAAATTAAAGATTCCCCTTTTTGCTTTGGACCGCTGGCCTCCCTTCGAGGACCCCTTGGTGTCCCCAAACCCCATGTTGAGAACCACTGGTCTTATATACAGCAAGCTCATCCCCATTGTGTAAAAAAAAATATTGGACAGAGTTTTAGCATCATGTAGACAGAAATAAAGATTTGGTCAGGATAACAAGTGTGTGAACTTAAGTCTTGAAACTAAACAACTAGATTTTAATAAGATTTTGCATTGAAAACAAAAACAAAACTTGAACATACAGTCTCAGTCTTCTCATGGTTCTCGTTGTCAAACACCAATCCTGTCAGTGTATCAGACATGCAGGTAACTGCAGCAAGAGAAGCCTTAATTTCCTCTGTGCTGTATCATATAACTCTCACTGGTTAAAAGGACCTGCCAAGGAGTTAAACTCACAAGTCTTGCTTAAGTTTAAAAAATGAATAATTATGTAAATTATGTAAATAATCATGTTCTAAATGTGGGAATGCACTCTGAAGTCTCTGAGTACAGAAAATAATGGCTCTGGCAGAGGAATGCTTTACATCATGAAGTTCTTTGCTTCATGTATTAAATTGATACAAAATAACACTTATTGATTATTTACACTTAATGCTATGAGATTCAGCTACGTTCTGTACAGAGATTGAGGACTTTATAAAATACCATAGCATAATTAATAAGATGCCTTTATTTTTCTATAATTTTATAATTTTTCACATTGTGAGAACCTTTTATGACATTGTATGTTTATGCTTGAACTAATTAAATTCTTAGTATCTACTCCATTAATGTGTGTGCAAACTTTTGCAGGATATGACTCATGAATATTGAAACTGTGCTGTTTTGGACTATGTGTCTCACGCTCTCAGGGACAGCAGGGTGAGAGTTATGTATGACAAGGTATTCTGTGATCAGAATGACAGATATTTTCCTTGTTTTATTATGAGGCTGTTTGTCATGTACATTAGGGACTTAAAAAGCCGCAATAGTATGAGTAACAGGCTGAGTGATCCACAGGTATGACTGTTTCTTTAAACATGTAGGATTTCAGATGTTTGTCACACCTGTTTCATCAAGCACCAAAAATAATCACCAAAATATTAATTATAGTATTGTCTCCTACACTGTCTCCTGTGTTTCATCAGACAGCATTATTGTTGTTAAGATGCAAAGAGGAGTTTTTGGCCATAAGTGATGCTGTAGAGAAACACTTGGATTGAAATGTTTGTGTATCTGATGTTCCAATAGCATGCACATGAGGCATACTAAAATTATATTTTCGTCTGGTTAATAAAAATTACTGCTTTTATTATTTTTAGGATTGGACAGAATAGCTCAAATTTAAAAACGCTAAAAATGCTAAATCAAAGTTCAAGTGTTTAGGCTATGGTGCTTATCTTAGGGTATTGAGTTTTGTTTGGGTTTGTGAGGAGAACGGAAGGACAGATGACGACAGACAGCTGCCAATGATAATTGCAGAGAGAATCGGGGACTCGAGGATTGAAAACCTGAAATCACACCAGATTCCGGTCTGAAGTGGAGCCATTTACCACTGAATGGACAGGGATTGTTTTTAAACTTTTGGAATCAAAATCAGGATTAACCTTGATATTCAAATTCAAATACAGCGCTCAGAGAATGGACACCAGGCGAAAATTCATCAAATATTTGAGGTTTGGGGTGATGATTTTATAAAATATGATGACAGATATTCAAAACTTTAATTGATATTTTGGCACAGTCCTAGACAGTAGTTGAGCTGCGCTTGACTCACCACAAGAAGCACATTCACCTCTTGACATTCATGGCCATGTGTTTAAAATGAAAGTGAGAAAGTGGCATCATGGCTTCCCCTAGATTCACATAATCCTACATGTTTGCAGTAGTAACACAGGGTGGATGTGTTTTAAAAGGCAGCTATGTGCAGATAGATCAAGAAAATGGGGCAGTGAGCAGAATTCACAAAACATTAAAAAAACTGATCTGCAGATATTTTATAAGGTAGCAAATAAATCCAAATATTAAGTAAGATTTTATTGTGTCTCACTTTATTTTAGTGAGAGGAGCTGGGAGCAAACACGAACAAGTTTGTTTTGGAAAGAATACCCCCAATGTACAAAACTGCAAATGCAGATGTAAAGGCTAAGACAAATGAGAAGAAGTTTTTGAATTAAAAAAAAAGATTATTCTTTCTAAAACTATTTGTATTTTTAGATCTAAATGACACAAAATCATACAGAATTCAGGCTACTGACAAGATTCCAAAGCCAGTTTGTTTTAGCGAACTCCCTGTGTATTGCCACACACAAGACTTCAGTTTTTTTAAGTCTTCGTTTATAAATGAGTGCTACACGTCACATCAAATACTTGCACACTGTATGGCTTAATTGATCACATACGCATTTTGGACTCCTCATTCCAACACAGCTATCTAATGGCACATATGTGACAAGATACTCTGTATACAGTTTCAACACACTGACGTCAGTTGCTTGTGCTTCTCTTATGCTTCTTTTCAACACTGAGGTGATGTAAGCCTGACATTGTTAGATGTGCACATACAAATCAAGCAAATATTGCTTACTGTTCCTAAGATTTAGCTGTAATTTTTTGAACAACTTTTAATATGAGCATAAGTGTATAATATTATTTCTAACTTAAACGAGGACCTTAGAGTCATAAAATAACATTTTTCAAACAAGAAATTAGTTATGGGTGCTTTGGAATTCAAAAAATATAGATTTTCATGTTATGGTCACATTATGAGTCAAAAGATTGCTTTGTTTCTCTAAAAGTTCAATTCATAAGTATACTTTCCTCATAATTAATGTCGTGAGTGTACAGTGACAGTCTGAGTAATTGAGCACATCTTTTTATTGCAGGTGCGATCCTTAAATGCCGGTCTGAGAAGAAGGGAAAACCCTTCATGCTTACACTCCCACTCCCTTAGTATCTTCATGAAACACCATGTATTAGTGTTGAGACTGCTCATTTAGAAATGATGAAATGGGGCAAAGATTTCTGTCTCTGTGAAGGTGCAAGCATGACCACATTTTCATTTGAAAACAGAAAATCAAGTACAACACGACATACACAACCTTTTTTGTTGAAGATAGAATTTTTGCATTCTGCCTGTTCTAGTTTCAGTTAATGTTAATCTTTGCTCTGATAATTTTAAGCGTCATTTTTGTATTTTGCCAGAGTTACTCAAAATCTCTTGCACAACCAAAGCTTTATGGATTGACTGCAGGTGCCAGGGGTCAGTCTCACTGAATCCTAGATTTGCTGCATTAACTGCACTGCTCTATTGTGCTAAATTCTCCTTTAATAGGATACCTAAAAATGTCAGTGAATTGTGTGTTAGTGATACAGTAAAGGAGCCCTCTAAAACTGTATTTGCTCATTTTTATTGCGAGATACTTCTTGTACTTCAACATTGTCCAGTAGTCAGAAGGGTCACAAATTAAGAACAGAACCATCTGCAAATGAAAATATATTATAAATGTGTCTGCTGCAGATTTGGGTGCAGGTCTTTGGATTCATTCATTTCAAATAACTGTTTCAAATAACAGTGATTCTATCATCCAGCCTTAATGGCAACTTTCTCTTCATCAAAATGATGTCAACTTGTGTCTCTGAGATCCCGTCAGTTTTTTGAGATGAGGAGAATAAAGTGCAGATAATATATTTTTTTAAGTAGGATTATTGTGTTTGGGGCTTTCATGGCAGATATCTAAAAGCTCTACTTCATGAGTAAGACCATAGAGGGAGCGCTGGCAGGGCAGTGTTGAATTCAGGGAGAAGGCCCTCTTATTGTGTGGTTACCACTCCACGGGGGCAGGCAGGGGTAAATAATACACTTAACTAACCCCCCATTCAGACAAGGACAGAGAATCAGGCTGCAGAGAGAAAGGTTGGAAGCGAGAGCAGTGAAAACGCAGAGCAGCCCTCAGCTGTCACGTTCGCTTGCTGTAAAGCCATGTGGAATGATATAACATTGACGTCACAACCCAGTGACGTACCACAGGGTGATTGCAAAGAAAAAAAAATGCCAAGTCTTATTAATCGCCCTGTAGAATATATTGTCTGCCTCCAGCAGTGATGAGAAAGAGAGAAACAGTCCCTCCTCAGACGATGTGCAATAGAAAGAGTCTTTAGTTGGAGAAAGATGCCACATATAATTACGCTACAGCCCACTTAGCTTATTAACCCTAAAAAACAGACACACCTATAGACTTACTTAGTTTTTGTGTTTTAAAATACTTTCTTTTCCTATTTTATAAATATTCCAATTTTTTTTTGAGACTATATTATATTTTACGTCTGGCACGATCAGCAGTAAGTGTATTGAGCTTATGGCAGTGCAGAGAGAAAGTAATCAGTGTAAAACCCAATAGTGGATTTTTGGTCAAGTAAATCACTACATGTAATCAGCTTCAGCCTGGACGAAACGATAAAATTAATAATAATAATAATAATTATGTGCTAAAAAAAAAATCTAATTCAAATTGTAGCTTATGTGCTGTGTATATCATTTGCATCCACAGTCTCTTCATCTGAATTTTCTGTGGAGATTTTTTCTTGCCTTTGATTCACAGTTATCAAAACTGAACCACCGACTAAAGGTGTGTTACATTCAAGAGGAGCTGTGTGTGTGAGGACACACAGTAAACAGTAAATCCTCCACACACTGGAGGATAACAAGGAATTACGTTATCTTTTTCAGTCTAAAATAAACACCAATAAGTCCATCTGGATACTGAAACTAAACCTTATTGGGACACTGTGGACCTCTTACACACTGGGTCATGATCACTTGAGAGAACACAATCTAATCTTACATTGTTGTTCTTTTTTATTTTGTCCTGTTAGAAAAAAAGCAAAAAAAAAAAAGACTAAGTAAACCTCTTGAACTCAACCTAATTTTTAATCTTTATTTTTTCATTTTTGTCAAATTTTATTTGGGATAGATGGAAGCTTTTAAGAGCTGTGCTGCATGCCTTCAAATAACAGCATGTAACTGATGTGACTGATGTTTTCTTGTCAAAGTTTATATGTTTGTATGTTTTATTATTTAATGGAAAAATCTTGATATTATTTTAACTATTTCTCTCATTCTATGTAAAAGTAAACCATCTCAAAAGTATAAAGTCTTTCGTTGCATCTGCAGTTTCATTTATATTATCAGTTATTGCTAATTTATTTGGGCTTCAGTAATTTTTGGTTTCTAAATTAAAACTAAAATATGTGAACATCATTAAAGAAAGTCTTGCTAATTTTTTATTATTCTGTTTGCTGAAATTGGACCTGAGCTGAGGTGCTGCTAAACTGAAGAATGGCTTGTGATCTCAACCTCTGTGTTTAGGGGCTTGTGTAAGCTTGTGTTGCGATATTAAGAGCAAGATGTCCTAATTCACTGCTTGTCAATTCCTCATAGGTGTTATGACTATCTTTGATTGTGGGTGAACATTTTATGAATGCCGTATCAAGAGCTGAATCAGCATTTATGAATGTTGCCTTTATGTGCAATTGAGCTTTTTCAGATGTTTCCTATCAATATTTAAAATGTGCATTATAATGTTTAATACTTTGAAAATTTTGGTGAAACTTTAGCTTGTTGTCTTTGGATTCAGAGAGGCTGCAACAGCTTCTGTGAGTTAAACTGTCATCCCACTTTCCTTTATTTCCTTTATTGTGAGAACTAGTTTGCATAGCTGCTTTGAATTTTTCATCGGCAGCAGCAGCAGCAGCAGCAGGACTGGTAGAAAGGGTTAAGTTGAGCGAGGTGCTGTGCGTTTGGCTGACTGCAGAGTGAAACAGGATGCAGCGACTGCATTGTCAGCCTGCTGGTGTGAGTGCAAACAGATGAGGAAATGCTGGAGCGGGTACTCCAAAACTCGGGTTACCCTGGAAACGGTTTGCGTCATGATCACCAGCAATTAGCTTGCAGCTCTTTAGTTTTCATGATAGGTCTACCAGAGCTTAGCCTAATGACTCTGGTGTCTAAAGAGACACCACCGAAAGAGGGCTCACTAAATATTCACAGATGGTTTTGTTTTGCTTCTTTCTTTAACATTTAGTTCATGAAATAGTCCATAGATTACTATTATTTGAGGACATAGTTAGGGTTATTGCTTTTTTGATGCTTTGTTTTGAACTGCCCATAAAGAGCTGTGCAGCATGTCCTCTCTTTCTTATTTTTCTCTAATGAACCTTGATGTGATGTCCTGACCTCCTCTATCTGCTTGTATTATTATCTGTACAAAGCTTATTCTGTGTATTGTTGAGGCCTAGACTGTTGGTCTGGAGAAACAGGGTGGGGGGCACAGCAATCAGCTAAGTTTGGGCTAATTAGACCTTTTTTTTTTTTTTTTTCCCCGCGGGCGATGGTTGTATCAGCCTTCCGTTCTTTGCCTGTTTCCACTTCATGCAGAATTGACAAATTCAAAATGACTGGTAATGTCAAAGAATTTAAGCTGCAGCAATAAAAGCGAAGCTCTTTAGTTAGTTCAAGAAGACTTGGATATTTTTCTGCACGAGCTCACCTCAAATGATTTTGATTACCCCACTAGGTTGCCTACAATGTAAACATTTCAGGTGGCTGAGCTTTTAAGTTCAGGATGGGGTTGTTGAACCTTGCATGTGTTGACTGTTTGTTCAGGCCGGTGACAGGGTGAGAGTAGAGGGAGAGACAGCATGGCTAGGGGAGGCGGTATGGTTAAATTAGAGTGCTATGACATAAATGGTTTGCGCCCATGCTTTAATTGTTGCTGTGGGAATTTAAGCATGGAGAAAATAGAGGTGAGGGATGTTTTAAATTTTAGCTGTTTTTTTTTTGTTTTTTTTTTTTAATGAGAACCTTCCATAGGTTTTACTGACTGTTAACAGTCTCCTGGCAACTTTGTTGATATAACATCAACTTTTCCTTCAATAATCCTAAAGCTTCATGTGATCGTTTGAGGGGGGGTCAGACAGGGGTACAGCCATACTGGTTAGCTTATAAAAAACAAATAGATGGTTGTAATAAAATTAATTGTTGACTGTTCTGATAATCAGTTCATCTTTTTGAGCAAAAAAAAATTAAGCAACTATTGATAAAAACTACTTTTATGTGGGATTTCCTGCTTATCTCGTTCATTTATGGTTATATGTATTATTGTCTTTGGGTTTTGGATCGTTGGTCAGATAGAAATGCAATATAAAAACGTCACTTTGGGCTCCAGGAAACTGTGATGAGTATTTTTCAAAATTTCTTACTTAAACAAAATAAAACAATTGATTAAAGCAGATTAACTGCTAATGAAATTAATCTACAGCTGCAGTCCTGAATAAAAGTGATTTTTGTTGCCATGCAAATACTGAAATCGACCAATTTTTGCAATGCTTTTTTATTGTAACATTACACAGCAATCTCACCACGTTTTTTACTCACTTTCTCTCTCTACTTTTCTCTCCCTCATTTCATTCTCTATCTCTGTTTCTCATTCTCTCTGAATGTCTTTCTGTCTCTCTCTGTGCGCCTCTTATGAAAACGGTGTCAGCACTGCTGCTTTTACACCAAAAGGCTGTTGCTAAGTGACGGTTGACGTCAGCCGCAGCTACAGAGGAGGGCTTGTGTGTGTTTAGCAGCTGAGGGCAGATCCCACTGAAAAGGGCAAAACTGAGAAGCACTATTAGTCACTGCAATGAAAACCCTAACTTCAACCAACAGGATCGCCATTTCCATTAACTGTGCACAATTTATTCTGAGTGACTTATGGTAAAAGTAAATCTTTCAAAGTGGAATGATGAGGTTTTGTCAGAAAAAAAAAAGAAAGAAAAAAAATTGGAGAAACTGCTCCCAGCCAATCCCCACCCCCTTTTCTTCACTTTTTCTTTAGTCTGTCGCTGTCTCCTTTTCTTTCTCACTTTAACCCCATCCGCCCCTCCCCCATCACACAAACACATTCATAGACACACACATACACAGACTCAAATGCCAGACAGCCCCCCCCCCCGCTCTCCCCCTCACATAATGTAAGTGAGATTTTGTAGTTAGATTTCGTGTCTAAAGAAAGTCTCTAACTCTGTGCGTCAGCGTGATATCTCCCCCTTTTGCTGAGGGTTGCTCTTGATCTGCTCACCATTGTTCAGTGTAATCAATTCCCGGGGACCTGTATCATCCTCTCCCCTCCCCCC
>JAPZDZ010000001.1:12806676-12831413 GCA_029783805.1 Acanthurus tennentii | reverse complement strand
CCTCTATACCCCCCCCCCCCCCACACACACACACACACACACACACACACACACACACCCCACATCCCTCATCCCCCCTGCCTTTCCCTCTGCTGTGACAGCACATGAAATTTGACCTGTTACAGCAGACAACACAAAAATGTCTCATCTACAGCTTATTTACATTTCAGGCTGAAAAATATTTCATATACTTTAATGATATTTATTCTCTCTGCAACTCATGAATTGTTACGTTGTTATTAATTGTACACTTTGCATTAATTTAGTACATTTCTGTCACAGTGAGTTACTTGTTTCAACTGCATCAAAGCAGGGGTACCAAACTGAAATAATTTGCTTGCCCATGCTTGATGTGCAAAAGACAGTATATATATATATTTTTTTATGTGAGAACATTTTTAAAAAGCAGTGAGTTTAAGGCAATGACGCAATAATTGCCTTGCCTGTATACATTAGGAGACAGTCATGTCTGCTGCATCTGTGCTCTGAAGACTGTGATGTAAGTTATTATGGCTGATGCAGGCTGGCGTCAGAGATAAACCGGCGCTAGCAGAGACTGTGGCTCTATGGGCAGAGATAGGTGTTTGCAGCGATCATATGGAGCTAACTGATGGCAGAGTGAGTGAGTGGAGGACGCAGGGTTTTAATGGCACACCCACTCTACAGCCAATGCCCACTGTGCTGTTCAGATACAGTCAGCGCTGTGGCTCGCGCCAAATTGTTATTTCTCATAGTGAAAGCCTCAATGTGATGTGCTCATAAGAATTTTGAAAAGCTGTGTTCTGTAATAAACACCTGACAGGCAGTGGTTTGGTGGTCATGGAGACTACCCTTTGAGCAGAAGACCAGTCAACTGTAGGATGTTTTGGTTAGTCCAGCCCCTCTTAGCTTCAGAGGCACACTTTAAGCTGTGGAGTGAGGTGTGCTTAAGATTTGTCTTTTGTCAAGATATGGTTTGTCAGAAACATGGTTTAGGAAAATACTGTATTATGGTTCTTATTTACATTGTAAACGCTCATGATTAAAAATGCACAACATTTATCAGTGCTGTTAGTGGAAAATGTAAATTATTGACTTTTATCTATTGATATCGACTTAAGTGTGGCTGATAATAGAAACTAAATCCATTTTATCGACTTTACATATTACACCTACATTTACTGGGACAGAGGGTGGCAGTATGCATGTTAAATGTTAGTTTTTACCTGCCAATAAACGTAGAGGAAAAAGAAAACAAGCACAGTTGTCTTGCTTATACATTAAACTGCTGAACTTGTGTAGAGTAACACAGTGTAGACTAGAAAGCCAAACATTCCAGTGCCTGTGAAGATGTTTTTTAGTTTCAGAGGAAACTCTCAGAGGAATCATCTCTGCTCATTTCACGAAAAAAAACAAAAAACAAACATCATAAGAATGGGATTTTATTGGTTAAATCATTAGTAACACAATGAGAGGCAGGTGATTATCAGTTTCGCTATTTGCTGAAAATAATCTTGCCTCCCTTGTCATGATGATTCACTCTGTAATGTAATGCAGTGGCCACCGCAGCATAACTCTCCTTTATATTATCTTCCCTGACCCTGTATGAAAATATCTACTGGATCAACTGTGAACTTGATGCAACATACCAACAGCGAGCGCCCTGGCAGGCACCATAGACATGGGGCATTAGGCATTAGGTACTTGGCTGCAGACAGCAGTGGTTGGCTGGGGGGCAGGCTTGAATTAAAGATGCAGTATTTGCGTCATAGGTGAACTTCAGCAGGTATAGTGATCATATAGAAAGTTTTGTGTTACAGTCGCTAAGGTGTAAACGCTCAGACATGTCAGGTTGGTTGTTGTGTCCAAGTAGCAAAAAAAAAAAAAAAAGACAAGAAAAAAAACAGGCCAAAGGCAAATTAAGAATTTGAAAGATGCAAAATACATTTGACATTTTTCAAGGCTGGCTTTTAGCTATCACAGTTGCTTTCTTTCCCCATTCCTTCATGCTGATTTCAGAGGCAGAGACGACAAACCGTGTTTTGAAAAGAGGTTCAGAACAGTGATGTTATTGTTCATAAAATGAGACTCCAAATGTGAATTCCAGGCTACCAAATGTTTCAAAGGCCCGCTAAATCACCATCATTAGGCATAGTATCAAGGCAATTCAATAATCACATTTTTTAATCCTTTTTGATAACAAAGTATTTGCTTGAAAGCGATTATAGTTTTACTGCCCAAGTACTTAAAAAAAACAACAGTTTTAATTAACTATATTAATAGTTAGTATATAACTAGTATATAACTATATTAATTTATAAATTAACACATGTGCAAGTCTTCCATATTCCTTACATGAGTTTTAGTGTCTCTTCATGCAGAACATTTCATATTATGAAGAGACCAGTTAACCACAGCATTCTCAAAAGACACACTCATAATCATCATACATTTCACCTGTTCAGAAGTGCTTAAACTAGTGCACCAGATCTGACATGGTGTAAAACATCCATATGGTAACTAATCACCTTTAACTGTTTGTCAAAGCAAAGTCTGCTGGAACTGTGCTGCCCCACTGAAGGCTTGAAGTATCACAGAGGTAGTCTGTTCAGCTATGTATACAGTGTAGATCATTTATCATGTTTTGGACACATTAATAAGCAGTCCATGCAGATATTACAGTGCAGGTAGCTGTTAGGATGTCATAGAGCAGCAGAACAGTGAGAGAAACAAGCTAAAGGTCACATTCAGGAAGACATTCATGCAACGTTACTCTCCAAAACAGACCTTGAAGTAACAACTGCTCTGAAGTGCTTTGTGGGTGTCCTTAAGTTGATATTACCATGATACTGTAGTTGATACTGTAATTGCCCATCCAGAATCTGGTGTGTTAGATGCTTCATGACAACAGTGATGTAAAAGTATTAAGAAAAAAGAAATAACAAAGGCATTCAGACTTTGGAATTTAAAAGAAGTTGTTTTGAATGTTATTTGATAAAGCAGATTGGGGTAGTCGTAGTGTGTTTGGTATTTTGTGAGTTGTATAAAATATATACCATGTGTGTTTAAAGAGAACTTTTGTTTAAATTAATTTCATTTAAATTTTTTAATTACCCTTTTACTATTTTCTTCCTCTTGCCAATCATAATTTAGCACTATTGCTGACATTCTTTTAGAGGTCTTCCCCTTTTGTACTTAATTTGCTTTATTTATGAACAGAAGTGCTCTTTTCAGAAGTGCCATAACAACGTAATACCTAAAAATTTAAAGTTCTGCCAAAAAGTGATTGTATACTACACAAATCTTGGTCAGCTGAGCACATGAGGACCTCACCTTTGCTCCCCTTAGGTCTGTTTAGTAAACCTACCTCAGGTTTGTTTGTGTGACTCTGACTCATCTGACAGTCAGCCAGTGTTCCAGTGTTTATGCCATGTGGCATCTGTCTCAGGTGATGTAGGCAGAGCTCGCCAAGCTCCAGGTTTATACTTACAGATGTAAAATGCTGATCTCTGGTGGTTCCAGCGATACACTCTGACCCCTGCACTCTGTTAGCACTGCCTGCTGAGTCAGCTCGTTCTGATGAAGAGATATTGAGGGGAAAGTAACTTAATACCCCAATTACTCTGAAAACCTGGTGACAGTGTGTTTAAACTGCATGAAAAAAGGAAGTGTAGATTTATTTTTTTTTTAAATCTTAAAATATGTTCATTTATTTTATATATTTAGAATTTTATTACAACATTTTTTCTACCTGCATTTGTACTTTAGTTTTCAACCATCATTTAGCTTCATGTTTGTTGCATGCATCAATTACAGAAGATAAGTATGTACAAAAAGAGAAAATATCCTGTGCTCAGTTGTTGAAATAGGGGTCATGTGACTGTTGCATCCTGTGATGAAGGTCACCCTCCTTGGGATGCCTTTGTATTAATGTAATGTTATTAACATTATTGATACAATCATTATAAAAGGGGGATTTTTCATTTCTACACAAAGTACAACATAATCGTAATTGACTATGGAGAGTGTGTATGTGTGTTACAGAATAATGTGGACACAACTACCTTAAAAGGATTTCCCTCCAACACATGAGGGCAGATATTAAGTACAGATGATACTGTTTCTTGTCAAAAATACATTATCTGTTCAGTTTGAGCCCAGTACAGTGCTCAGCTCAAATCAAATTCACTCCCTTGGCTACATTTTTTGTTCAGTCTTTCTTCAGCTCATCTGGTTTTCTGTACTCTTTTCCACTGATTCACAAAAGTTGTGTCTCACTCTTTTGGATTCTCTCTTTCCCACTTTTTCTTTGTTGCCCCAACAGCAGGTTCTCCATGTTAGTCTCTGATAGCATGCTGGCCTCATGGCAGGACAACATTCTCACTTCATAATGTGTGCACTAAACACCAGGAATTCCAACATAAGGAACAATGAAACACCCCTGTAGGAAGCTAGGGTGGATTATTCTCACAGAGCATCAACTTATAGTCCTTGAATGTTGTAATAAAATACTTTTTTGGCCTCTTAAATCCTGTGGCATTGAGACCCTGGCCTGTTATAGTGCTGCAAACTGTTAGCATGGTTGCTGTGAAAGTATGCCCACGTATTGTAGTAGGAAGCGTTCACTTGTCCATTGTCTGGCCATAACAAGGGAAGTGGATTTTTGCACACTTGTGGGCTATTGCTGAATAAAATGTCAGAACTGTTGTACAGTCTTGAACATTTAATCATTCAGGAATGTCCAGGAAAAATATATTTGAAAGGATTTGAATATAAACCTGAGAGAAAAGACAAACACAGCTTTAAACCGAACTTAAATTGAACGTTTCTCATACAAAGATCCAAAAGCTGCACTCTTAAATTTCTAATTACTAGAGGACAGAAAAACTAAAAAAAAAAAAAATCCCTTACAGACACCCAACTTTGGCTTATTATGGCACTATAGTTGTAATGATAATAATTTTAGCAAGCAGTTGCCTACTTACACATTCAGCAGACATAAGACAACATTACTGATTCATGCAAATCATTTTTCCATGTATCTGCCATCTGATGCAAGGGTATTATTTACCTCATCTTTTTTCTCTAGTTTGGTCTCCTCCTACACTGGTTAAGATGTGAGAAAATAGTCTGTGTATTGGTGTTGCTGTCTTTGTCTCTCTGCTGTGTGGGTAATCAGCTTTTTTGCAGAAACAACTTCCTGCTGCAGCTAGAATCAAAGGTTGACGTAAGCACACTGAACTACAGTGTGAAGCTGAAGCTGTGAAACCTCAAAATTGATCTTTAAGAGGCAAACACATCTCTCTGGGTTTGTGTGTGGGTGGGTGGGTGGGTGGGTGTGTGTGTGTATGTGGTGATTAATGCAGAAATGTTTACAAATGATAATGACAACTTGATAATTTGTGAACTTGTATCACTTAATTTTTTTATCAAACCTTGTGAAATATATGTCCAATAGGGGTGTAACTGAACATATGGATCCCTCCCATGTGTCCAGCCCTTTTGGAATGAAACTGAAGCCAACGTGAAAGTGCTGAAAACTGCAGTTCCTCAAAAGTCTGTTGAGGCTGGCCAACCCCTATAGACTCCCTCACTAAAATGTCCAACTTTCTAGCAGAAATAAACATGTTTATAACCTATTAAGTAACAGTTTAAGTCTTGATAGCTAATACTCTTGTTCATGACCACTGCAGGGGGGTGAAATTTCATTTAAGTTACTCATTTAAATTGAATTAAGGCTTAAAGTTTTGCATTGTTAAGGGCATGACTGCTTTGAGTGACAGTAAGCTCCCATTATAAAGATAGATTGCATGATTGTGTGTAATTACATCTTTAGCAATATCTGCTGCCTTCCCTTTGACAAACCTATGACAGTTTTTTATCGATTAAATTCTAGTCTATTACTGGAGATATGTTACCCATCAGATAGTGCCACGTGTGTTTGTGGGTGTGTGTGTTTAGGGGTAAGGGGTGGGTATCAAGTCAGACTAGTGGTGAGACAGAACTAGGTGCACACATCAGAGCCAAAGTAGCAAATCTCAAAACGGATTTAACCCTGACCTGATCCAGAAAAAGTATCCAATCTCTTGCTCTGAATTGTGTTGGGATCCTAACTTTGAGTTTTGTGATCCATTAGACCACGATTTTCTAGCCAGGATCGTTAGACCAAAAAAAAAACCAAACAAAAAAAAAAACAGGTCGCTGTGAGGCATTTTGAAAAGTACATGTGGGACCCCTGTATGATGCTGACCTTTACCTCTGTGATCTAAGCCAGGCCTTCGCACCACGACCGGTAGAGTAGAAACGGACAGGCTGCAACATGCCCTTTGTTGCTATGGAGCACACAAACAGACTCTAACTAAAAATCTGCTCAGAAGTGTGCAGTAAACTTAGTTAAATTACACTTACCCAGTTTAACCATAAGTTATTTGAGTGTGTTCTCTGATAACTTAAAGAGCAACTAGACAGACAACTGTTGAGCTGCCTCAGAGTTCCCTGTCAGGTATTGATTCTGACCTTTAACTTGACAAGTGTACAAGTGTAAGCTTCTTAAGCTTTTTTTTTTTGTTTAACCCTCCTGTCACCTCAGCTTTGATGGCAGCTTCGTGAAAGTGATTCGCAACGTAGAAACGAGAAGCTGCTTACAGCCAACCTCACTCACTTGCTTGTAAATGATTTACCCAACACGGGATTTCTGTTATGGTGTCTTTTCTCACTGTTCTTTGTGTCTGTCTCTACTTCCCTGTTGACTCCTCCTCCCACTGCTCAGCTCTGATGGATGGCGTTTGTGTTCACATGCTTGTTATTGGCCAGAGCTCCAGGGCTCAGGCGTTAGGTTGTGTTTATGAGAGGAGCCTGCACTGATTCCATGATAAAACCAGATGTTCCCTTACAAGGCTTCGAGCCTCCCTCATCTAGCTCTCATGTCCATATCAGGTATAACCTTCCTGTTGTACTCAGGCCTCCCAGCCTCCAAACTATAGCTTGGTGTTGAGCTCCACAGTGGTCAAAAAAGGTTGCGTGTGAAGGACATAGATCACATGTTTACTCTTTGATAGAGAGAAACAGTCTAAGTTAGAATATACTGGAAATATGGACTCTTTGTTTTAATAATACCTTACAGAATATAAATATCTACGACAAATTACTGGCTAAAAAAATGCAAAATACTGCAACATAAACACCAACATAGCAGCAGTTTCTGCATTTTTGTGACATAATGTGCTATTAAAGTTAAAATTGATCAGTAGCTTATTCTTTGAGTTTAGAAGTTGTGTTTGATATTTTTGCTTGATAAATAAGTGTTGCCAATTAATTTTGTGTTATTAGCTATCACTTCAGCCACCCAATTATACAAAAATTAACAGCTTCTCCTGTCCCCTATGAGCATGTCCAAAATATTCCATCCCGTCTTTTTTAATGAAGGCTCATTACAAAAAAATTTGCTGCAGCTGCCAAGACCAGTTATATACTTAAGAATTCAAACAACTAAAACATGAAGTGAAACGTCACACCGTACCTTACTCTTACTCATCTATCAGATTATAGTCTCACTGTTATCAGATTGGCTCCATGTTAACATACTGCCTATCAGATGCCAAAACACTCGACAGTAGGTGATAATACTGTTATATAATAAACTATAGTGACGTACACACTAGAACTATGTTGTTCACATTACACAGTAATCTACCTGGAATGTGCACTGGCACTGATTTGAGAATTTGGTTTGTTGCCTTATGACGTCATAATGCATTGTTGTAAAAGTTAAGCAAGGTGCAGTGTTTTCACCAGACTGCCGGGTGATGATTGTACCAGACTCATTGAAATGAATAAGGAGGCTGCAGATTTGATGCAGTTCCATTATTGGTCTGAACAAGGCATCAGGGTTTCAAGAGTTTGAGAAGTAAAAAAAGAAAAGATCAGATCACTTCAGGATCCCATGTACCTGCCAGTCCCCTGACCCCATGTTTTTTTGTCAATAAAGGAAAATGAAAAAAAAAAAAAAAATTTAAATTTCATAATTGCCTGCCAGTGAAATCATCATCTATCTCGCCATAAGCTGTAACTATTGCCTTGCTACACTGCATCTGTCACAAAGCTGCTTTGATCCTAAAATTTAGCTAACTAGCTAGCTTGCATGGTAGCATCTAGGTAGCTAGAGCTAACTCACAAAAACTGACACATAAGAAGGAAAGCCTGACAAGCATACTAACAACCCAGATGACAAAAGCTCTGCTGCAAAAAAATCCCCAAAACTCCTGGCCAAGTAAAACTCACAGGTATGAGGCAGTATGGATTTACCAGCACTGTAATTTTGCCATAGCAGTGTCAGTGGATTTTGAATACATCCTGTAAAAGTGGGGACCCAACTGTAAACTCATGTTGTTTAACAGGTCTTGGCATGGAAAAGTTTGGGAATTCCTGGTTTAACTAACTAACTATTAGGTTAATTTCATCCCTTAACTTTTGTTTTTATCTTAAGCAATCACAAAGACAGATTGTAAACTTTATGTATATATATTGTATGTATGATGTTAGTTTCTTGTCCCGGACAGTAAAGCTGTCTGGTCCAGGGCTTCCTGGGCACAGTTTCAACAGAACACATTTGGCACTGTGATCACTTTTGCCTCTTGGCATATATTAAGGTTTTGATAATACAAACTTTGAACTTGCTAAAAAGCAACCTTTGGCCTGGCAGAGGAAAATCCAGCTGTAAGCAAAGAAAACAAAACAGATACTGGACAGGGCCATATTTGCTAACTTATTGGAACTTAATAAACAACTGCTTAAATGTTTTTGATGACATATGAAGCCCTCCTCAGGCTCTGATTGTACACTCTGTGCGTCACAAGGTCAATGGTGCTTTTAATAATTGCTTGTGTTAACACTGGGTAAACCTGGGTTATTTATATGAACCTGCAGGTCAGCAAATCAATGTCAGCAGAAAGGACTTTGAGAAGTACTATTCAGAGTATTTACACTTGGGCTTTCTGCCACCACTCTCCAAAGGTCATACATGCCTACATTGTTGCCAATCTCTTGTGATAGCGATGTATTGCGCGTTGCAGGTCAACATAAAATTTAAGCTCAGATGAAGTGTAACCTGCATACATAGCCTTCACTGCAGACAACCTGCAACTATTTATAGGGGCATGATTTACTGAATGGTTGCCAGTAACTATGGGGCCAAAGTCAAGCACGGATTAAATCCCTTTGCATGGAATATGTTTTGTTGTAATCCTTACAGCTGTAAAATGGCACAATCTTTTGACTTTTCTGTTGACTTGCATTGGAGCTCATTTTTAGGTTGGTCTGTTTGCAGTCACCTTCTTGAACAGTACCTGTGTAATTTATGGCTTAAATCCCTTTTAACTAGCTGTGTTAATGAATACATGTGTGAAGACCTCTACTGACAGTAAATCCGAACAGCAGCTCTGATGCAGGGGACATAGTTTCAAACACCAACAAAACCAGTCCTTACGACTTACCAGTTTATTAGATTATAAGTTTCGTAGGCCTGGTTGATAATTAATGATAGCCATATGCACAAACAACGAGCACAGAAAAAGAGATGACCTCTGGCTCAGCAATTAGGAAAAGTAGTTTATACGTGCAATCTGTGGCAAAACGAGCACAGAACAACTATTCCAACCAGTTTTCACTGAAGTAGACAAAATCCTGGGACATATTATAACCAATGAAAATTTAGAGTAAATTTAAGAAAAAAAGATTATTAAATTCTGAATTTTGAAGAAGTATAAGCGATAAATAGAATAAATTGTCTATTCTCAAATTTACTTTTTGGGAGTCGTGAGGCAATGACTGCCTTGCCTTCATTTACAACAAATTACTGTTAAAAGTAGTCAATAGTTATCAATATCAACTGATATTAGACATTTTAATATGATAGATTTTTCATTTTAATTTTCCATTCTTGATTTTTCTTTTTGTTGTTGTTGTTGTTGGTATTTTGAAATTACTGGATAGCAAACGGTGGAATTTGACGAAGGAAACAGAAAGTTGAATGCTGTTTGTCAGATTCAAATACAGTTTCTTTTGTTTTTCTTTTTATGGTTTTGTAGGTCATGAAAACACAGCTACTGTTGTGCAGGCAGTATTTTGCCAGCATTTGTAGCTGCCTACTGAGTTTTGGTGTTGAGTACAATCAAAAGTTAGGGGAGGTTTGAGCATGAAACACACCATTGTGGGAAAAAGTTCATCATTGACGTACAAGTGTTGACCTTAGTCAGATTGACTCGCACTTCATCTGTGTGAGTCAATGCTGACAGATCTTTCTGTCTCTTGTGAAGCTACAAAATTCTTTGTCAGAACAGTGCACCTTGTTATTTACATCTCCTAAATTGTAAGGGTGTATTTGTCACCTTTTTTAATTTCTTCAATCCGCAGAGGGCTTTTTTTAATGATCAACAGTCATAATTACAATAACCCATTAACCATTAAAGTGCAGTCCAGATTAAGTTTGTTTAACTGAACATTAAGGCTACCTGACAAATATAATTCTGCTTGATGTGTTTTTGTAAGTTTGTCAAAAAATTGCATTTTTAACTGATAACGTTGCTGTGTATTTGTATTAATAAAAATTGCAAAATCCTTAACTTTTAAAACTTTTGTAGAAATATCATAAAAATATAATAGAATTTAATAAATTAATACGATTTTGATCATTTATCTAAGTCAAATACATTTTTACTTTTTTGTGTTAATGAAATTAGGCTAGATTTCTGAAAAAAAAACTAACTTTATATCATTAAAACAGGTGCATATCACACATTATTTACAGTGTTTTTCTTTCGTAAACTTTTGAAATGTAGCATTTTTTGTACCTTTATGCTGCTTTATGACATGCAGCCTGACATTTTGTCTGCTATTTTAGTGGCATCTCCTCAACGTCAAGCATGGCAGATGCCAAGTAGCTGCTGCCCCATTTTTTTAGAAAAGGCTCCATCATGACCTCTTTGGCTTTCCTCCCACTGCTGTACATGTATGAGGCTCTGCTCACTCTGCTGTAATTATTTTTGGCACTGTTGCTGATTCCATTGCTGTTTTCATTTTTTAATTTATGGTTGGGATGTGGTGTAGAGCATTACAAATCTTAAATCTGGAATCTGCAAAACTGGAAGTGTGCTGTGACTCCTGTGCGATGGAGTCTGAACTTCTTGCATTTTTCATTTCATGTTTAAAACAAAACTGATATTGAAATCTTTGATAAAATGGCTCTGGAAAAGTATTTTTCTTTACTATTTTCTTGTCAGTATTAACTGTTGATCAGTGACTGAGAGCAACTCATGTTAAAAACTCTGAACTGTCTCTCTAAATCAGCCCCTTCAGAGAGACTGGGGGATTAACAGAATAGTGCAATACAGTGTAACTTACTGTAATAGTTGCATAAGTAGAGAAGAGACGTGAAATAAACTGACAGATTCAGTAATGTACGTTACACAACAGAATCTAAGTTTTGCTGTAAGTAAGTAACATAAGTCTCTGTTGATAAAGAGCAAAGAGCCCCTTCCTGAGGAACATTATGGCCTCATTACATACAGAACTCTATAAAGAGAGATATTATTTTTTGATCCCATTTGAATTTTGCTGTCAGTCACACATGAAAACCACTGTGTGCACTGACTTAAGAAAAGGTGTGTTTATTTATCTATTTTTTTGTTGTTTGTTTTTAATTTTCAGTTTTTATTTGTTGGTAATATTTTCTACCTTCTAAAGCTGCTCAGTCTTGCTTAAACTTATGCAGGTATGTTGCTCTAAGGTATCCACAGCATGCACACGTGAATTGATTTTATCCAGAAAGAGTTTTTGAAACCATGTCTGTGACGCATTCCTCTTGTGTTCGAGCACCTGTCATCTCATAGTGGGTGAGAATGTATTGCTCAAAGACACACAGGTCAGTTGGGGACGGGCTCAGGAATCCTCCCAGTCATCATCTGCATCGATAACCATCTTGCAGTGCATGATGTCTCAATGTTTTTGCTGCGGCAGGTTGAGTTCCTTCTGTTTCCTTTAACAATTCTTTCCTCAACAACAGCTATAACAGAAGGTTCTAACAATCTTATTGCTCAATCTTGTTTCTCGTTCTGTGTTGACCTTTTGATATTTTTTGAAGGATAGTGCACTGTATTATGGTAACGATGTATTCATGTTTACAACCACAAGTAACCACAATAGGTTTTGTCAGATGAATAGATGAGTATAAATGGCTTACTTCTCGTGCGTCACACTCAGCGTTAAACAAAACGCAGAACTTCACTGTGGGTTTGCAGTAAATATGTTGTGCCATCTAAATCTCAAGGATGTTAAAATATAAGTTAGACAAATTTATTTCTTGAATTTAATATTTTGAAAACAGCTGAGAAGTTTTTTTTTTAAAAAATGGAAAAATAAAGTACAAATAGGTTAATGATAATCAGTACAGTGCTCGAGGATTCAGGCATCCATCTATATTCTTGGCCTGTTCTCTTTTTGGAGGATGCTCAACGGTTCCTGGTCACTGAGACACACTGTAAATCTGACAATGTGAAAAGTCTGCAGGGACAGTTGAGTATCTTCCAATGCTTTCTCCTGAAATGAGGACACACCTGCAGCCTCAGAGCAGCCTGCTCGATGTCTAGTCTTACTTTCCCTCCCTGAGCCTCCAAGTGTTTTCACAGTAACTCATCCCTCGCCAATGATTTCTCTTTTACAACTATAGCAAGTACAGACTTAAGGCCACTGTGCCCTTTTTGTCCTCTTTGAGATTTCGTACCCCAAATCCCAAACCTCCTTGTCAATAAAACAGGTGTTTGAGCTGAAATCAGACTTTACGTCTTCACTTCTTAAAGATTGGCTGATGAATTTGGCCCTTTCTTTACACTGCTGTGCAGAACTTTCACCAATACTGTTACTGTCCGATAAAACCACAGCAGTTCCATTTCCCTTGGACTTGTCCAGTCCCTTGGCCTTGGCAAGATCATAGCATTAGGATTGAGCACCATCCAACTCGGTTTAGCGCAAAGATTTGTCTTGCTACTTGCCAGATGGTTCTTGGTGCACAGTTGTAACTCCTTCACTTAGTTTTTTCTGTTGGTCTTGTTCTGGTCTATCTAACTTTTTCACGAGGACACAGTTGGCTCACAAATTCACAGCAGCCAGGAAGCAGACTACAAATGCTATCTTCCAGGCTTCAAAGGAATCAGTGGGTGTGTATCTATAAGCTGTGCGTTGTGCATCTCCTGACTCATGTAAACAAAATGCCTGAGTAAAACCGCAAGCTATGCTTCCAAGATAGAAGATGAGAAAGAGCTGCGCAGGCAACTCGTTCTGCTGTGACCTTTGCTGACCTGAACCAGACGGGCTTGGATGTTGAATTAGTGATTTATCTGATTAATTGTTACATTTTGTGCATAATTCTTTTGGACTGTTTGTAGCGTTACAGCATTTTGCAGCTTTCATTAGATTTAATGCAGTCCCAAGAACAAAATTCTCCTGCAAGATTTTGCCAGTTTCAGTTAACTTCATAAATATTAGCTTGTTCTGGTTGCATCTCTTGGGAAGAGTCTTGACTTGAGATCTCAATTTTCAACAAAAAAACTAATAATACTCTTTTTTTTATCCCGTGATTTTATGCTAATTATTTTTATCCTATTAATTCCTGATTTAATCTGTAGAAAAAGGTAAATTTGGTGACATCAGATTGGGAACTCATGCAAAACTATATGGTCATAAATCTCATATTTTTTTAATATTAAGCTACTAATAAATACTTGCAAAACCCTGAACACTGAATGTGGCTGAAAAACAGCACAACAGCACAGTATATCTTCCTCTTGACAAAAGTCAGTCGTATGACCTCAGGCTTGATGTGTCTACATTGTGGATAAAGGCATTTAAATATTCGACTTTGAAAGCCTGCCATATTACAAGTAAGACGTCTGGCATTGTTTTTTTAGTCTACATGTTTGTGATGAGCATGTCACATTTATACTCATTAAACGTGACATGATGCTGTGATATGAAAAGGAAACACCTGAGGTTTTTTTTTTTTTTTCATTTTTTGAAAGTTGATTTACATTGCGATAGAGACTTAGACAGATCATGTAATATAATGAAAACTCTCTCATAAATTAAGCACAATATTTCAGTGTATGCAATTTGATGGTTTATTAAAATATATGCATACACATCTGCCCCAACAGCTGTCCCATTAGACTGTTGAGCAAATTATCAAAAACTAATTTATCCTCTCAGTTCTTCTAGTTCCAGCACTCCTTTCAAAGAGCAAAATCTAAAATTGACTCAGTGTACCTGAATCCAGACTTTTTGTTAAGTCACACCAGAGCACCCTCTGTACCAGGGTTCTGTGCTGTTGGCCTTAAAGAGCACATGGGAACATGGTGTCAAGTAACCTAATACAATTCAGCTACTGCACGCTGGATCGTTGTTGCATAGTGAGCTGCCTGTACTACACTGTGCTTTAGATCAGCTTACCTTATGGTATCACATGGCATGTGATACTTGTAGCAGATGATATTACTATGTAGCATGTTAGATAAAGATGGCTTGTACGGGATCATCTTCAAAATGGATCATTAAAGGCTAACAGGGTGATCATCTTTACTTGATAAAATGTTACATGAACAGGTGGCCAGATTTCTTTTTATAACAACATAGACATAAATGCAAATGCACAATATAAACATTTAAGCATATATTGACAATTTTAAAAACCTCCATTATAAAGCAAGCTAAAACTGATTTTCTGAAACAGGTAAAAAAAAAAAAAAAAAAAAAACCTCCTTTCAAAACTTGACAGTTAAAATTTTGTCCTGCTTGTTGCAAACTTCTACAGCATGCAAAACATAGTGTACAATCACTTTAAATGTTAGTTGTGTTCTGTTAAATTTGGTGTTACTTTGAGAAAATTCAGCACTCAGTATTTAATCCCTACCATTTGCTACTTGCTTTCCTTAAATTTCCCCACGCCCTGTGTTTTCTTTAACGCAGCATGTTATTTCACCTTCTGATTGTTCACTGTGCATTTTTATGAAGTAAGTTTTTTTGGTGATATGAGCCCAGCAACAGGAACCTTTATCTTTTGCTCTTTATGTAGACAAACACCAGTTGCAAACAGGTACAACATATCAGGCCCTGAAATTCTCCAAACGCAGTGTGACGTGGCGCTAATTCCATAGCTTATTTTTTTTAATGCTCTTCATTAGCCTGGGTGTCTCCCCATTGAGCTGGCTTCTATAAATAACCACAAAGTTTTCCAACAGGAAAATCTTGGGTGCCATTTATAAAAAATGGGTGAAAATCTGTAGTGCAGTTTCTATAGCTGTTATTTCAGTCTGTTGTGATATAGGTTTTTCAGAACCATTTTTATAACCAGACTAACAAGATAGACTTTGTAGACTTTTTCATGTGTTGAATGGTTAGAATATTTAGTAATTTATTTGTAGTTGTTTAATTTTTTTTTTTTTTATTTTTTTTTTTTTTACTGGATTAGTGCCAAATAGGACAAATGGTGCACGATGTACAAAGAAAGAAGTACTTAAAAATAGTCCCGATGACACCAATAGATGCTGGCTTTTGCAGGGCAGGCACTGAACAACACAGGGCCAGTGAAGTGGTAGATGAGTGTGAAAGAGAGGGATGACATTTTGCATGGGCTCCTTTCCCTGGTCAAAGAATTTTCCATGGTCTTGCCAGGTTGCCCTGACAACACTGGTGACAGCCATTGGAAGACTGGCCACCTGAAGTACCATGAGTTCTCCCGTCAGGCCTGTTGGCCTGCGGGCTGGTGATGAGCCAGGCAAGACAGAGGCAGAAAGATTTTTACAAGTCTTTAGTCCCGTAGATTGTGTAGCTGGTTGCATGTGGACAAAGAACTTAATCTCTTCTCAATTTTCAAGGGCAGCTGCTTGAACCTAGGGATATTGGCTCTATAAAGGATATGAACCCTAACCCAGTGGTTGTTTTTTTTAATTAAACATAGAGCAATAAATGATGCACATAATTGAAAATACATCCTTATGATAGTATACCTAATGAAATTTTGCTTTCTCATTAGCTACATTTTCAGTATTTCTCTGATATAAAAAAATTGTCCATGTTTCTGCAAGATCTTAACAAAGAATATATCATCAATTTAATGAAACAACAAAAGATACATTGCAAATTTATTAATTAATAAACTTTCTTTTTTTGTCAAAAAAACATAAAACTTGGACAGTTCCATTATTTTAAAACCTGGACCCTATTTCTACATATTTTGCGATCTGAATGACAAATAAACACAAAGAGTTTTATAGTTACACCATTACATTTTACATTAATCTAAAACTTTCTGTCCTTTTACTGATATCGAACTTTTTAGTTGTGCTTCCTGTCTTTTGTTTGCTGTCATTACATTTTGCGGAGTGTTATTCAAAGCCCTCTTGCCACTTTAAAGATATCTTGACCACTTCCATGTAATCGAAGTAGGTTGACCTTGGTTGTCAGTAACTTCCTCATCTTCGGTATGGGGTTAATGTGAGTTCACTGTTGCAGTCATTTCTTTTCTTGAAAACATTTTGTGTTTATCTGTGATATCCTAAGATGATAGAAAAGTCAGATTAACTCTTTATCATAGAGACTTGTTGTTGACTGGTCACCTGCTGTAAGAAAGACATGCAGTCTTGTAAAGAAAAGTTAATCATGAACATTCGTGCGACCTTTTAATGGAGTTTGTTTTAGTTGAGTCAAGCACTTTACTGTGGTTGTTAATTTTTATTAGTAATTTTTTAGCACAAAATACATTTTGGAAATAAAAGAAAATGTTGTAACTATGTTAAATTGTTTTTTATTTTTAGAGTCGGTTCTCCGTAGTCTTCATCTCCGTATTCAGTCTGGGTCAAAAGTTCAGAGACAGTAGTGTTTTTTAATCCCAGGCTGCTCCTTCCTTTAGTCACCTCAGCTGCTGGCCTACCATCAGCTAACACTGCCTGAGCTTTGGCACTGTGCTCTGGGCCCGGCCATATCCAAGTGAGACACATGCACACGCACACACACACACACACACACACATACACACACATGCAAACACACACACACACAGACACACACACACTCTAAAGACCTCTCATCTGGTTAGCTCTCTTTCCTGAACAGACTGAAAGGAATCAAGCCAGCCTTTGCTTTCTCTTCCTCTGTCCATATCATCTTTTCTTCCCGTGCGTGTCTTGACAGCCAGAGCCCTGTCCTCATTATCAGCATGTGCATGTGCAGAAGGCTGCTGACGCTGTGTGTGTCGCTGCAGACTGACGTCAGTAGTGCCCTGCTTCTCTCCATACAAATGCACTGCCTGCCTGCCTGCCTGCCATTGATACCTTTTCTCTGTCCCCAGCGCTCTTATTAGCGTGTTTTTATCACTTCTAGCACCTCAGAGTCCAGCTAATATGACACACAGGTGTAACAAACTGGCTGTCTAATAGCCCGCAAAGGCTTTTTGCATTCTGTTAGGGAGCACTTGTATCATGTTAAATAACTGTGCATATGAGGTGCTATTTTTATTGTATGCTATATTTTCCGGTGCATTTAAATACATGTTGCATGTTATGTTTGATTGTCTATTCTCTCTGCGTAAGTTTCTACATATTTGATTTGTGTCTGTTAATTTATGTAGCTGTGCACAAACAGAGTGCAGTAATTTCCCTTTTAGAAATACAGTATCTGCATCATAAATAATCTCCATACACATGCACATACGTGTGCAAACAGTGTTGCACAGAATGGGCAGACACACTGGATAAGGCAAGTTGTACAAGTCAAACAAGCTCTGTCTGTGAGCGTGTGTTTTAAAATCTAGTCTAAAAGTATGAATGTTATGTCTGTTTTATCTACAATGAGCAGTAGAGGAAATATTTTTGACATTGTTGCAAAATGTCACCGTTTTCTCACTGTAAATAAGCAGTAGTCCTGACATGATGAGACTATTTACAGTCCTCAGTTTTTTAACTAGTAGCTTTGGTTTATAGCATGATTTATAGTAATTTATATTGTCTACCTTTGTCAGTGGAATAAAGGTAACAATATCACTCTGAATTACTGATGCAAGGTTAGCACATTATAGTTAAAGCCATCCAAAATTTAACTTATGTGATAGTAAAAGCAAAATTAGGATGATGATGATAGTTGTTATTATTCTTGTTGTTTTTTATCATTCTTTTTAATAATTCAGCTGTATTTTAATTGTTTTTTTAACCACATCATGTGCCCACAGTAGATAAATTTTTAAGACGGTCACCTGATTTAGCAAGATAAGTTGTAGATATGATTACAAGATAAATATTGAGATATCCTTTCTAAAGTAGCTGAGTCATAGTAATTAAAAATTGTTAAAGTACTTATACTTCAGTGTACTTGAGAAAAAGCCTGCTTCATAGTTGCTCCTAAAGGTCTTAATGTCTTTTCTCGTTGTGCATGTCTGCAATCCATGTGTGTGTGTCTGCATGCATGCAGGTGTCTTTAAGTGTTAACAGCTGAGTTGTGCGTCTCTGGCTGTGTGTCTGCCCTCATGTTCACATGTTTTCATAACATCACTAGAAAATATCTCCTGTTCATTGAAAGATTTTAATCTCATCTCTTACAGAGGGCCCATGGTTGTTGTTGTTGCTTGGCACACGTGTTAATGGTGGTGTGGTGGTGGTGGTGGTAGCGCCCATTTAGCCAGCTTTTCCTGTTTCTGTGCTGTGTGAGAAGATTTCCATGTTTTTGTGTGTTTGCGTGCAGAGGTAAAGAGTATTCTGCAGTGATTAAGAGAGATTGTAGATATGCTACGCTAAATATTTTGACGCTCTAAAGACTTTTGACTTGTCAGTGTACGTGTGTTGTCTGAGAGGGACGGTAAAAAGTGGAATTGTCAACTAAACATGATCCTTTAGTTGAGTTTGATGAAGGCCAAGCGCATAAGTTGTGTCTACATTTGACTTTTTTTTGTAAATGTGTCTGGTTTCTGTCTTTAACTCTCTCTATACCCTCCTTAATGGTATCGTCTCCTTCAGCTTTTACCCGTCTTCCTCTCTGTTTCAGCCTGTCTGTGTCTCTCTGTAAACAAGCAGAAGGCCAACAACTCTGTCCTCCGGCCGTCTCCCGCTATCCCGTTGCCATGGTGTATGGAGCATTGTTTGCTGGCCTCTATGTCGGGTTGCCATGGCAGGGCTTATTTGCCATAATAAATGTTTGGCAGCATTGTACAGATGCTGATGACAAACACCCAACATCCCACTTTGATCAATGAAACAGTTACTGATTAGAGGAGATGGGTTGGAGCCGCTGATCTATTTAACAACCTGTAGTTAAAGCTTTCATGTTCTGTATGTAGAACAGGCGGACACATGTATGAATGACATCAAATAATCATATCACAAAAATCTGAGAAAAACTGGAAATAAAAAAGATTTTTTGCCATTTAAATTTTAGACTTTTGGCTGTAAAATATTTCTTATTCAAACAAAAAATTGGCCATTAAATTGTTGAGAAGAGGACATTTGTTTTTTTCAATGCAATTTAAATTTAAACTACAAAAATCTAATTCAAAGCTGTTCCCTAAAATGAAGCGAATTTGGTTTAATAAATAAATTCCATTATAGTGTCTTATTGAATTTCTTGATACAGCTGAAAATAACTGACTGATTTATTCAGTGGACAAACCTGACACATTTTAAATGTTTCTGCCTGACAAAATGAAGACTGTGTGAGATGGTAAAGAAAAGAATATACAGTGTGAGGATGTGTGTTTTTATGTTAAGTTCACTTTGAAGAGGTGCTTTTTAAATGAGTCTTAATCCTCTGTGTCCCACCCCCTTGTGGTGTGGGTTGATATTGCATGGTGGCTTTTTAAAAGCAGTGTCTAGACCTTACATGACTACCTACTGTGTTTCTTCACATTAAAATTAGAAGATAGACTATTAGTCTGGGTCTTTTTTTATCACCAGTCACAGATCAGACAAGATTTCCAGAAATATTGTACTTAGTGTTTTCAGTTGTCATTTGTCATTAGTAATAGTTTTTAATTCTTAAATATAAAAGGCCCAAAAATGTTTAAAAATAGAATGTGTTTGTAAAGAAAATCAGCAAATGTGCAAAAGATCAATTAAACTGTGTTATAAATTAATCAAATTGCAAACTCCATTACTTGATTATATCAAAGTTATATTGTGCTTAAAGTTGAACTTCAGGTTTAACTTATTTCAGGCTCAGCAACTTAGTGTTACACAACGTGCACCAACTTTAACTATACACTGCTGTAACGTAAGAGAGCTCCTGTTTGGTTACCAACAGATAGCGTGGAAATGCTGCCGATTGACGTAGTTGAAGCCAGATAAGATCTCAAAGCCCCATTGTCGACGCACCATGGTGGTTTTAGTGGTTTGCCTTTTTTTTCTTTTTGCTTTCAGTGAAAGGCCTCAGTCTGCTGTCGCTAAGGCAGTGTGCATTAGCATACCTGTAGTAGAAAGTGCATCGTGTGGTGCAGGAAGTCCTTATTGTAAACTGTTACTACATTGTGTGTTTAGATAACAGGCAGAATAGACTAACAGTTAGCAGCTAAATGCTGACCTACCAGTGCCCCTTACTAAAAAAGTCATAAGGCAGTCTGCTAAAAGTAGGGCATAGGTCACAGCCTGTGCTCTTTCTTCGTAAAATATATTTAATACATCTGTCATGCACAAACACATTTGCAGTGTTGACAATAAACTGACTGTTGATATGTTTCTTTTGTTTTTCAGATGATCTTGTGGGACTGGGATCTGAAACACTGGTACAAGCCACAGTATCAGGTCAGTGCTGTGTTTATTTCAGCTCGCACGTTTTGGAAGTTTACAAGTCCATGTGCGTGGTTCATTCAGGTTACACACTGATAATGCAGGTCCTTTCAGATAAAGTGGTTTCTTTAGTCCACCAGTAGAAGCTGCAAGTTACCTTCTGGACATTCAGTTCTTTCTTCATATTTTTGGTTAGGCAAAATACACATTGTGTAAAACCTGGCATACAGTGACCACAGAATCGTCGTCATGCCACATTTTATCATAGTCAGACATTCTTTGTCTTGTTTGAACTATTTGTGCAATTTATCAAAGAATTTAGCTCACACTGACCAAAAATCATTTTTTGTTCCTGTTCGACGGGGCCAAGTCACTGAAAACAATCTTTCTCATGAAACCTGTTGTGTAAAAGTAATTTTCAACCTCTATTTTGTGCTTGACTCCTCTCACAACTTATAGGATTTCAATTAAGATATTAGCATAAGACTATTTTTCTCAAATGGACCCTGGATTTAGTATATTTCCGTTCAGTACAGTTTAGTTGTTCCTGTTTCTGTTGTTTAAGAGGCTGGCACAATGAAGCAGGAGAATAAATTAGCAGCAGCAGAATATAAAACAGTAAAGTTAGCCATTGAAATACAGGATTCTTCAAAGAAATGAAGATGTGTAGACAGTGGTCAGAGTTCTTTATCAGCATCGTGAGCAATAACCAAAGTTATTAACAAGCATTTTTTCAAAGAGATTTTAATATGCACAAAAGTTACACTCAGACTGTGCCTTTGCTGCCCTGTTCCCTAATCTGTGTGATGTACATGTGTGTACGACAGGGTGCAGTGAGTGGCAACGGTGTGGATCTTTCAGTCATCAACGAGGCCAGGAACCTGGTGTCCGACCTGCTGATGGACTCATCCCTGTCCCCACACACCATCTCGACTCTGCGCAGCATCTCCAGCCTCATGGGGACTTTTTCAGGCTCGTGCAGACCCAGGGTCAACCCTTTCACCCCCTTCCCAGGTTTCTACCCCTGTGATGAGGTAGAGGACTCAGTAGAGAGGAGTGACAGGAAATCCATTAAGGTGGGTTTAAACACTACTGCTGTAGAAAACAAAATGATAACAGTCACATATTTGCAGTTGACACTGCAATTCAATCTGAAAAAATGCTGAGCTTTAAATGTTTTGCGCATTCTGCAGGCCTCATTAAAATGAACAAATGAAAGTGACCAGTATCCCCTGTTTGTATATTAAACATACATCTATACTGGAAAAACTTCCTGTCTCCATCAGGGTTTGAGCAGCAGAAACAGCCTCCCCACCCCTCAGCCCAGGCGGAGTTCCACCTCCTCCTCGTGCTCTGCACTCCCTCCACTTGACTCCGCCTCTTTGCGCTGGGAACGCAACAATGGCAAGAGACCCCACACTGACCTCAACCTGACCAGGTACGAACACAACTGTACACCTGACTACCTTCCACAAATGCACTGTTTTCAGAATTGCTCACACACATCATTCAGGCTGTACTTTACGCACAGTTTTAAAAATAAGAAATGTCAATAGAAATATGCACCCAGATCAACTGTGTGCTATATGAGTACAAAGTAAAAAATGTAGATACCATTAGATTAAATTATTTCATTTCATGCTGCAATAAATCACAGCTCGATCCTAATTTCACTGAGAATAAACACAGATTTTCTGCTCCTCATGTCGTCTCACGTTCTTCACAGGTGTTGCTTTTTTAGCCAGAGCAGAATGTCAGATTTATTAAAATAAATTAACATGAAAAGCAAAGTTATTTTGCCCCTTTGTAACCATGACACTCTCTCATCTAGAGTTCTTGTTTATTTTCATAAATTGAACCGGGAACAATTATAGCTGCTTGCAGGTTTTGATCTGCTGCCTTTGTTGTGGTTTGAAGCCATTTGGATGAGACTAAAAAGTGCACAGTTAGCTAGCAAACCCACAAATCCTGTTTCTTTGGGCAGACCAAACCCTGCTTTCATCAGCCCAAAACAAAGCAAACAAAATATGTGTAACTTTTTTACTGCCACCAACAACATGTGCCTCTGAGTGTGTTTTATAGCAGTGTGAACAGTGTAATGTCACCCACAGACAAGAGGTTGGGAGCAATTGTGTTCCATAACTTCCTTTCATTGTGTTTATGCAGACATCAAATGTTCCTGTGAGATTCAGCTTGTGCAGGGACACCAGGAGAGTTGTCAGTTTTGTCCTAGAGTCATCTGTTCTCTGATTCAAAACAAAAAAACAGATCTGCATTTCACACAGTTTGAAAATTAAGTTTTCACGGGTTATAATAATGGCACCTACATGATTTGAGAAAAAATCAGGGTTTTTCAGTGTCTGTTAATGGATTAATTAGACAGCGTTAAATTTACTTGAACAACAAACTTGTTGTGGACACTGAAGTGTAGTGTCTATATGTTTCCACAGGATGGCAGTACATGATTAGCTTTGTTGGCTGATGAGCTTCTTTGAGTTGAAGACCATCATGCTCTCTTTGTTTTGGAAGTGTTAGAGGACAGTGACGCCTTTTTGCTGTCGTGATTTGTGCACAAATTGAGGCAGAATGTTAGATAATGAGACGACCTCAGAGAATTACTTATATCTATTAAAAATGTGTGCTAGGAGTTCAGACTTTTTAAAAGTCAGTGCTGAATATCCATGTTTTGTGCTCCAGCCCAGGTCTGTCTAATGGGCCCAATGCAAACCTGCTCACCATTCCCAAGCAGAGGTCTTCCTCTGTTACCCTCACCTACCATTCTGGGCCCAGGAGAGCAGGTGAGACCTAACCATTAAACTTCTCAAAGATGCTACATTGTGATTTATTGCTGATGTTCGGACTGAATCTCATGGCTCTGTTCCTCCTCTGGTCCTCTCCAGGCACGTCGCCGAGCCTGAGCCCAGTCACCTCTCCAAGCCACGGTCCTCTCGCAGTAACTACTGGCTCTTCATCATCACTTGTCACTCGTCCACCGGTGGAGTTCCCAGACACAGCCGACTTCCTGACAAAACCGAGTGTCAATCTGAACCTGCACAAGCCTCTGGGTTACACCCTCAGCTCACCTGATTTCCAGCAGGCCCTTCGTTGCTCCACCTTCCCTCTCTGCAGCAGGTAAAAGCTGCAGAACTGAAGTCCCAATTTTTTGGGTCTTTTATTTTAGCAGATTGAACATTGAAGCATATGTTGCAGCTTGTCATACCTGTGAATGTTTTGTCTGTCCATTCTAGCTGTGGTCGACAGATGCTTAAGGGAGTTTCCGGTGCTGATACGGGAGAATCCCACCCATCATTTAGCAGTGAGGCTCAGCGCAGGCGCTCAAGTATGTACAGTTACGTTTAATGTACGTTATAGTGTAGTGAAAGAGTGGTGGCTGAGTCTTGACCTGCACTATCTTGTTTTGGAGTGTGAGACTGAAACAGCGGTTATGGGGTTAATGCTGCCCTCTGCTGGATTCCAGGGACAATGCAAGCTGATGCACACAGGGAAATCACACATTTTATAAACAGTATTTTCCCTGTTCCCCATTATATACAGAATAAATGTAATGTCAATGAACTTTATTTTTGCAATTGATAATTTTTTGAAAAGATAGATTTGTTCGATTAAAATAAGCCAAATAAGCCTTCAGTTCAACATTTCATTTTATCTTCCTTCATCTCAGTTTAAAAAGCTGTTAGCTGCTAAATCAAGTCAGTTTAAATAAAACTTTAAAACAAGTTAGCGGCATAATCTTGGCCATGTACTAGTAACTCTAGTATTAAAGGCCTATTTATATACTTTCAAGGTAAATCAATTAATTTAATAAATTCAAAAAACGATTGCATTTAGAACCAGACATATGAAAGTAATGTGATGCATTGTTTAAAAAACAAAAAACTAAAAAACAGCAACATCCTTTTTCCATGTAGTTGTGCATGTGTCCATAGA
>JAPZDZ010000001.1:12766847-12782411 GCA_029783805.1 Acanthurus tennentii | reverse complement strand
TTGTGAATGAGATGAGGATGACTGATGATATCTCAGAGTCTATAATGAACATAGTGGACACTTAATTACAGCATGCTATTTTCTCCAAAGTGATCACTTTGTTCTTGAACTGTAGAGCTGGTCTTTGTCTGTAATGTATATCAATATCTTCAAACTACGCAGTAAAACCAGTGATGCTTGTTTGCAGTAAGGTTGTCCATATTGCCCACTACTCCACTTAAGTTTTATTACATTAATTATTTTAGCAGCTAAATAAGAATAATGACAGTAAGTCAATTCACCCTCCTTTAAATATTAGTTAATGTATAGAGCAGAGATATTGATTATTGAGTTAAAAATATCCTCATAATGCTGTCACATTTATGATACTTGAGAGTAAGAAGCCTCTGCTTCCATCACAGCCCTTTTGGTCACTTTTAAACTTCAGGCATCACTGGTGCTTATTTACCTTGTGGAATAGATATTTCTAAAGACAACATTAAACAGACTTTGCAAGGCCTGCGTTGTGTTCTGTCAAAGATTCAGCTTCTTGCTCTCTCTCTCTCTCTCTCTCTCTCTCATTTTCTCTGAAGGCCTCCTTTGTAGGCGTAGGAATGCCCTGTGTGTACTCTGAAATGTAAAGCAGGCCTTCTATTCAGATATGCACGCTGCTGCTGATGATCTGTTTAATTGTAAATGACAGAGGGTTTTATAAAATACTGTGTTTGATAAAGATGCCTATCAGATATTCTCTTAAAGGGAGACACACACACAACATGCAGCCCTAATTGTTAGACTTCTCATTAGAGCAGCGTCATGGGACCGTGCTGGATAATGAAATGGATGTAATGCCATGGCATTCATTTTGTCTCATGTGTCTTCTGATCATACATGCATATATGGAAGCTGCAGTCATAATCTTATAGCACAACTGGTTATATTGCTCACAGTTGATATTCATGTACGACTGCTTTTATGCACTAAATTTTACAGAGCATTTCAGTCAAAACGTTTAAATTAGAATTAGGAAACGGAAAAAATTTTTAAATTCAATTAACTTATTACCTGTAATTAACTTGATGTATAATGTGGTTCACAGTTTTATTCATGAACATTAGTCAACATATTGTTAATTACTCTTATAGATTTTTTAACTTTTATCAAACTTTCCCCCCTTTTGTTAACATTGGAAATCAGGAATAAAAATGGAAGTGTGCGCTTAAACCTCTCCAAGCTCCTATTGGCTGTAGACAAGAAGTCCAAAAATTAAAATGTCAATGACATTGCATTCCCTTGAAATGAAAAGGTTGTCATTGTTACCTTCATGATACCTGACAGCTCAGCACATACAGTTGTTTATTAGTTCCAGACCTCCCATAATGCTTTACATTTTACTCTCAGGAACATAAACACAAAATGACAGGTACAAGAAGAATTAAAGGTGAGTCCATTTGCAGCTGTTGGAACTTGATCCAGCACTTTAAATCTTTACAATTACTGTCTTGTGTTCCCAAGTGTTCCTCTCAGACCACTGAAGCATAACCTTGTGTTTGAAGCTTTGATGGTCTAACTCACAAATTCTGTAAATCAGCCACTGAAAGTCCCATTAAGTGGCTGTTATGCAGCTGTATACCGTAACAAGGTTTCCCTGCATAAAAAAAAAAAAAATCTTTATATTTCAACCATTGTACAGTTAGGACACCATCACACAACCCACCTTTTGCCCTTATATCACACAGCACACACCACAGATAGATGCTCACATGCTGCTCATATTGTCTCCCAGCCACACTTTTAACTTCAAAGCCCTGCTCACCCTTGTGTCTCAGGAGGAATGGAGGCACCATAGCAGCCAGTCTTTGCTGCTTTGCCATGGTTAACTATGACTGCAGGCTGGTGCACCTCCCCATGCCTCCTGATACCAGAGCAGGGGTGGGTGAAGGAGGGAGGGGGGTTTAGCGTCCTGTAGCTCCACAGCACACTGCCTTGTGCCTTGCCATTACATCTACCTGTCCCCACCAAACAGAGGCACATTATACACAACCGTACAAGGCAGCACTTGTTGAGAACAGTGCAAAAGTAATAAATAACACAAGCAGCCTGTGTACCAGGTTGTGTGTTACTAGTTTGGCTCAGTATTTTCCAATGAGAGTACTGCCATATGCAATTATAAGGAGAAATGTTTATATATATAAGTTTTGTGTCAGAAAAAGGTTGGAGGGTTGAATTGTATTAGACCAAAATAGAAGAAAATGAGAATTTCTTAAATATTATAAAATTATGTCTGTATGTAAGCTGTGTTGGTGTGCACATTCATGTGTTGCTCAGGTCTGGAAAGTGTCCTCCCTGTTTGTTGAAATGGTGGTGTTCAGCTCAAAGGAACAATGTGGTGGGTTTACTTTATTATGAACAAAGCCTTTGTCTGAGGTGCTCACATACTGAACGGGGGTCCAGAGTCCAGGAGCAGCTTTGAACTATCAGGTCAAAGACATCACAGAACCGACGCGCTGTTTCGAATTCATCTTGTACCTCACACAGGAGGCCCGTCACATTTGTCCTTTTGATTGGCCTCCGTTTCTTTAAAGGTCTGGCAGGAACCATAGGTCATCTGGAGGCTTTTATGTGGAGAAAAACAAACGTTGTGTTCTTATTCTTACTCTTCACTTTAGGGGAAGAACTGCACAGGGGTGAAGCTGTCCACTTGTTAGCATGGCTCCCCGCTACAGTAAAGAATAACAGTTCAAAATTGCGCTCCAAATTCAAAATGACCGATTAAATTTAGGGAGAAAAAAAAACAACATTGTAATTGAAAGACAGAAAGGGCTTTGCAAATATCAATAGAAAGGTGGGCACAGATATGAAATCCGCTGCCATGAAATATGCAAAGCAAGCCCACCACAGAGAATAGCTGAAAACACAGGTTCTTTTGATGTTAAGTCCTTTGGTTGTGCATGTCTTCATTCAACTAGCCTGTGGATGTTATAACCTTCTGTAAAACTTGCTCCTGCACTGCACTCTCCCTCTCTACATCAGAGTAACGTGGATCTGCACTTCTGCCCGTGATTTTTATTTCATGAATGCTGTTTCTCTTTGCCAAGGTTTAAGAGTGCCCACCATCACATTTCACTCTCCTGTTATGACCGTGGACACTGATATTCTGTAATAATGAAGTTTTTAAAAATCTAGGTGTTTTTCGCTGGTTCTGTTGTCCTGCATTATGTTTTAACGGCGTCAGTTTGGTCTATGAAAGCAACTATTTTTTTCTTTTTTTTTAAAGATCCTGTTTTATTTTGAAACCAAATTCAGTTGTTTTCAATTTTTCCAAATTCAAAGTTTTTAGATTTTAAGTGCATTTTGTCATAAGATAAAGAGTCCAATCATGTGGTGAAAAAATAAACGATTCAATAAGAAGCCATCCATATTTAATAAATACCAAAGAACTCTCTCTCTGTGTGTGTGTGTGTGTGTGTGTGTGTGTGTCTCACCCTCTCTGAAACACAAACACAAAAAGCATCATATACCCATGACACATAAGTCTTGCAGCATACTTTTTTTCTATTTATTTCGCTTCATAACATTAAAACATGTTTATACTGTGGATGCAGTTTAAATTTTAAATATAACATTTGTATTTTTACAAATTCTGCAGTTTTCCTTGTTTCACAGAGGATTTGCTTCATATAATCAAACACTGCAATTCAGTTGTCTTTCGCTTTGCAGAAATCATAGGTCCCAACATCAGTTGTTATGTTGACTGTTGTGCCTTTAGTTAAAGTTTACTACCTATTTTGAAAATAAAAACAAAAGACAAATGCTTTTTTTTTAAATAGGTTTAAGATCATAGTTGAAAAGATGACTTTCTTTATAGGTACCTATTTCTTTCAGGTTTTTTTTTACACATTCACATACATACACAGGTACACACACACACACACACAGGCACACTCTCTCTCTCTCTCAAACAAACAAAATGATACAAATGGGACTAATAATCAATCAACCGTGGAACACATATCCTTTGACTCCAGGCTATTATTGCTCGGGCGAGCCGATGTGTGTTGCGTCGTATTGACTGTTTCAGTTTTGATGATCCATTCTCAGATGAGAGGAAGCACGTCAGTGCACCGGGCATCACAAAGGGCAGAGGAACCACAATACTACACGGGCAAGAGCAGATAATTACAGAAAAATATCATCTTCACACTCAATCCGTGCCCCCCCTCCTCATTTTTCTTGTGATATGTAGGGGTCTCCTGTTGGAACTGTAAGGACCAGGCAAGATCCCAGCAGTGAACTAGACACTGCTGGTCTTACAGGCTTTAGATGCTCCTGAAGAGAAGCTCGGGATTAGTTAGTATTCACTGGACATAACAAGGCCTTTGATGTAGCCAGTATTCTCTTTACTCACCCGGAGCATCAACATTTAATGAGACCTGATATCAGCCTTTTTAGGAGCTGTGAATATTTCAGATAAAAGTAAATTGTATTCACCAATACCAACAGACCATGAGGTGGTCAGAGGTTCATTGTCACCTGTGTGTTTTAAGTGATATACTGGAGCCATGCCTTTTGTGTAATGGGATATGTTCATTAAAACAGGCCCATTTCACTCTCTCTTAATCAGCACCACATATGTCATGGGAGGATACTGCCTGGAGCTAAAAACCAGTGCATAATTTATAACTCCAGGTCAGGCTGTGCAATGAGTGCATATTATCTCAACAAAGATGCATTACTCTCCTATCATTCCATATTTACAATTATGTCTTGATGTGCAGCTCATTAGCACACAATAGTCCAATAATTATCTGAATGAGATTTCAACATGCAGCAATTTTAAAATCAGTTATTAGTCTCTCAGTGCACATTTTGAATGAAATCCTATAAATACCTTTCTCCTCTCAAAGTCTTAAGCATCTGTGTAACACAATCTATGTGTGTGTGTCTGTGTGTGTGTGTGAGAAAGAGGGAGACAGAGAGAGAGAGCAAGTGAGAGTGTGCGAGAAAGTGTCACAGTGAGCTGTGACACTGCAGGTGTTTAAACTGTGGTGATGTAATTGGTCACAAGGGGAATAGAAACAAGAGCTTCACAGTCCTTGATTTGATCCCTTGGTTATTGATTTCTCAGTCTGCTTCTAACAGAAATAATTGCCACATGTAATGTATTATTCAATTACAAGACACTGCTCTCAAGTTTGGGTTTGATGGTCCTTTTTGAATCACTGAGACCTATAGATAATTCAACACTGTCAGCCCATTAAGCAGCGCGAATATTAAAACGTATGCGTTAATCCTGCCTATTTATTAGCAACTGTGACATTCACCAGCACTCAAAGTTTCCCATTTTCAGCCTTTGTATAGTTGAAAGAAGTGGGCTTAACTTTAGTTCACATATATTCAGGTATATTCTGTCATTGTGACTTTTAACTCTGGCATATAAAGCTATTTTAGCTGCTCTTCAAGGACATTTTATAATGATGGAAACACTATTGTGCCTTTACGAGGTGAGAAAATAGTTTAAATTTCCAACGTATTGACAGTTAAGTGAATTGCAAAGAAAGCCAGATAATTTGATACATAATCCTTGGATGTAGGTGCATTTATAGGATAAAAACATAATGGCTGGTCAGCAAAGACAAAACCGTTGTTTTCTGTTGATATTGTGAATTGGCACATATCTTTTCACTCAAAGTTTTTTTTATGTTCTTTTTCTCTTTATTGTGAGAGATACATTATTAAAACTAGTATATAAAAAAATATAACACTACAAAGAATTTTAAAGCCACACTGAGAGTGGGTTATGAAAGTAAAATAATAGTTGAAGTTGCGATCAATTGATGTTATCAGTGACAAAAAGCTATGGACATTTTTTACTCAATATGGTTTGATCTAACAGTCTCTTACACATCAGACATGACAGAACAAAAGTCTGTCAGTCTTAGATTTTGGCCTCTTTCCTGCAGAGAAGCATTATTACAAGTAAAAACAGTGAATTTAAATGTTCTCGGTGCTTTATTCAGCTCTAAAAAAAGGATCAGTTCTAGTGTTAAAGTCTCTATCTCTCCTTTGCTGTGCAGCACTGTGTGACACAGTTTTAATGATCAGCCATCCAGCACTTGTTTACAGCTTGGCTTCCCAGTCATGTTCTGTTAATACCCACTCCTGTTAATATTTATCGTCAGTCTTAATTGGTTTGATGTCACCACACTGGTGCTGCTGTCGGCTCGCTTGTTGAACTGGCCTCGGTGTTGTTTCAAAGTCTTTATTATTGTGACAGTAAAGTCCTGTTCATTAAAGTTTCACTTTCCATTTTTTATCAGTATGAAACTGATTCTTTAAATGCAAGGGAGCTGTGGAGGAGCCAAACCCTGCAAGCGATCACAGGGGAGGTGCATAGTCTGTATAAATTATCAGGAATATGAACTCGATCGAAGATGTTAATTGCACCAACGGTTAGTTATGTGGGGAATTGCCATGCATTTCATGCAGTGATAATAAAAATGAATTTTTGAACAAAGGGATCTTAAAATAATATCTAATCTACAGAGAATACCCACATCAAACGAATAATTAAAAGCTTTGAAATTTATCTTTGTGGTCAGAAATGTGAAGCACTGGCCCTGTGAATATTATACTCAATTCAAGTTTGTCAAAGGAAAAAAACAAAACCAGAGTTAATTAACAGTTATTATAGGCCTTCTCAACTTAAATTTGACTTTCAAATATTAGCTCTTATATATAAAGTCTGCTTCTGGCATCTGCAAATTAGCTTTAGTGTATCTCCTCTAATTAGGCCTCATTGAACCCATGCTAACCCACACACAATGATATTAATAATTCAGCAGCATAAGATGTATTTAAGAGTAGTCATTAGAGTGTATTTTATTTGCATTGTACCAATTTGGTGAGCCTCACCTTTACACTGTAATCTTAGGTCAGAATAAAATTAAATGATGAGTTTATGATGAATATTGAAATGAAAGAATTTGAACAGCTTTCACAGGGGTTTCATAAAGTTCTAATTATGAAACGATTCTGCTGCTTTGTACATTTTAGGTCAGACCAGTTTTACCAAGCCCTTTATCTTATATGTTTAAATTAGACTGGGCTGTTCATTTTAATTTTAACGTATGAAGTTTCTTTTTGGTTTTTAAAACTGGAACCATACTTTACACAACAAAAAGCTTACGTTCTTAATAGCTGTCAGTTGTCTATTGAATAATCTCATATAAAGGCAATGCATTGTCTCTGTAGAGAGTGTCTGTGGTAAAATTAAAAAAGAAGAAAAAAAAGCTTTAGTAAAACCTGCCCCTCAACCTCACACTTCTCTCTCCCCCACCCACTTCCCCTCCTATCTCCATCCTCCTGCCATCTCTCTCTGTCAACAGTGATTTTGCCTCTTGCCACTGATCAAACGCACCTGCCAAGCCCTGCTAACATTCCCAAGCATGTTCGCTAATTACCCACAAAGCCTTGCAGATTTATACTCCTAATAGGGGATTTGCCTCAAATCGGGGGCAGGGTTGTGCTGCATTACAATGGTATTTATTTACTCATTTGGGTAAAAATCTCTTGGGATTATCTGCATTATAAATGTTTAAGGGCAAAATGAAATTCTCATTTTTTACATGACTGTTGTACCATTTTGTGTCTTGTAGTTGCAATTTTCCAAATGGTAAATAAAGATGGTGAAAAGGGTCAGAGATATTGTTATAAACATGTCTTGATTTAAGTCTGAGTTAAAGCGCCTGTATACTGCGAAGGCGTGGCATTACACCAGTGAGATCAAAAACAAATCTGAGCAGTGATTATGATCCTCTTGTTTCAGTGTAATTACACAAAAGAGCCTTTTAACTGTGTAGTCAATCGGGGAAATTTAAAGAAGTGCCCAATAAATTGCCAATTACAGTACATATAAATAACTGCAGTGGAACAATAGATGCATTTGAGAAAATCTCTTCACTGGAAAAGCACGATTAAACATATCCCAAGAGATTTAATATTCTAATATAAATTAATAATATTTTTCTGGGCCTTGTGAATTCACACCATATCTCTAAATGAGAAGTTTTTGTATGAAATGATGATGTGGATAACTGTAGCACCTCCTGTGCTGAGCTCATTGCAAATAAAAAACACCTTTTCAGTGGTGATCAGTGTTCCATTTCCATGTATCGCAATAATGGTTTGTCAAATATACTAACTGTACTAACTACAAATGTGTGCTTGAGTGTCTGCATAGACTCAGCCAAACTGATCTTGAAAATGTTCAGGACTTATTTTTTGTCTCTTATACTTCACTCTTTTCTTTTTCCTCTTGTCTTTATATATTTAGGTAGTGTGGTTAAGCTTTGGTATGTATGTGTGTGTCTTCTTTGAAAACTTTTGGACTTTGGGTAGCCACATTTTGATTTTTTCCTCATTTTCCATTGTTCCATTGATTTTTGCCCCCTCTTTTAAGTTTGTTTTGTTTTGTCTGAACTCACCTTAATGTTTAGCCAGTAAAACAACAGCTACAGGTCAATACTGCCTACAGATTGCCCACTATTGTCTCTTACCTAATAAAAATAAAACCAAGCCTCCTGTTTACATAAAAATCTTGAAAACAATGACTGTACAGCCATTTTGTGAACTCTTTCTGAATTCTGTAGTTTTTAGGGTGCCAGTTGCATTCAGAAAGTTAAAAGATGGGGCCAAAAAAATATGAGTAAATTTTGTTTTCTAGTAGTCCTTCATGTACAATTTGCATAATTTCCTCCTAATTTAAAACAAGCTAAATCAAATACATCATTGCATATGAAAGGCCTCTCACTATTTGTTTTGAAGGGGTTGAGGTCAGCTGAGCTGCTACTTTATACATCAGAATTTCTGCACATTTATTTATCTTTACCAAAAGGAACAAACTCAACCCTGAATGTCTCAAATACACAGCTATTGAGGGCTTCATCTGGGCCTAGTCAGTTGGTATAAGCATCAAATATCATTTTTGTCAGAAGAAAGCAATCACTAGGGAGAGTGTTTACTGCCTATCCATTTAAAAGAGAAACAAGTTTCCTTAAGCCTGCTGCTTTCTGCATGGTTAGTTCCCCAATGCTCCTCTAATGGAAGACAACCCACTCTGCTGGTTCTAAGAAGCGGTAACAGCAGCAGGATGTGGGCAGAGGGAAAAATATGTTGTGGAAGAAGTGCTTGAATGCTCCTCAAAACAAACACGCCTGGCTTTAAGCAGAGCAAACACTTGGTCACCATAGCATCATTTGTGGGGGGGTGTGGGGGTGTGGGTGGGAAGGATGTCAGTGTTCACAATAAGTCAAACATGTATGATGCTTAGATCCCAATCAGTTCAATATTCTATTCTATTCTGAAGTTTACACTCCTTAAATTATTACAGTATATTTTGAATATCTTGATAATTTAGAATAAGCAGTTTTGATTCATTCACGTGTTATATACAAAAATTTAGTTATATTTTTTGGGAACCCTTCTAATCTGGCATGGCCATAGAAATAGAGCATCAAATTACTCAGTGCTCCCCCTAAGAGATATTAACCCCAATCAGAATTGACTCAGAACTGACTCACATTTAGTCAGTTGAATAACCACGTTTTAATTTTTTTTAGATGTGTCATACAAAGAGCAATGCAGGAGCAACAGTAGGAAGGCTGTAAACTTTATAAACCTTCAAACATGCATCAGGAGCTCAGGAATCATTTCATTTAGTTTGCCAAGCTTACTGCCAAATGCCTTCGAATGATTTTCAATAAAAGTCATAAAAACAGTCATCAGCGTTAATGAGAGAACCCAACTAGACACAAACCAGGAAACTAAGTGTGGGGAAAGTGGGGAGAGGTGATAGAAACGGAGGACAGCGTGAATCCGGTGTGTTGGCTTCCTTTCTCTGTTCTGGTGGTGAATGTTAGGAAAGTCAACTTAACTGCTTTTGAACTAAACAGTGGTGCAACCTTCTCTATTGCTGTCCACTGTGATTGACTCTTAGGCTCAAAGCGCTGTCAGCAGCCTGGCGGGAGAGACACTCCATGCTGGGATTTTATAACTGAACTATGAGCAAAAGGCACAATTTTACCTTCTCTGACTGTGTGGAAGTCTGCTGTTTTCACATCACAGATGACGAAGGAAGACATTTAAACAGGAGCCTTAACTGCAGAGCATGAAACTCATGTGGGCTGAAAGTTTTCATGCTTAAATCTCTGTATCGATCAACTAAATCTGATTAGACTGACAAAACTCTGAGTTTGGTACAGCCCTGCATTTATGATAAATATTCCTCATAACTAAAATCAACCAATAATTTCCTTTTTTTCTAACATGTATTTTTTTTTTAACATCCCTTAAAATTGAATGTGATAAATGGTGTTCCTCACATAAATTCTCAGAAATTCGCTCTGATAATAACATTGTTTTATAGATGCTGAGTGATATTTGATCCAAATTGCACAAACTTTGATAACAGAGCCACTTGTGTATTTGTGACCCTAGCAAAGTGCATTCATGTTTTTTAAGTAGTTTCTTTTGCAGTGATAATGTATGGAAAATGTAGTTTTGGCTCAGGGGGCATCCTTTGACCTGCAGTTCAGACTGCGGCCACTATGACACAGTCGCCTGTACTGTGGGGGCTTGGCCCACTTTACAATGTGTCCTTACATCTATCCACATCACTGTCTAAAATGTTTTAATGTATAAGGCCTCAAAATATCTCAATTCCGTAATCTCTGTGAATGAACTCTTTAAATGAGTCGATTTTAATTGAAAACTTGTTTAAAGAAATCTCATTTGATTCAGTTAGAACTGTATGAATTTAAATTTCACATAAAACCTCCTGCTTCAATAAATTTTTCAACCCTACTTTTGTGAAAAAGAGAATTCTGTCTCAGGATTTATCTATTTTACCCCGCTGTTGTCAAAGAAATTCCGTGGTATCACGTTTTATGTTGGGAATATTTTAAGATATTTAAGTCTCAATAGGATTATTATTCAGTTTATAAATTAATGATCCACAGCAACACAAAGAAAAAGCTTAATTGGTTTGTGTGTGTTTTTTTTAGAATAACTATCTCCCTCTATAGGAGGCAGTTTCACAAACAAAAACACACCTACCTGTAAACCTCTCTCACACACATACACAAAGCCACAAAAACAGATTTTTTTCAAAGGATGTTGTCAGTAGGAGAATAAGCAATGGAGACACCACACGTTTGTAACCTGCCAGGACCGATCCCCCCAGCCTGTCTTCAAAAGCAAATGAAGAGTCTTAATAAAGGCTGCCATAACATGAGATCTTTTTAAGTGAGACACCCTCCCTCCTTTACCAGTCTACCCCCTGTGGAGCAAAAAACCTTTCTTCACCAATCTCATTTCCACCAATCAATAAACCTTGGTCTTTTGTAGACAACCATGCAAAGCCCTGGCTCTGCTCCTTTTCTTCTCCTCATTGCAAATTAGAAACAAACATCACGCTCTTATTTATTCAAGCCTCATTAGATGCTGGTCTAAACAATATTCCAGAATAATTCCTGATTTGGCTGCAAAGTTGTTGAACTTAGCAATTAACATTTTCGTGGCATTTTCCTTCGTCTGTGATCAATAGTCATTCAGGTTGTTAAATCTAAGGTGTCAAAAGATGGAGCTTATTTTGCATGTTACAAGGCCAAATTTTAGTCATTTAACAGTTTTTTAATCATAGAAATGAAAGTCTAATTAGTATTTATTTAGTTTCTATAATCAGAAAAAAAAGTCTGCTGTGGTGTCATGTGGTATACGCAGAAAATGTTATTTTTCCTGAGTTTTGTGTGAGATGTAAGCTTTTTCATGACTCGAGTAAGTGTTAGGCTGAGACTGTGTCAGTGGAGACCAGATGGTGGAGCCAAAAACTCAGAACAAGACTGATTTCTAATTTGTTACTTCGATAGCTCTGTAGTTTGTAGTGTCTGTGTGTGTGTGTGTGTGTGTGCAGCTGTGTGTAGGTATGTGTGAGTGCATGTGTGTATAAAGGCATGTGTGCATGTGTGTTTACTCTAGACTAAAAACACTCACTTGAGAAACAGAGAACAGGGCTCATTTTCTAACCAACCCCATCGGCTGGTTCTGGGCTATGGATGAATAATGGCTGAATTCAACTGTGCTGAAACAGAAACACATTCCACACTCTCTGCAAAGCTAATAGCCAAAGCAAAACAACCACATTTGAACATTTACAATTAAGAAAGCTCAGTGATTGAATATCCGGGTGACTGGTAAGTCACGCCTTGGAGTGAGATAAAATGCTGCTCCTGGATATTGCTGAATGCTTCACAAAACCCTAACTATGTTTTAGATGTGCCTCAACAACACTGGGAAATGAGTCAATTTGACAGGGAGGCAACATTTTGTTTGCGATGAGAGAGCATAGGGATTACAGGCCTCAGCATGTCTAGAAAGAAAATTTCTTAATAGCAACACTTGGTTTAAAAATTCAGATGCCACCAGTATATTACAGATAAGAATATCTGGTAGGTAAATGACTAGCAATATGCAACAGATTACAGAAATATTTTTGGAAATGCTGTATATTCTTAACATTCAATGTTTTGATGTATTTATTCCTTGATCTTAAAAATATTTTCACCTGTATTTTATATGTGACAGCTTTTGACATCAGTTGGACTACAACAACTTAAGTAAGTTGATACTTTTTTAATGATTCTGCCGCTCATTCCTTTGCATATGTGGCCAGCCAGAGTAAGGTTTTACACTATTTTCTAAATTCTGCTCAGATTCTGCAGTTTGGTTCACACAGAGGACAGAAAACATGACAAGATACTGAGGTGCTGAGGGAGCAAAACCTCATGAACTCACCTTGCTTCCAATGGGCATGAAATATGCATATATTTTACACTAGAAGTCCCATCTTAAAATTTTCACTCAAAGGTCAAGAGGGAAAAAAACACTGAGTAAATTCTACCTACAGCTCTTCTCTAACAAAACTATAAATAAGCTGAAACTTGGAAATGCAATGGCTGGATCAAGAGCATCATATCTACAACGTGACACTGAAAGTGAAATTTTTGCTGAGATTCATGCAACCTCAGCCACACATACATTTTATATCATTAAAAATCTCACAAGCTAAAAGTTATTCTTATGGCCTGAAGATATCAAATTAAAACTCAAACTAGACTGACTGCAACCTCCTTCCCTTCCCCTCGAAAAACAGGTAAAAAAAAAAAAACCCTAAACCTCAGTGTTAATAAAAAAGACCTTAAAATAATTGCATTCAGCACATTTGTTATAAAGTAATCCCATGTCACAGGTGCATATGTTGTCTCAGTTATCAGTGAATTAAAAATCCCCACTGCACCAACAGGGTTCAGGAGGATATTCAGGTCAAGTGAACGAAGCATCAAAAACAATCAACTTTGTGAAGAATGTTGAGAGAAACATCTGTGGATTCATTCACCCATAGCCTCTCAGATTGCTGTGGCCATCACAAGCCCTAATGGCTTTACCTGGTGCCCCTTCATTCACTGGACTGACATCTCATGTAGTTAGGTTTGGCAGGTGTTCATTCCGCAGAGCATCGGTAGCTGACTTCTCCATTTTATCAGCCCCTGGTTAGAGAGCTGGCCAGAAAATAATTCTGCAGCAATTACCATATGTTGTGATTGTGGTTTTGGAGCAACACTACAACATCTGTGTTATACTGGCATCTGGGGCACCCTGAAAGAAACTTCCACAGTCTACATTCCTTCCCTGCATCTACTGAACAGGTGCTCACTGGAACACTGCTCTCCTATAGAGGGTCTTTGGGCTGACCACATGGTTCCTCCCTGCTACAGCTTTTATATCCACACAGCGTGTTTGTAAAATAGTAATTACTGACTTGCAGAGTGGAGGAGGATTCCCAAAAACAGCACAGTCATGTCTTTGTGATCTGAAGTTTTCAGTGAAATTATAATGGCACAAACATTTGGCCTGGTTGCACAAATCTAAGGCCTTCTTTTTTAAAATTTGCAATGTGCACAATTAGTTGACTAGTTCATTAAACTCAGTTAAATGTGTTATTATTTTAATTACATAATAATGTGCAATGTTTTAACCCTTTTCTGCACATTTTAGCATCATTCTAAGTGCAATTTGGGTATTGAAGGGTCGGATTAAAGGTTTCAAATGGCTTTTATTCCATACAATAGTTTTTGGCTAATGCTTGACCCTGTAGATTAATTCCTGCTCCATTTCAACTGTTTTTGGGTGTTTCCTTACCTTTTGACTGGTCAACTATAGTCTAAACAGCAGTAAAATTAGTAAAATTTGTTGTTCAGAACATACCCGATTACAAAGTCTATTTTTCTTTGATTATCTACATGTTATACACTGTATGTGTAGAACATAAAACTTTCTTTTGCTGCTCCTAACAGTAGGTTGAGCCATTTGTGTATTTTCGGTTGTGAGCTGTGAATAAGGAATTCATATTAGCCTTGAGGTTGAAGAGACTAGCCTTTTGTTACATCACACTTAAGATTTATGAAGCAAATATGTCATGAATACATACTTTAAAGACACATGCACACACACACACACACACACACACACACACACACACACACACATACACATACACATACACACACACACCCATTTTGTTATTCTCAGTCACGAACAAAAAAAACCCGCCGGCATTGAGCGCCACAGCGGTCAGAAACCTGACATCAACAGTGACGTTGCTGCCTTTATGCCTGAGCTCCAGTTCACAGCCACACACACACACACACACACACACACACACACACACACACACACACACACACACACACACACACACACACACACACTCACACACTGTCTGCTGTGCTGGTCAATAAACAGTCACAAACACGCTGAGTGAATGTGTTGTGTGTTTGTTCACAGACCTGTCGGAGGCTCTTGACGATGACTCTGATGCCACTCAGTCGGCTCTCAGCGCCGTCGCCTCATTGGCTGCTGCCTGGCCTCAGCTGCATCAGGGCTGCAGCCTGAAGCAGCTGGACCTGGACAGCTGCACACTGTCAGAAATCCTGCGGCTACACATCCTGGCGTCCGGTGCTGACTGCTACCATGGAAACGCCAAGTTCCGGTACCAAAAGCAGGGCGGTTTCACGCTGATGGACGACCCGTGTGTCGAGCTGCGAATGGCCGAACCGACTCTGCTGAAGAGGCTGTCGAGCACAGCGGTTTACGACCTGACACCAGGTCAGCAACCCGCCAATCACACAGGAAGGATGGATTTAGATCATTCTGGAGTGTGTGCAGGGAATCTAAAGGGATTCTGCCAGTCCTGGGTTAGGGTTGATCAGTTCTCGATCAGTTCTTGATCAGTTATTGATCTGTGTGCAGGGGAGAAGCTGAGGATCCTGCAGGCGTTGGTGGGGAAGCTGCTGACGATGGCGTCCAGCAGAGATCTGATCGAAGACTGTGTGGAGGAGCAGAGAGCCGCCAGGCAGGAACTCAGAGAGATCAGAGCTGAACAACATCGCCGCGAGAGAGAGGAGGCAGCACACAGGTAAACACAGAGACAGACAGGTAGACACAGGTAAACACAGAGACAGACAGGTA
>JAPZDZ010000001.1:12708815-12742661 GCA_029783805.1 Acanthurus tennentii | reverse complement strand
AAAAAAAAAAAGTATTGATTCACACTCTTGCTCTTTAGAAAAGATTATTTGATACCTTATAATTATTGGTAAAATAACCCTGTTGTAATATTTTAAAGTCACAGTCATGCACATGGCATTACACTGAATAAAAGAAAGCTTTTGTCAAAAATAGCATTTTTGAAACTCAAATAAACTTTGGAGAAACTTCCTTTAAAGACAGCTTGGAGTTGTTGACAAGGCACTCGCTGATCTCCTTGTACAAAAAAAAAAAAGATGCACTTTAAAGTTGTTTATGTCTGAATGAAGTTTGTGTGAATAAGTAATGTATTCATCAGCCTTCCAAAATGCTCCCAGTGCCTCTGTTTGGCGGAGACAGCACTTACATGTACATCAAGCAGGGGGTTGTGGGGCAACACAGGGACAAGAAAAGACACCATGGAAAACTGTCTGAATGGGAAAAACAGGGTGATGCAGCTTGCCAAATAATACTTTTTTACCAGGTCCATACATTTGTCACCATCACTTACGCCCATGCCCTGCCCCACCTGAGCTTGATTAGTAAAAGCCTGAAACTGAGGTACAGTGTTGAAAGGCTGCCAGCAGACTCTCAGCACCAAATCAAAAGCTTCTCTGTAGAATCAAAAGAGTTCAGTCTTTCTCTACATAAACATGAGCGCAATGGAGGTGATGGGCTGCGTTGAATGTGAGCTAGCTCTGACATCCCCCACTGGTTCCTGCACTCTAACGGTGTTGTCGCATATCCCTCCGCCTTGCTGTCACATTCAAGTGTCATTTTAAACTAAGGAAAATTACCTTTATGTCCTTTATTCCTCATTGTGATTTAGGTTCACTTTTGGCTTCACAATGTTAAATCCCCCTCCTATACTGACTCACTTGCTTTCCAGAAAACGTTATCAGATTGGTCAAAGATAGATAATGTCGTTTCCCGTTTGGCAGGGTGTTAAAAAAGATGAGACTCAGCGTGAACATTAAACGTTGTTAAGAGTATCAGAGTTTTACTAATTAGTGTTCACATTAAATTTACTGGAGATATTTGCATCTTTAAAAATACCGATAACGAATAAACATTTCATAATCATCATCCAAGCAGTGAGAGGACAAGTGCAAATGTTAACTTATTTCAAATTATTGAGGATAGAAAGAGGATTTTGCTTTCTATAAGTTGTAGTTTCACATTGTGAAGAACACATGTAAAAGGTTTAAATGTGGATTATTTTCAGTCAGTGATCTTGAAGATCTTGTAAAAATGGGTAAATATTCTTTTTTTAGTTTTACTTTTATTCAAAATGATACTCAAACACACACACACAGACACACATATGCAATCCTATTTGCATACAGTCCTATTTGAAAATAAAATTTAGTTTAGTCCATTTTAAAAAGGGAGTTTGTATCACATTGTAGGAAAACAATCTCCTCTTATTGTCTTTCAGTGGGAAGATGACGATCTTTGTCTTTCCCCTTCCTGTGATTCCTTCTGTCAGCCTGTTAACCTTTTATCTTTCAGACAAGTCAGATGAAAGGAAAGGGTGAGTAAAGAGCATAACGCATTGGGAACTTAAATCTTATTGGGATAATGGTCTGCTAGAGAACATCATCCCTGTGTTTCTGCACAGTTGTATACAGACTTTCATATTCGCTCCAGCTCTGTCGCCGGTAAGTGTCATGCAAAGAGACAGGTCATTTACATTTTTGATAAAATGATCCTGCATTTTTTATTTGTCTTTGAAATTAAAGACTTCTTTAATCATTGTGGATGGAAAGGGACTTAGCCGACGTACTCATGTGTTTCTGATTGCATTAGAACTGATGTGGCGTGGCATGATGGATATTTAATAGTTGTGCTGTCCCTCTGTATCATGTCAGGAGCCTGACACACACAGATGCTCTGGAGCTCTCCACCCCATACAGAATTGCTTTAATTATTAGGCCTATCATCTTGGCTTTGAGATGAGAGGAGGGGCGAGGAGAGCAGAGCAGGGCAGAAGAGAGAAGAGAAGGGGAAGTGCGAGTAGACGTATAGACAAGCGAGAAAAAAAAGAGAGAAAAAGGCAGTGTGAGACGAGTCAAAGGTTCTTGCCAAAGGTTCTAAATAAGTTTATCAGACATTTGTGCATGGTGATGTGGTATCAAACTGGCATGCCATATCCTGTTTGTCTGCAGGACTTTCTTCTCCACAGACCTCGTTGTGGGGCCTAATTGCTGTGTATATCTACAGAGGCCGTGAAGAGCCCACGGCAGCCCTGTAGTGCCCCAGGCAGTGTGCTGATCAGACCTCTCCCTCTGCTGCACTAAACTGTCATCTTCTACAGCTATGTGTTTTTATATTGCAGCATAAAACTGATTTTACTTGATTAAAAAGATGAAATGTTGGCCATGCCAATATGAGTAACTAGAAAGAAACACCACAATTGCGTCACTAGCACCACAGAAACACGGGCGCTGGCACATCTATTCCTGATAATCCAGAACTCTAATGAAGGAACATAAAACGGCCATACAAATTTTCCTAGAATACTTTTTATGGAAATAAAGAGGACCGATGAGAGCAGAGGCCAGAGAGTGATTATGTGAGCAGCCACTCTTATGCTGGCACCTCCAGCATGCGGGCCATCTGCATAGAGGGCCTGGAAATGAGGATGACAATGCTAATCACTGCCATGGAGGCCTAACTGGTGTGGATGAATGGCCATCCCAGGCTCTAAACACACTGAGTAGCGCTCATCACACAATGTTTTTGTCTGGGCATGCCAGGTCCACAAGCCTCCACCAGCCCCGCCCTTTTCCTGTACACACTCCATCACTCAGTGGCAACATGTGTATGGCTTCCTGTCAATTCAGGAAGTCTTGGTTCATGTCCCAGCCACATTAATGGACTAGGCAGAGGATACTTAGTAATTTCCTATTTCCCTATTGAAGCAATTGTTTTTGGCTATTCTCATTCATCATTGCCCCCCCCCCAAAAATTGGATCATTATCTGTTTCTTGTTTCTGTATTGGTTGTTTCTTTCTTTCTCATTGTCAGTCTTTCATTTTGGAAATTGAGCATTTGCCTCTTTTAAAGGTGTTTTCTTTTGGTCAGTGCAGCAATCTACAGGCTTTATTATGGATGTATATTTAGTAATTGAGCCTTAACATGTGTCACAAAAGGGGCTGTGATGTTCTGTAGCCTCGGGTCAAATCAAATAATCAAAGCAGGCGAAACTGTCTAGAGGATAAGATCAATTTAGTGACATGTGTATTTTCATGACCAATCAATCAATAGGCTAAATCAAATAGACTTGGTTTCAGTTAGAGAATATGTCTTGTTGATTCCTTTATCCTCAGAAAAGCAGAAAATGGAAATAATATATTGAGAACGACACATTTACATGAGCAAATAAAGAGCTGTGCCAAGACAGTCTTTGGGCACAGGGTGGATTTAGCCAATGAGGGAAGGCCCATAGTCTTAACTTTTCATCCTGATGGTTTCCAGCTGTAGTGTGGGCTTGCTTTTTGCGGGTGTCCCCATAAGTGAATATGAAGAGGACCAGCTGCCTGGCAGCCGGGTTCTCTTTGCCCCCAGCTTTTTTGGTAACCAGTAAACCTCTGTGTTCTTATTACACTGAAGGGCCCTTTCAAGGTCACCTCAAAGCCTGCTTGATGGCTCCATCAGCTTACATACAACAATATACAGTGCAGACCAGAAATCGCAGGGAATGGTAACAAAAATTGACATACAGAGTTCTTTTGTAATCACAGCCTTGAAGAAGTTTACAATTCAAATCACCATGCCTGGAGTTATGGCATCTGTGAAAAATGTGATTCCTAAGACACCGATACAGGAGGTTACCTGTGTATATTTTGTTTTTTTCTGAAAAGTGAAAGCAAGTTCTGAAAGCAAGCTAATGTGTTGCTGTTATTTCCCGGTTTAGTTTAGTTCTTGGGTAGGGAACTTTTTTTTTTTTTTCCTTTTAAAGGTCATACTAAATTATTAAACACACATATCACAATAAGCATTAATGCCACGGCTTGAACAGTCTCTTTTCAGCGAGATGACTAAAAACAGATGATAGTGATGCTAATGCTACTTGCAGCTTAGTTTTGGGTTTGGGTCAGTCCGTCTCTAGCAGAATCTTTGTAAGAGTCCGTTTTAAAAACAACTGCTCACAGTCGCAGGTGCAAAACTAAGTGCATGTTTCCTTTGAATGGGAAAGTACTCAGTACAAATGCATTTTATAGAACTTGAGCAGAGGGATGTAGTTTAGAGGCACTTGGTAATGTCCACCATGAATGTCTAATCACAAAGCCACTTGCTGTCACTAAGTCCTACGACAGGTTTTCCCTTCATTTCCATTAACTCTTTGATACAAACTGACACTGTGGAACATTTTTACTTTGTCTGACGCTCGTCTTGTTGCAGCGGGAATGCATTGCTGCAGTTCAACTTTCATGTGGGGCATGTCGGAAAGCACTTAATTCTTGTGTGCTGTGGTTTTCAAAATCCAATCCCAAGTAAGAAATAAAAGCCCAGACAACTGCATTACTGTCCAACCTGTCAGCATTGTTGAATGTAAGCTCAGTCCTGCCTGCCAGAGCCTTAAAAGCTGAGCTGGCAGAGCGCAGGACTGGAAGTGACAAAAGCAGATAGCTGCGGCTGCGATTTCAGCAAAGGAGAATGGACACCTAAATGCATTTTTATAGGTTTACAAAGAGTTCATGCTCCTCTCTATGAATCAATAATAAGCAGCATGCAGAGGACCTAACATACAATTATCCACTCTAAAGTACCTCCCTTGCTGCTACAATAAGAATTAAAGTCAACATGCTGTCACTTGCAATGACATTCATGTTTTCTCTTATATCCAGTGAGCCTTTCTTATGGGGCAGACATAACCAAAGCATCACAGTTCCTGCTGTAAAATCATTATCCTTTTCTTGTAAATAAATGCCAATTCAAATGTCATAAGTGAGTTGTAAAAACAAATTACAAAAAAATGTTACAAGGGGAATATATCAACTATCAATATAATAGATAGAACAATGTTATCAGTTGCAGTTCTCATTAGCCTGCAAGTCTAATTGCAATATAAAGGGTTCACTGTCATTTCTGTGTCATTAAATTAGATCATACAACAACCTGGAACACTGAGTTGGTTGTGCAGTCAGTATTTCTCTCCATCACACTGATAATTCATTGCCACCCGCTTTATCTTTCACAAAGGATATAGTCACTTTTAAGTGTATCTGACAAGTGCAGCTGTTTCTCATTTTGGCTCTCAGCAGATCGTGGTTCCATGCTTCAGTAGGAAGGCTCAAGTCCCTCAGCAATGTGTTTGGATATTGAGATGTTTCATGCAATTATGAAAACCTCATTGCTCACATGAAACATCCATAAATTCAATCACAATCTGTCTTTAGGTTGTGTTGCACTACATCAATGCACTGAGACATTTTTTCCTATTCAATGAGTTGTTTGATCGAAAAAAAGAATAGTCAAGAATAATATCTAAGCAGAGACATCCACAGGGGATGAAGGAGACTTCGCATCTGAGCCACACTGGGACGCATAAATAAATGAGTAAATCGGCTCCAACTGTATAATTGGGATACAATGATATTCCCTTATCCATTCAATTCTCTGTTGAATTCATTGAATCCATACTCATGGATATGGACTTGTTTTGAGCCAAGGAATAAAGAGCCACGTTGAATAAATATGCCAATTCAAACAAAAAATATGAGGATCAATATACCAGTGATATGTATATAAATGTAAATCAAAGTTAGATTTTAAATCTACAACTGTTACATCAGCCTGAGCTGGATGTACTTTACATGATGTGGCAGTGTCCCCAGGCTACTGCTCACAAATACAAAACACTGAATATACATGAAACAAATTATTGGAGATATTCAGGCCATGCAAACATATTAGATAATTGTGATTTTAAAGAATATTTTTTTCTGTGGTGATGTTTTGTCAATAAGAGCGCAACTTGTTAACTACAAAGCAGTTTTCTCACTACTGCTTACTTGCTCATTTCAGTGGTGCAGTTGCCCTTTTTGATATTCTTGATATGCTTCTTGCTTTTACCTGCAATTAAGAAGTTTCACCAAAAAGGTAACTCGTTGAAGTTGCTAGTGCAGCAACAAGACTGTGGCAGTTCAAATCAACTCCTAACAGCAGACAGAACTTTTAAAAGGAAAGAAAAAAAAAGTTCTGTACAGGTATAATAATAATTCATTTTTTACCCCCTTTTTTAAAAAGCTATTTGCAGGATTAATGGCAGCAGGTGAAAGTACAGTATCTACTTGTGACTGACCGTCTGGGAATACCAATATACCATCATAATACAGAGCAGCTTGTGTCTCAAGACACCTCAGTTCATTCTTTGCAAGCTCTTCGTACCTTGGTCAAATGAAAGCATCACTATTTAATTTAGATTGTAATAACCAATTAAAAGTTACCCGTACTACCTATAACAAATAAAAAGGGAAACGTAAACATTTGATAGATGTGGTGATGAATTCGTATATCACATTAAACACTTAATTACTGTGAATAAAAAGGTTCGTGTTTATCTCTTTCGTTGCATGTATTATATTGTTCATAGGAGGATAAGTTGTAATTTTACAGCAATTTATCATTGCAGGTATGTAGTACAAAAGAGAAAATATATTATTTTATACTATATTAGTGTTTTATATTCTAAAGAGCTGCCTAACATTTATTGGTAAATAAGAAATAAGTCAAAATAGAATTTAGGCAAAATAGAATTTAAGCTTTTGGTGAAACAGTTAAATCTACAGTTAATATTTTTGCCAGTCCTTTTTTTGTAGATGTTGATCATGCACTTAAATTGCTTCATGTGAATTGAATCCAGTGCAGTAGCACAAAAAGCCTGAGCGGAATGGTCCAGCTACAATATGCTTGAAAGATGAGGAACTCACCCTTTTCCAGCCATTTACTGCAAACCTTTTCTACAAAGTGCTTCAAACGGAGCCATTACATGACTGAGGTGAAAATATTTGCTTTTATCACCCATCTATTTGAACACTGGCCACATCCCCAGCCAGCAAAATGCTCAGTGTGGAGCAATCACAGTCTTGCTTTGCGTGTCATCATTTCCAAATAATTTACCAGCTGCAATTAGCTGACTCCAGTTGTCATCACAGTGCTTTGTGATCTCTTTAGGAGAGGAGTTGATGTATTAAAAAAGCTGAAATAAAAGTTTTCATTAAAAAAAATGTATATGCACATACAGTCTGTGCATGCATCACTGATGATTGCACACACCAATTGAAAGTAAAAATGACCTTGGTCTGACAAATTAGAAATAAACCTGTTTGACAGGCCCCGTTTGGTTAGAACAAATGTGAGACATGAAAAATTGTTTGACACACTTTCATAAAAGGAAGTGGCGGCAACCCATCCTTTAGCATGTGGTAATGGCCTCTCGTTGTTAGATTCAATGGAAAAAGCTATTCATACTGTTATGTGATTGAAAAGAAAATTGAATCCTTTTGATGTTATAAATGTGTCTATTACCGCATTTGCACACAAAATTTCTATGGAAATTATAGAGAAAGGAGTGATTCTCTGGTGGAAATGTTTGGGAATGACATATTGAATTCTATTGCTGCCTGAATATCAATATAGTGTATGCGTACTCGAAACAACTTCAAAACTATATGATTTTTCACTGGGCTGAAGGACTAAAATTACTATACTATATACATGAAAAAAGGTTAATGGTTAGATATTTCTTATGTTCTAATGAACAGCCTTTTCAGTTTACTGCTAAAGTTATAAGAAACTTTCTCTCTCTCTTGCATGATGAGGTTTATCTGCAGCTACTTTTGGGGTTCAAAAAAGGTTCATAGGTGGGATGGGTCTAAGCATTTGGTGCATGTAGAAAAGATATCAAAAGCTTGAGGGTGAGAGGGTCTGCAAGGTTTAGGTTTTATGAAAAAATGTTGCTGGAACCATTGAAAAGGTTATGCAGAAAATATCAGTTGCACTGGGCGTTGTGCTGGAGCTTTTACAGATGCATCGGGGTATCAAGATGTAACAGGATTTTTAAGATCACCACATTCATTAAGATTATGTTGACAGAGTTCAGTTTTTGCCAATAATATATTGCACGCAGGATAATATCCTGTACATCCACAGCCTTGCTGGCCAATTATCAGCTCCACTTGAGAAATTGGAGGTTACGTGTCTTGCTCAAGAGTCTCCTATTATCAAGGTCTAAATGTTATTAACTTCCCCACTCTGATCTTCTCCTCTAGGTCAGGAGACTGAACAGATTAGCTTCAAATATCAATGTGATATTAAGTTTGTGTTTGTTCCTTTTTGTTTTATTCTAATCTGTTGACTATTTTTCCTCAATAACAAATATATCATTTCTTTTATATATCAGAAAGTAGGTTAAAATGACCGTAGTAATTAACCCAGAGTCTTTGGTAACATCCTCTTGTGAAACTGCTGTTTTATGACCAACAATTAATAACTCAAAAAATGTTAAAAATGTACACGACATAGTAGAGCACAAACAATTATGCTCTACAGATAATGACATTTCTTTGTGAAAAAAACAAACAAACTACTTATTCATCAGTAAAATATTTGCAGGTTATTGTTTTGTTGTTTGACTGTGAAATCAGTCAAGCATAAAAATACTATAATCAAAGCCAAATTATCTTTATCAGAAGGCCATGATGGCAAACTTTTAAGACCTTACATTGGTAACCCACAATCAAGTGGGTGATGTTACAGTGACTCTGCCTCTTATGTATCATACAGTCTGTAATTCTGATGTGAATGTCTGTTTAATTTCAAATCAATAAGACATTAATGTACCATTTTAAGATCTTGCAAAAGGATAAGACCATTGATTTACTGAAATATAAATTTGGGTTTGAGTCTCCCAGAATAAAGATCACAATAACTTAATTTTACTCTTTTTACTGTCATTTTCTGTCAGACATCCTTGCGTGATAAAGTTCCTTGATAAACCTTTTTCAGATGTTTAAATAGTGTATGTAAAATAATATATGTTACATGTGGCAGAACTGACAAAGATACGAGAACCCAAAAAGGCATCTGTATTCATGGTGACACACCTCATAATTTAACCCGTCGTTGAACACAAGCTGCTTTCTGATCACTACACCACAACATTATTCAATTGCCTTAATGAGTGCATTTAAAGACTTTTCAGCTATGCTCATATTTGATGTTTTCGGGCCTGTTGTAAAACATTTTGAAGTCTCAGCAAATGGTTGTAATAGCTTCCTTTCAAAATGGTGATAATGATTATGGATGTATTCAAATTAAATTAAATCTCAAAGACTGTGATGCAAGTCAGTGTGACTAACTCAAGCGCATCAATCATTTTCCTGAAGCTTACAGGAACACTGTCAATTCACTCGGAGGTACTTTTGATGTCAGACACAAAGGAATAATAATTGCTTTAATTCAAAGGTACACTTTATACTTACAATTTCAATCAAATTTCAATCTAGGATCAAAAGGATATGTTTGCATTATGCTCTGGAGCAATCCGATCCCTGAGTTTGAAGACAGATTTTCCCAGAATGTTTAGTAAATAGAAAAGCAGATGGCAGTTCGTTTTTTTTTTTTTTTTTGCATTCATTACATTAAAAAGATGCACAAAGTTTCCACCCCACAGGACATAAAACCAAACACCATGATTAAAAACGAGTATGTGATAGGAGAGGTAGGTAATATAGGCTCTGATTAATAATTTCAAATTAGAATCATGCACTGATTTTGGTCATTTGCTAAAGCATTTAATTGCATGTGGTATGATGCCAAAAAGAAACTCTTTCAAGGCTGGGCAGAAGCAGCCGCTGCATTTCATGTGTGCAGCGTAAAAACTGACGTACTTTTTTTTTTTTCAGATTGTCACAGGAGTAGGGAGGAAGTCAAGCAAAGTGGTGGATTTCGTTGTTAACGTGATGGATGTGACCTGAGGACAACGGGATATTAATTTGCATGTGATTAGCAAGACTGTGATTGAGTGGATACAGAAGTGGCATGCTGTGGTGTGTTGTTGCCGTGTCATGAGGTTGTCATCCGGTGCGTGTGTGCGTGAGAGCCAGAGAACGAGAGAGAGAGAGAGAGAGAGAGAGAATTAATGTGTACTGTATGCTTGCACTGAGTGAGTGTGTGCATTTGTGTGTGTGTATTTGAGTGTAAAACAAGCTCAGTGGCTGCAGGTGTGAAAGTAGCCCAGGCTGTGAACTCCACACACTCCCTCATCCTCGCTCACTTCCTCTCCCACTCATTTATTTCTCTTTTTCTCTGATTTGGTTTTACACTGCTGCACTCTACTCATTTGCATCTGCTCCTGACACCCTTGTACGAGTCACAAGCAGCCGCTACGACACACATACTTCCCCCATACCCAACACCACCATTACACACACACACACACACACACACACACACACACACACACACACACACAAACACACGCACACACACACACACATGCACACACACACAAACAAATGCACACATGCACACACACAAACTAAAACTACTGTCATCATTCACAACTTGTCTCATCTTTGGAATGTGATGTGGAAGAAACTCGTAGAACAACATGAGTTTCCTCCATCTTTAAACTAGTACACTCTGGTGGAGAGGTTTCAGTCAAAGCTTGGTTTTACAACTTATGTAACCTATATTACTTGTTAGAATATAATTATTAATTAATTGCTTAAATTTAATATACAGCTGTAAATGAGCCCTGGAATTAATACCACAAGTGCTCATAAAAAGCTTGCGGGCTTTCTAAGTCCTTTATTTAGTCTGCTGTGCGATGCTGAATGCATTTGTTTGGTAGGTGGGGGTTCGGAAACATATGTTTGTATTTATATCAATGTGTTTATGGCAAGGATTCAAGCCTGGATGCACAAAGGAACGGATAATCAAATCTTTAATCCAATTAATTTATCCAAGCAGCAGAATGAGCTGAATATATCAGGCAGCTCTGGTCATGGAGCTGTGCAGTTGAGAGCGATGCGATGAAGTTCAATTAAGACACAATATAATAATTATAAATTGACTCAGGAGACAAGGAAGGGTTCATTTCTCCAAGCGCCATTCTACTAAGAAACAGCCTGTTTTGTTATGCACAGCTTATTGGATAAGTAGGCACTGAGATTTGATTTGTAAAGTAGATGCACCAGTTCTTATTTAAAATGTTTTTTTGTTTTTTTTTAATGCCACAAAGCATTTACTTCTGCATCATAACTTCAGGTGATATAATGGTAAAACAAGTTTAAAACTCAAATGTAATATATATTGGCAAGCCTGATCTGTCTGTGTATGTCATGTGTTACATGTGTTAAAGCCTTGCAGACTCACAAATGTCACCAAGGTTGGATTTTTAAAGAAATCTTTGAGCGAAATTATATCAACAGCCTCTAAAAACAAAGGATTCAGATTTTGCAACAGATTAGTCCTCCTTATGGACTAAGTAAAAAATAGTAGACAGAGCTGGGATATCACCTACTGTTTAATGGAGTACTGTTTTGAAGCCTTGAGTGTGTCACTGTGGTCGTCACCATCTTGGTTTTTTGCAAGCAAAAGTGATGATATTTGGACGAGAGGCTGGGGCTCAAAAGAAAAGCCATTCCTTCCACTAACTGAATGTCACCTAGCGGGCAGTGAGCTTAAGAGACTAATACTGGTTCTTGTACCAGACCGTAAAAATGTGTATTTCTGTTTTGGATTGAAGCATATTAATTGGACCCTTATTGGGACTGACTGTGTTTTGAAGTGGTAATTTGAGGAACTGCAGCTTCATTTTTCAGCCCAAGCAGTTTGGTCTTATTGAACAAGACTGTCAGGAAATTAGAATCTATAAACAAAAAATTGTGCTAATAAAGTTATGCATTTTATTGTTATATACAGTTGTGTAATCAGACTAAAAAACTATCTTACGTCCCTGTAAAACATTTCATACAGCTTAGAAGACAGTAAAAGTAATAGTGGGAAACAATCCTAAGTATTTGCAAGTCACAGGTCAGGCTAATTATGTCTTCTCATGAAAAATAAGCCTGACCCTGTTCAACTCATACAATCATGCATTGATTTTCTAAAGAGAGCGCGTTTAATAAATTTAGCTACAGTAGCAGGACCAGGTGGTCAATCATTGTCCCATTCTCAAAGCCCTTGATGAGCAGAGAGAACGATGGCAGAAATAATACATCATTGTCCTGTCTAATTACAGTGTGTCACAGACAAGAGCGGATTTGCATTTTAAACAAGCACTTGTTCTGATTGAGGAACAATTGTTATATATTTCATTAAATATGAGCCCTGCGGAGTGCAGCACACTGCCTGCAAACATGCATTGCAGCTTAGAGGAAATGTAACTTACAAAGCTTACAGTTTTATTCAAACATGTTCCATCGGCAGTTCAAGATATTCTTTAATATATGTTTGTTTGTTTTCATTTCTTTTACACTTATGCATACTTTAGTGATATTTTTCCTCCCACCAACGATTAATTTAATCTCGAAGCCTTCTTCAAGGTCTTTTTTTTTCTATCCCCCCACCACTCCCAGTTCAAGCAGAAAAGAGAGGGTCTGAGGAGAAAGGGAGAGGAAGAAGAACTAAAACAAGATGCTAGAATCAAATACGCTTTAACAGTTTTTGACTGCTTTTGCACTATTTTCTTAGAGTGGATTTGAAGCAGGGCTGGGCTGCTTCCTGAATATCTTACAGCCTCCTCAGTGTCTTTATCTACAATTCCACTTATTTACAGATCACTGGAGGAACATCTGCTCCAACACTTGCCCCAAATCTAAGAAGTGATGTTTTGCAATATACCATTTAATTTTTAATGCCGAAATTCAGTTCTCCTTCAAAACAGAAGAACTTTCATAGATAAGCTCCTTTTGATGACAACTAAACAACATCCAATAGCCTGGAAATAAACTGGAATTCAAGGGATAAACAAAACTGTGGCAAACAAACAACTACAGTAATGGTAAACACTGCGAAAGTTGACAATATCACAGCAACATAAAAGTAGCAGCACTATTTTATCCAAGTTATAAACAAGCCTGAATGCAGCTCATCAAGTGAGATGAGCTGCAGTTAGTCAAACACAAGACAAAGAGGGTTTTAAAAGTGTCTTGTTTTAATTTGCTAAAAAATACTAATAAGAGAAGGTTGTGAATGTCCCAAACATCTGATTTCCAGTCAAAAGAAAGACCACAAATGTAATGTACATAAATTTTAACACATACACGTCAAGCTCAAAACACCTGCTCCACAAAGAGGTTCAGAGCGAGCCATCTTGTACAATTACTCTGAAGTAGATGCCTTCCATTGTTGCTGATCCATTTTGTTTCCCTGACAGACACAGGCAAGTTGTGATGCACCTGCATCTGTTTATCTGTACAGCAATACAGGCTGGCCTCATGCCAACACTCCCCACTTCAGCCACAGCCAAATACTACACATATTTAATTTGCAATACAGCATAATAGGCCATCAGCTTAATTATTACCGAGGAGTTATCATCCTGAACCTTTCTTTACCGAATTGCAGGAATGAGGAAGAATGGCTCGTAATACCGAGCATTTGCATGTGGCTCAACAACGATGCAGTTTTTCTGTGGCTCATTGCGAGCATACCAAAGTTACTTGTTTTTTTAGTTTTTTTTTGTAGTGATTATTCTTTTCATTGTAAGCAAGGAAAGAGATTGTGAAGGAGCACAACAGTTTACAGATTCAAAGACATGATTATACACATGATGGTATCTGAGAACATCTGTGCATAGATATTAAGCACTGATGTTGTTTTCCAGGCATACATGACAACACGCTGCACTGATAATTGTTACAATGATAACAACTGTTATTATTTACATTAAAAATCATACACTCAAATCTGTGATATAGTATCAAGTTATCCAAAGTCAAACAAATCAGCCTATTGACAAGAAATCTTTTAATATACATTCAAACTCCTGAGATAGTGTATACGTTAATGGTAACAAATCATAATAACTGAAAATATTCTGTATATGATTAGTAGATAGGGTGGGAATGACAAAGTGGGACTATAAATTCAAGAGCTCTTAACTTGACAGAGAAAACACTGAACATGCATTAATCTGCTCATGCATTAATAATAGTCAAAACATAATTGTGCGTTCAGCTTCTTTAATTTAGGAAGCATGTCACAAAAGACAAAAGGCTGGACGATATTATTATTTATTGCCTCCTATAGGAATCAGGGTAATTTTTTTTTTTTTTTTACAAAATTCACTTGTTCAAATATCAGATTTTTATCAAATCGGGATAAAAAAAACAAAGATAAGTAGCTGTGAAAGTTATTTTTTCATTTGTGTAAAGAGTTTTATTTAAATGTGTGCGATTTTTGCAATATTGTGTATATCTTCCATTATAGTATATATTAATGTCAGGAAAGTATTCGTAATAATATGCTAAACATGAAAAGAACACACAAAAAAAGAACATCTAATTGAGAAATAAATCTTGCCAGTGTTTTAAACATTTCCTGCTTAATTGACACAGTCATTCTAAATTTAGCCATGTTGCTTTTTTAAAAATACCTTTGCATGAAACTCAGAAACTAAGTATGGTATAGTAACCTACTTTTCAGACACTTTCCTAGTCAGATCTAATGTTATTGTATGGTGTGAGTCAGAAGTTACACCCTGACCAAACTGAAACAGTGAATAACCTCCTTAGACTGAAGTCTGCCAAGCATGTATGGGACTGTTTGTATTGGATGCAGGTCATGGAACTGATTCCATAACAACACACAGTCTGTGCACTGCCTGTACTGCTTAACACAAGCATCATGCTCAGTTTGACCATGTGAAAAAAAACTACTCTGCAGCATTTTGATTAACATGAAAACATGTTCAGACTGCATTATATCAGCTATATAATACTATGTGCTCCAAACAGCTTTATTATGACAGTGTGCCATCATGAATCTTATTCCTGCTGTTCACAAATATTTTATTGTGGTGTGAGCAACTCAAAAAGCCTTCTTTTATACAATAACCATGGTTCATAAATACTATCAGTTGTCATGCTGCCTGTCTTTTTACTCATATTTTAATTATTTCAACCATTTACCTTTATGCTGTCGATTACTGAGTGTCAATTTCTGCAACCACTGGTCATAAATAAGGACAAGATCTGTTGGTTAGTGAATTTGCAGCTTTAAATAGGTGTTGGTTTTGTTCACGTCAGCCAACAGTGCAGTGTTTGTGCATGTTCCTGTGTGACTGTGAGTATTTCAGAGGCCAGAGATCTTTCCATCTGCATCTGCCCTGTGAGATTTCAGTAGAGTGAACGAGTTGGCCCCTTCCCACTGTACCTGCCCCTGCTCGGCCCTCTCACTTGTTTAAGTTGGCACAGCTCATACAGTGTGTCCATCATAGTTATCCTGCTCTCTGACTGTAGTTGTGCTAAGAGAAACTAGTCAAAATAAAGTCCAAAGCCAATAAGAAAATTCAATCTGATAGATAGAATATAGTAAGGATATACATACGGGCTGCCGTCGACTTAAAGATTTTCCTGGTTGACGAGTCTTGGCACATTTATGAAGTAAATTTGATTATTTAAATGTATATTTTGCAGCGTCATAGTTTGTCAAGGAATGTTATAAGTAAAATTACCCACACTGTGCTACATTACAACTCCAGACGGGCCTGAAGCTTATTGCAAGTTACAGCTATAGTGCTCACCACTGTGTTCTCTATAAGGGTGGTTCACTTTTTTCTACTGAGAGTTAAAGGGATCACTGGTATCTGTTTATCTTTAAAGTCCTGATTGGAAAATTTCAAATTATATGTTCACTTTTCACCTGATCCAGTGGCTGACTGGTTGCTCATGTGACTTCTTCCATGATTTTATCCTGCATACAGCTGTTGTCAAAGTCAGCATTTCTTGCTACATCTCTTTACCTTGAGCTGTGCAAAGCTCCAGTGCCGGCAGCGTAAACACTAATACTATTCCAGTTTACGAATCTCACAGTCTGGTTAGAATTTGCATTAGGACCTTAAGCCGCACAGCTGACTGAGCTTCCTAGCTAAAGTGGGCCTCTGTAAGCAGTAATTGCATATGTTATAAAAAAAAGGTCTTTATGCAAAGGTCTCCCCCTAATTCTTTTGTTTTAGCCCTAACAAGAAGATCCATTGCTTGAATGAAGTTTAGGAAGTTTTGTTTCTGTGACAAACTGACCAATGAAAAAGACAGCTTTGTTGACTACCGCTCTGTCATGGACTAATGGGTTTCGTTAATGGTTAGTTGGCATCCTAATAGACAGCTTATTCTTAGAGTTTAGGGATTTAAGCTGTTGTGGTGATACGCTGACTTTCACAACATCCCAGATTCGAAGGAGCAATTTTTGCATTTTTTAAAAATCTCTATTTAACCCACAACATAGGATTTTTTTTTTCTAAATACTTAACACATTCTGAAGTTGGTCATAGTCGTTTAGCTATGATCAAAGGTGGGCTACTCAAAATCATACCTCGAGAAAAAGATGTCCAATTAGATGTGTAAAAATGCAAACCACATAGCAACCGTAAATAAACTGTGTACTCTAAAGTTTTTGTTTGTCCTTTGTAATACATTGTAATTTTGACCTTACATTTCTTGCTCTGCTACTAATTTATTCACCCATATGTGAATAAATTATATGTCTCACATGCCACAGAAAATATAACACTGGTAGTTCATTGCTGCAACTGAGTTGAATTATGGTATTGTCCGCACATAGCTATAAAAATATTTTAAGATGAATGACTGTGTGACATGTTGCTACAAATTACTGCAAAGAATGTTTGAGTGAGATCAACATATGTGACATTGTGACACTGCAGCAGTAATTCAGCCATAATGGATTAACCAGAGAAATCCCCACATCTCTTGTTGTGTTGTTGTTTACTGTGGTGACACACTTCCTGTTGCATTTTGAACATTTGAGAGAAAAAAAGCGTTGTTTTATTTTTGTGGAACTGGAAACTGTCTGCACCTTAATTACACAATCTAACAAACTTGCATCCACATAAATAAAATCAGAGTGAGTTCTCAACATCTGTACGCCAAACACTGTACTCGCACTTGCACAGAAACATTGTTGCTTTTTAAAGGCTGCCTCTCCATGGTTCCAGTTGCTCAATGAATTCACATCAGCAGTCTTGCCCACTCTCTGGCTGCGAGTGATGTCATTGTCAGCTGCCTCATGTTGCTTTGACAGCTCCTAATCACACCTCTTGTGTTGTGGGGACTAGCCATTCAACATTGTAACAACACTGCTTCTTCTATCTGTCAATCACTGTCAGTGGGTGATACTTTCCCTGGGGTGTGGTTGTCCATCAAGACGGGGCTGGTCACTGTGTTCACATGTGGCCCATCAACCTCTTTTAGATTGATACCATACAAACCTGACCGGCCCGTCAGTCTCTCCTTTTTTTTATTTTCACCCTCACTTCAGTTCAGCCCCGTCAGACTAGCCAGGAGTCTGCTGCTGGCTCCGTATTGACAATGCAACAACACGATTCAAACAAAAAACCCCAAGTCTTTCTACTTTCTCCTTTTTCTTAGAAAGTGGGATCAATACATTGTGCAGCAGAAGTTGCTCCCACAAAGGCAAGAATATGTAAACTTTTATTTTACACTCTCTGTCTTTGGAAAAAACTTCAAATAGAGGATACATCAAACAGAGAACCAGAACACTTTGATCTCACTTTGAATGCAATGAAGTTACGTTGCATTAAAATTTAAGAACTGGACTTGAAAATAGAATACTGTAGAGAAACCTGTATAGTAAAGAGACCTGTGTATTGAAAAGAATATTGTACAATACTTTTGGAGAAGGCAAGCTTCACTTGAACCCATGTACCTTTAGATGATAAACTGAAGTACAGACTCACCCGAAGGTCCTGGGAGGTGAGCTGAGAACCCAAAAGTTAATAAAGGTCTTCTCTTGCAATACACTTTGCAATTGTTTGTTATGGGTCTACATGGCTTAGCAACACTGCTTTTTAAAAAAAGTCTTCTTTTACTTCAGGTGTGGTGGAAAACAAACAACAACAAAAAAGTAGTTGGATCTTTCATAGACGTTCAACAAAGCTACGAAAGCAACACCGTTCATACCTCCACTGTTTGCAGAAAACATCAATATGTGCTGACAAATGACCATGACAGGCAAGACAATATAATTTACTACTAATTAAACAGTAGGGCTCTTAACATAGAGCCAGGGTTCATACAGTCAACACAACTCATCTTTATGCAAGTATATTTTATTACCTTACACAGGAGTCATGCCCCTGCAGCAAACACAAGCAAATACAGCCTCTCGTTCTGTCAAAGTGATGTAGCGTGTGCAAAGATCATAACAACACAACATATGTGTTGAGTGTTGAGACAAAGGATAATAAACATATATATAGTTGCCTTATTTATTCTGGAGTGTACATCATCACAAATGTACGCAACACAGTATTAAATGTTGGCCATAGCAAGAAAGAAATAGCTTCTAAATAATGTGAATTTCTTGACCTTATTTAATAACATATACATTTAACTGTCTACATTTTCTCAACTTATCGCTGTAACATTTAACCGCATTTTGATCATACCAGTTTACTGACATAGAAAAGAGTTTATGCTGCTATTCCTCTGTAATTCTGAGTTGTACATTGGTTCCTTTGGCAACATTTTTCCTTTTTTTCAAAAGATATTTATGATGCATAAATCATTTGCTGTAGACTGGTACAGTGTACAGTCTTAGATTAAATTAAAACAGTCTTTTAGTGCCCTACGTATAGCTGCTAAGGTGAGAGGCAGGACAGGCAGATCAACTGCATGAAGTTTACAGTTACAGCTGTTAACATATTTGAAAATTATTAAGTTTGGAGGTGGGTCTATATTTGGGGTGGGGATCTTTTCCATTAGGGGATGATTAAATAATGATAAGCTTGTGAATATTTACTGTGATATTACAGTGAATGTAGCGTGTGACCCACTTTAGACTTTCACATCTGAAAAGGATAAACCCTTTGATAATTCTTTGACTGCAGACACTATTTGACAGTCAGTTTGGGGTAATAAAATATGCTTCCCCCCCTGTTTTTTTTATTCCCCCCTTCTATCTTAGTTGTGTTGAAGACGCGCTTGTGTTTGGACCATGAGATGTGCAATCTGAGGTAAATGTGACTGAGTGATGTGTCATATAATCTCTTGGACATATCTGGAGGACGTTATTCCAGGAGAGGATATGGGGGCTGCCTCATGAAACATTTATCTGGGAAGAGTAGCACAGCGATGGCGAGAGATGGAGTGACAGAATGGAATGAGGTAGAGAGAGCAGAATAACAAGGAAAGTGTTTGTATGTGTGTCTGTCTGTGTTTCCGTCTTTCAGTCATCTGTTTGACTGGTAAAGGTAGAGATACTATGGAAAACATTCATATTTTTGCTGCCTCCCCCCAAACCTTAATTTGCATTGAAAATGAGCAATCCTATAACCAGTGGACAAGTATATACATCAACATATGATACGAACATATACACATCACACATACTCACACAGACACACACACAGAGTTTTAAACATGCTCTGAGAGCTTAGAGAGGCTTTGAGCGTGATAACTCCTAACAAAAACCCCGAGGCTGAGCTCTGACACAAATCTTATAATCTGGCCAAGTGTTCCAGTGGTTGAGCTCACTGAGCAGCAAATGCACCTCTGGACATATTTTGTTCCACTGTCCCTTATTTAAAAGTCTGTAAGAGGAGATCTTTAAATGCGTAATAATGAAATATACTAAGTTACTCACATGCTGCCACTGACTGTGGGAATATTGACAGGTAAAAACTAAAATCCTGTTAATTTACAATTCATACTTTATTGTCCGCTACTTGTTTGATAGACATTTATGACTCCTGATGAATTCGTCAACAGGTGACTAATGCACCTCACAGTGTAAGAAATTGTAGTTGGCAGAGTAAAGGTTCAGTCGTTTAAAATGGTGAACAACAATATTTTTCCCCTTTGGCAAAGACTTTGATGATTAATTAAAGTCACTTATTCTGGCAATTCTGCCAAATATTTGCTGATTCAAACATCTCTAATGTTAGAATTTTCTCCTTTGCTCTGGTTTATATTGTAAGTTAAATATATTTGAGTTTTTTTTTAACTCTTTATTAGACAAAGTGAGGACTTACAACAGGTGACCTTGGGCTCTCAAAGCTTGCAGTGGGCTTTTTTCACACACTTTTTGACCTTTCATAGATGAGGAAAATATTTCTTAGTTTGTTGTTTCATTCCTACATATTTCCTCCTTTTTTAATCTCTATTTTACTTGTTATATTACCTTGACTATTGTTAGTACTTGCCCAGTGTTGGACTTTGAAATAAACGACTGTGGGCAAAGGACCATGGGAAAGATTTGCTCATCGTGCTCTGTGCTCCCACCAGCTCATGGTTGTGTTTGGCTGGCCCACTGTGGTGCTTCAGCACTGGACCTTCAGATCCTGACAGACACCAGAGCCTACAGTGGGAGCCTGGTGGAGTGGCCTCTCTCAGAAGGAGGAAAGCTGCTCCCACCCAGACAAGGTCAAGCTGGCCTCTTGTCATTATCCTCTGAAGAGACAGGGGAAAAGCATTCCTATCCAGCAGCCATTAGAGGCAGGCAGAGACCAATTACCACCAGGCAAAGGGCAAACAGTAAGCGATCATGAATGAAGCCAGAAGGGTCAGAGTGGTCATACATAGCAAAGGTCAGTGTTGTCATAATTTCAGACAAGTTAGAGTTGTAAATAGCTCCCAAGATAAATACATGAGCCAGAAGGGTTAAATTAAGTACACATTTCCTGAGTGCAATAAATGTTGTCCATTAGGGATCTTTACTGCTGTGGAGGAGCATTATTGTCATTATCTGAATTGTCTTCCTCTAATCTCTTTACCAAAATCATTTGCTTTAGCAATTCATCATATGCTAATGAACTGTAGATCAATAGGGCCCTTTATTATTAGAATAAGGTTGATATCGTCCTTGAATTCACAACAGAGTCATGAGTTTTTTTTTCAAGTAAACATTTTGAATCACTTAAACACATCATTTATCAAGAATAAGTGATTCTTCCAGGCCTTCTCTAAAGAGATCAGCAAAGCCTCCTGTACTTGATCTGGGCAACGCTGATCATGAAAAATCATGGTGTTTTCAGGCTACATAGTGATACAGTATATGTCCAAGTATTTTCTACAAAGTCGGCTAAATGTTTAGTTTTAAGTTAAAGTCACATTTGAGGTGTCATAAACACTTTAATTAGAACAGAGAATAGACTGATTGTCAGACTAGTTGAAACAGTTGAGAGCAGGTTCAGGTTTGCATGCAGGGAAAGAGCTGGAAAGAGAGAATGTGAGAGAGAAGAGATGCAAACTGGCTTTACAGAAGAAACAGCTCATATAATGCGACATCAAACTATGTGGATATAAATCGTATTCTGTCATCCTATATCTCATACTGCCTAGCCCTCTACCCCATCTGTACCAATGTCAGTTCTCAAAGATTTCTATGTCATTTACAAGCTCACTTTTAATTTCCTCCGCAAGATCAAACAAAATATGTAATGTTTAACATGCAACACTTCTGGTCACTGAGGCAGGAAATATACGTCTCAGATTTTTTTTAATCACACAACCTTGCTCTTGGCTGAGGGGGGCTGCTGAGAAATGATAACACTTAGGTTTGCTCCTCCTTTTTTTAGTGAAACTGTCCCGAAGTGAGGAAATAGTCACTTCACATCCTCAGGAAGCACTCCATTTAACCTCCTGGTGTTTCACAGCTTTAATCCCATCGACAGTGACGTGTTGTTACTGACATGTTGTGGAGGATATTTCCCACATCTTTGTTATTGCTTAGCCACAATGGGAAAAGGTTTAATTATGATCAATAGTATGCTTATAATATTAATCATCATCTCCATCTGCTATTATGTACATTTTTTCTTAGAAGACAAATAGCTAAAACTCTGGGTTTTACTCTACTGTAGGTCTAAAATTGAACTATTAATTTTTGTTGTTATTGTTGTTTACATCCTTTTAATTGGTATCCTACCAAAGTGTGTAATAGACTATTGTCACTTAGCAATATTACATGCAACATCAGTCTAGACTTTCAAGGTAAAGCATGCTGAATAACATTTATGGTGAAAACCACTATGTTCGATCTGAGTGACGAACGGGATTAAACTTGCTGTTTTCTTAAACCATTTAATGTGATTTAACTCTGGAAACAAGCCTAAGTCCTGTGTTTTGACCATCCATCTACCTTGATCCCCCTCCTTGAGCCAACTTTGTTGCTTTTTATTCTACATTCATTCATTCCTCCTGTTATATCAGTTCCTGCTTTACTTTTCAAGTCTTGGTGAGGCAAAATGTGATGCTAACATGCTATCCGCATTTTGATTGACTGGCCTGATTACCCTGATTTTATTTATTTTTTGCTTCATATTTATATAGCCATGCAAGATTTTGTGAAATAAGTGTAAACATATGCATAAAACTGATTTTCACTCCCAGTTATCCATTACAGACACGGCCATGGATCTGTGTGGATCCGTCAAAAAAATCTTCCAACAACACAAGAGTAACCGTCCTCACCAAAGACCATAACAGATGTCTGTGGTTATTTTTAGCTCTCACTGTGTTATTAATTTGTTACACTTGCACTTACAGGCCATTACGGGCATTATTATCACACTCATCAAACATCAGAGATATTAGTGATACCATTGTGTCTCATCATAAAAAAATAAGATAGAGAACAATGAAAGGTCGGGTGCCCCTTTTCATCTTTAAGTTAAATCTATCAAAAGTCATTAGGGTGCTGGCAGACAGGAGAAATATCAGATTCATAAAAGAAAAGTGAACACTCAAAAGTGTTTTTTTTCTTTTTGACAACATTATATTAATAGCAACATTTCAACTGGAATGGCTTCAAATTAACTGCTAATAATTAAATTAAAGGACAAATTTAAGAGGTGAACATCTATGTGCTTGCCCTACTTGTTTGTAAATTAAAAAAGCAAACAAAATAAAACAATGTCCAGTGCAAAACAATCATAAAAAAGAAAACTAAAACTGCATGCAAATGTAATTATTTTAAATATAGCTGCATATGCTCCTCATTTTTGATTTTTACTTAACCATATTATGCAATGAAAAAACATGTTAATGCCTGTTTTTAACCAAGTTTTTTTATATATATATACATACATATTTATTTACATGGCACATGTATACTTTCTGCACATACTCATAATTTATACATCTGGCTGAGCTGGTTTGATGCCAAAGATTATCCAAGAAAAAAACATCTGTCCCCTTTAGTTTGGATAGAAGACAGAAAGTGAAGAAGACACAGGAGATGCAAAAAAACAAAACAAAACACAAGTCTGTCATCCTTATGCATTTGGTAAATTTTCATCCTGTCCTTAATATTTTACGTGTAACTAGAAATTTTCACACACCTCCTCCCAGTCTGCACTTTTATGCCACACAGGGGTGATCAGCTGGAGGAAATCAAGCCCCTCTCTAAATTTCCTCTCAACTGATTAAGATAAACTGCTTTTCAGCCATGGTTACCCCCCAACCAATCAATTAAAGTAATCAATTAAAGGCCTGCCGGCTGAGCCTTTGGTAATTGAGGGTTGAATAAACACAGGCTGCTGATACTGATGATAAAGCCGTAACAAAACCATGAGCATGAAAAGGGGCTTGAAAAATGTAATTTCTGGGATTTTAGTTAGTCTCAATTGTAAGATATCTAAGGAAATCTGTGTTAAGTTATTTATTTCATTGCATACCCCAGCGCAGTCCTGGCTGTTTATCCCGCACTGCCGGAGATTCTGCCCTAGGACGTTAAATATTGAATAAAATCATCAGCCAGGCTTTTCCAATTGGCTGTGGCTACTATTTGAAAAAAAAGTGCCAGTAGAATTCAAACATGGCACTGTGTTCCAGCATGTCCTCCAGTGAAAACAAATCCTTAGAGGAGGGTGAAAGAGACTCTTTGGGCAGGCTTGGCTTCTGCACTGCTGGCTTCAGGTCCAAGAGGTGAGGAGACTGTTTGTACTTCAGGGATCCTAAAATACAGCCACAAAGGGCTCACTGACTGAGTCACATTCACTTAAATATGCTTTTTCGTCTGCCTCCTACTTAAAAATGTAAAGTAAATTCTCATTCACAGATAAAGCAGGCTTGTCATATCAAGATAAAAGCAATATTTTTGTACATAACTGAATTTGCAGGAAAAAAAAATAAAGAGATGATTGTTAAATCTCATTAAATTTTCTATGCAACATTAATTCTTTACTGGACATTTTAACTTCTTTTTTTATTTTTACTAACTCCATTTTTCTTGCAGGAGGGCTTGTAAATAGTAGGTTGCCCATTTGGTTTGAATCAGGCTGCCTTTGTTGTGGTGAGGTTGCTGTAAGACTAAAAACTTCTGCGCTCCTCCTACTTTGTGAGGTGCTCGTCTGGTAGGTTTTTTACTAGAGAAGGGAGACCTTATAGACAGGGCGATAGGTCCCTGTTTAAGTTTTGTATGACCCTGCTCATTTATGAGGTCACCGTTTACATGTGCGCGCTGTCAGAGCGCGGATCTAATAACCGGCTGTTTGTGAAGTCAGCTTCCATGTTTTGATGACTCACAGCATGACATGTGGCCTGGATTCTGTGTGGAAGAGAAAAAGTGGAGTACAGATATTTCAGTTTAATCGTAAATCACCAAGATGAATTGCGATAGTTCATACATTTCTTTTATGTTAAAAAAAAAAACTAATATGTTTTCATATTAAACTTGTAATAAAAAAGATAGTTAATCTTCAACTGACTTAAGAAATATTTACACAAACACAAGTACAATAAGATGATAAAGGCAAAGAACTGCAATCCTTATTAACACTCAGCTACATTAACTTCTCTCTTGCTTAGGTGCTAACAACAATAATACTGCGGGTATGGACTGTACTTGAGCACGGAGCGAAGTGCTATGCCTGCCCCAGCTCATTATCTAACAGCCACATAACATAATTTAACATTTCCTTTGTGTGCAGGGACACCACAGCAATTAGCTAACAAGTGGGTCATCCATTAACCAGGCCTATGGCCCTGGGAGAGATATAAGCCTCCAGGGCAACACTCAACAATTCTCTGTAATAGAATGGCTAAGAGAGAGAGTCCATTAGTAAACATTTAGGAAATCAGTGAGAAGGCAGGTCTCCATGGGTAATTATATTACTGGTTATTTACAACAAATACTCTCTGCACTTTTTGCGTTTTGTTCCTTTATCTTTTGGCATGATGTTGTTTTTAACTTTGTTCCTCTACCATTTGCAGGTTCATGTTAATGAACCAGGAGGTCATAAATAAAACTTTGTTGCCTCTCAGATTGAGACTGACGATGTATAAACCCATGAGCCCATAGACAATTTTAAACTGAAACACATGATACTCGCCTCCTCTTTTTTTTTTTTTTTTTGAATGACATGAATAATGAAAGTCTGTTGATTTTCCAGAGATGGCAATTGTATGATTGTGCAGTCAGAGGATTGAGACCGCTCTATTGAGGAGCCCACCTCAGAGCCTAAAAGACTGGCGGACGCTTCCCACTATTGACGTCCTCCTAAACAGTGATTTCACTCTTCTCAGCCCCAAACTGTAGATATACACAAAGAATAGGCTACACTGTTGGACCTTGAGCTCAACAGGGATGATATAGTATGGACACCCCTTTGAAATAGTCTACTTAAAAATAAATACTTAATGCGGCGTGCTTTTTCTGATGAAATAATTCATTGAACACACTAACATTTGTAATAGCTAACCAGCCCCTCACAACGGTGTTAGGGTAAGACTCAAGGTTGATCAATAGAGGCCTTAGGGGTTTTATTTTCTGTTCCTTGATCAAGGCTGTCAGATTAGTATAGGTACAGTGTAAATAGGACTGCTCCTTGAGCATAGGCGGCGGCTCTGCAGCACAGGTTGGAGCATTGCTCCCTCATTAATATGATTAGGAAAACAGCCTTCGGGCAGTGAGGATGCAGAGCAGCCCACACCGAGGCTCAGTGAATACCGACAACAGTACAGCGGCACAATGGCAGTGCCAGTGTGCTTTTCATGGCCCGTCTTCTGCAAATCAACTACTCTGCACAAATTCATATAAACTGCACAAAAAGAAAGACATTTCCGTAACTATGGCCTGGTGGGATTTTATTTCTCTAAAGGTATATTTGATGGATGTTTTTAATTTTGGTCTTTGGTGAAATTTAATAACTGCAAAAAGTAAAGATTCTGAAATTCTTAAATCCTGTAACTTTTAAATTTTTAGAGAAGATTTGTATACGTAATTATATTTTGTAAACTCCGTTGTTTGATTTGATTTGCCCTATGTATTTGTCAAAAATTCATCTTCTCCATTGATTTCCGTCTCTCTCTTCATCATCAGCTCGCTCACCAAGCCACTCTCTTTCACAGGATTCACTGAAACCGCACATGTTGTGAAGCCTGTGTCATATTAGTTTCAGGGTGTGAGATGTAGGAATTAGGGACATTTCTATCAGTTTTTGAGTGTTAGTTTCGATTTTCATTTGCTTCATTAATCTTTAGAAATTAGCATGTTTTTTTTTAAGGAAAGTGGGTGAAATAAAGTGAAATATGAGTGATAATATAATTGATTAGTGGTAGTAATGCTTCATTTATCATCCGATTTGCAGTCCGTTTAGTTTTGGAAATAACCAGACAAGGTTTCCTTTTTTTTCTCTCTTCTTTTTTCTCTTTTTTCACAGTGGCTGTCATCTACTGAGTAATTATTATTGGACTGTGTGTCATAAGCTAGGAAGGATAGTGACACTTCCACTGATCTATTCATCTTTTAGTGTGGATGACATCTCCCTCCCAGCTTCAGAAACAGGTTGTCACCTCTTCAATCCAACAGACAGACAACACAAGTGTTATTAGTATGTGTTCCACATTCAGCAAAATAGGTGAAAGTGAAAATGGGCTTTACTGCTTTACATGGCAAAAACACCTCTTGATGGTTGTAGTTATGTTAAGGACCACTTTGTTAATAAACATAATTTTAATGATATTTCAGGAAAAACATTTACATTGCTCAGAAATGACTGCATATAAATATAGCAATACAATGTAACACTGATTTTAGTTTTCTTTTAATACTGCACTGCAGTATCTTTGGCTGCTGGCAATATTTTCAGTCTCTTTATTAAACAAAAGTTCAAAACGTTTAGTCAAAATTTTAAAAAAATATTTCCATTTTTTTTATCACGTTTGGAACCTTGAATCCATCTGGCAGATGTGAACAGTCATTGTAAGTTTTCTTTTGTTGCTCAACAATAGCAGAGTAATAATTTCTTCATTAACTTGCAGTACAACAGTTTTTGTGTGTCACCTCAGAGCACCAAAGTTGGGCTTTGTATTGTAACGTTAATGAAGGACGTGAATATGAATTAAACCAAGCATTCTTCTAAGTTGCAAGGGACAAAATAAGAATGTGCTTTGTAGCAAATTAAGTTCAAAGTTCAACTACCTTTGATTTATCAAGATACTCATAATTTGTACTGTGCTTATGTCAAAGTTTCAAATTTAAAAGGCATTTCCACAGAAGGTGATGTGAAAGGTCACCCAAGTCGCAGTTTGTCATCTTATGTTTGCCTGAAGTGGCTACTATTTGAAGACCTTGAAGAACAGATGAGATCTGATTTTTACGGGGCTGGGGTGGGACTGTTGGTTGTGTGTCCAGTACCACAGACTGCCAGTAGATGGCACTCTACTGTGGGGCTAAGCAGGGAGATAGTAGTGTACACTGTTAATGTGAAAAAGGAAAGGAGATCCTGAATTGTAGATAAAGCATGTTTAAAGGGATTCTTAAAGAAATTACTGAAATTTCCCAACTTGCATGTCTAAGATTTTTACAAAATTTTTTACTGATTTAATATTGACATTAAAAAGCATTGCAAAAGTGACAACACAAATTTAAGTTGAGAGGCAGTTTATGCAGATGTAATACGGGTGTATTGCCTCATGCCTGTACAGTGTTGTGTGTAACAGACAACAGCAGATGGCACATGGCTGGCTCCTGTCGTAGCCGTGTCAGCAACAGTGTTTGGTGGAGGTTACTTTAGTGGGTGATGGAAAAGCCAGATAATTCCTGTCAAATAGCAGGCAACAATGCAGTCCGCTGCTTTGTTTCCCCCATTTTCAAAGGCATTTGTTCTTTGATAAGGTACCGGAAACAGTTAGCGACATGCTGGTGGGAACCTGTGGAAAAGAATACACTTTCTATCAATTGTGTTTTCCTTATCCCCTGGTGGCGTTTGCAGGGTGTGGGAATAGGCAGCATTCTGGGCACTGCTGCTCTGAGATAGCATTCACAGACCAGAGCACAAGAACAGGCTGCATTCAGCCAGGGGAACCAGGGGCCCTACGCTGCAGAATTGTACACAGGGATGGACAATGTACACTATCTTTGGTTTGGACACAAAGAATCAAGGCAAGATTTTATTGTGGGGTTTGGCAAGTCTTGTTCGCAGACTCTCTCTTTTTCCGTCTCTCTCTCGCTGCTTGCTCGGCCCCTCTTTTTATTTGCTGCCCTGTTGGTGCAGCACTTTCATTACATGCGTATTATTTTTATTTTATGACTAGTTTACTAATGACACACTGGTAGCTTCTAATCACACACTCTCTTTCTCTCCCTCTCTCTCTCTTTCTTCTTCGTCTCTCTCATCTCTAAATACACACCTTTTTCTTCAGTGCTCTTAGTTTTTGCTGACACATTTCTCCACCGTCTAGCTTTTGTTCAAGTATTCAGTTTCAGCTTTCTAACGCTAAATTTGTGAATATCTGGCACAATGTAAAGTCTCATTTCACTTAAAATAGGAGGATATAGAGGGCATTTTCCTCATTTTTTTTACATGTTCTGTGAAATCTATAAATAAACACTCATGCAGAGCATGCTTTGCAACATGCAGCAAATCATTGTTGTTCTTAATTTAATTGTCCCCTGTTAATAATTGGCATTTCTGCTTACTGAATGTCTCCATTGATTTGTGATCCATTCAGGGCCTGAGCTCATCAGATGATGTGAAGGCTAAGCATTTTTAATAGAAGCTGGACCCACTGCTGCCTCCCACAGAGTCACCACATTGCATTGGGTAAATTAGTATTATGATTTTAAGGGATAAATACCCGTTCCACCTAATTAATCCACCACATCACAGGGGGATATGACACCATGAGCCCAACAGATCAAGGACCACAGATCAAAGGCACCACCACTGTTAGAATCCTACACAGGCAAGAAGAAGGTTTCTTGTTTATTTCTATGTACGAATGGCCTGTGAACTAATGACTAAAGAATAAAGCAATATACGCAAATTTGTTTATTGGTTGTTGCCTGAATGATGGTGCATCGTTGGTCGGCCAATAAGCATGTCTAATTGGCAGCATGGTTTCAAAATTCGAGACTGAAATTTTAAGGCTTGTTGAAATTCCTTGTTTGGAAAAACATCATTTTGTTCATTAGCATAATGTATGATTTAAAGTGTGTGCTTTGAATTAAACTGCCATTTGTAGTTTGGCTGCTTATGATCAATATTACAAAAAACTGAGATCTGATCAATATGTTAACTAGAAAGCTGTGCATTTAAGAACTTTTTTTTTAAATGGTTCAAATTCAGAGCTAGAAACAAATCGATTGTTTGGTCTGGGTAAAGCTGGTGTATCGGCACAAAAATATGAGACGAAGAAATCCGTAAAGAGGACAATTTATAGTTGCCTGATCTGTGAATGACGTTAAAAAAATCTCACTCCTATGAGATGCTTTACTACAGAGACTTTATAAATTTATAAGGAAATCAGTTTTTTTTTATTTGGATTGCTCCATCATGGCAGTGCTTTTTTCATCTACGATGAGTGATAGCTATCCTTTTAGTTATATATAATATTTAATACATTGTCCCTGCAAATCACACAAACCAGCATTGTGAAGTTACTGTGACATCTTGTTATGGTTCAGTATTCAGAGCAGGGCACACACTGTGGCCCGTCCTCAACCTGACATAAGAAAAGAGCCAGCTGGGCCCTCTCTTTATTTAACACACTGGCTGTGCTCTAAAATATGTCAGTGTTCTGCCAAGTTTACCACATATTCACTGTTTACTGATGGCTGTTACACATGTGGTTTTTGCATATGCTCTTCTCTCCTACTTAAATCATCTGCGGTCCCTGGGCTTTCTTTTGACATGTGCAGCGTTGGTGCTGCCATTGCAGCTTAAATTTTTCAAGCAAAGAAAAGGCATTTGTATGAAATAATAATGACTGTTTCAGACATTTATATTTTCCGCATCTGACTGTCATCTCTCCTTCTGTTGCTCTCTGCGTCCACCACAATATCCCAAACCTCCTACGCACGTCTTCATCATAATTTTATTTGTAGTGTCTCTGTAGTTGTTTTTGTGGTTGTTTGTCTTTGGGTTAAAGCTTTTTTATGTTTTTGTCTACTCTGGCACACATGGTTGTGTGCAGTGTTGGAGGAATGAATAACAAGGATTTATCCTGAATACCTCAATTCAAAGCATTATTCTTATTCATAACGACATGAAAACTTAAATCTAAAACTGCTGCTTCCAACAAAGCAGGGCTATGCACCTCCTCTCCTGGGACAAACTCCCTGATGTCAGGGATCCTGGGTTGACTGGACAGGCTGACTGACATGGGACTACAGGCTCGTCCTCAATAATTCATATAACAGTATCAAGTGCTTCATTAATATAGTATTTCATGCTACGTACAAAAAAAGTATATATGTGCAATATTTTCTGATTTTGCAGATATTTTTTTCATATTTGGAAACATGCTGCCTTGTCCTGTCCTGAGAACACATTTCATTGAGGATTAAAAAGTCGATTGTCTAAACAGAGTGCTTTTGCTAGACTGAATCACAAAAATGCCACTCAAAACGTTCTCCATAATTTATTGAAGGTAGCATTGTGAAAAATCCCTCTTCTGTCAGACTACATCAGTGTAAATGATGTACACATGTCTTGTGGCATAAAAATCCCTTTCAAAGAGGCACTATTTGTTTTGTCGCTGTTCCTTTGTGTCGGCACGCCTACGGTCTCAACAGAGTGTGGATGTCACAAAGCATTAGGAAGTATGAGACTCAGGATGTTTCATTTAATCTCCTTGACTTCCCCAGTTAGCAGAGGAGCCAAGCAGCAGCTGAGGGAGCCCCAGCATCCTGTAGAACAAAGCTGGCTGACATGATGTTTGCCTGAGGGGTCTGCACTCACTCTCTCACAGGCATAGTCTGCGAGCGTGTAAAACAATGAGAAACCAGTCATCTGACAGATACACTAAGCTGCAGTCACTTTGAATGACAACAGAGCATGAGAGGAGCAGCGGCAGCCCCGGGCTGGGACTCAGTGCAAACAGCTTTGCGAGTAGACAGAAGGCTCTATCAGAGCTATCAGTCAGAGCTTCTTAGATCACACTGTTGTAGGTTACAGAGGTGTTTGAGTGCTGCAAACTGATCAGATTGTGTAATGACAATGTTTCACCGTAAACAGCTCTGCGGAGGGAATGGCTAACCCGCATGTGTGATGTATTCTCCTCCATTGCACAGGCAGCAGGTATACACAATGGTCACTGTGATTACCAGGAGTGTCGATGTGGCCTGGGGTTAAATAGGAGCAGATGCTTTACCTGGACGGAAGCTTGGGTGACTCTCCTCAGCTCAAGATCCTTCTTAAGCGCCTGAGTTCGGCTTTCCTCCCGTGTAATAACGATCCTCTGAAAGATGACACACTTGACCCTCTTGACCCCAAAGGGTAAAGAAATTATAATCAAGGAAGTTATTTGGATCGACCTGATTTGATGCTCAGCTGATGGAAAGGCTCCACTACTCTGTTTCAGTTCCAAGTTGACCTTTTTCCTGTTTACTGCCAGCTTCAGATCAGGTTACTGCCAAAGAAGTGATTGAGATCCCAAAGGCCACCCTGTACTTGGAAATGTGAATCATTTGTTACAATAAAACTTACAAAAAGAAAAATCTTCAGAGCTTTGTAGTGCTTAAACAGACCTCCAAAAGAAATATGCATGAGAAAGCTTTGACCATCAGCTTTTACACACCTTAGGAAAGCTAAGTTCATTCTCCAAAATCCATGCTCAATTGGGACACAAACACACAGATACACACACACTGTCCCATGGGTGTGCAGGAAGCACCACCACTGCTCTCTCTTCAGGTAAAGAGGCCCATTCAGAAGGGTCATATGACTCAGCCTTCAGCTTTTCTGCCCGTCCTCCTGTGCATCTCTGGGGGACATGAGACTCTTCGGCATCCACCACTTCTCTCATTAGCACATGCCAGGCTGCTAGTTGCTGTGGCTGAATCCAGGGCATGTCAGGAGCCATGTCTAGGAGCCACTTGAAACGACAAGATGAGAATGAGGGCCAGGGACTGGCATATGGTGCTGATTATCAGTCAAGTTTACAGGGGTTCGCTATCCACAGAACATAATCAGACCTAGTCCCAGCATCCTGCCCCCTGAACATCATCTAACACACATCAATTTCTCCACGATGCCACTGATCTCCCCTGAAAAAGAAATGTTTCATTATTTTAAACTTTTACTCCAAGAGGCAACACTGGAGTTGTGTTTTTCAAATTGGGTCTTTCTTGGCTGATACAAGTGCGTGTGTGTGTGTGTGTGTTTGATGATTTTTCTCGTAAACAGGTGTTTTTGGAATTAATGAAAATGAAAGGCAAGTTCTCAGGCTTACCCTGAGGGACCGTGTCAAATGTTGATGGATTTCTGTGTGCACTGACAAGTAAAAACTAATATCTAGAAAATAAGAAATCACAAAACTATTCTACATATTAATGAGTGATTTCAAACAGTCTATGCCTGCTCTGGATGCACCTCCCTGCCCACCAGGCACAGAGCACAACTCCCCTCAAACAAAACTTTCAGTGCCACAGTCGAAGCAGTAACATCTGGCTCCTCATGTAGGCGCTTATTAGGATCAAATTAAGTAGAAATGAATGGGATGATACATGACAGGGTGCAGATGTTCAAAGCCGTGGTGTGAAAATCTGAGGGCAGAAAACAGCTTAATGAATTCTGCGTCTTACAGCAGGGGTGAGGCTCAGGGTTCACAGGTTAAAAAAAAAAAGGCTAATTAAATTCTGAAGCAGACGCACAAGAAAATAAATGTTTGTTGCTTGTCGCTCCCTTTATTTACCCTCGGTGCGCTTAGGGACAATGTTATGATTTGCAGTTAATCAAGCAACACGGGGAAGTGTAAGTGAGTGGTCTGCTCTTTTTTGATTTATGAACAGATGCATGTCAGACTCGGACCCTGGTGAAGGGCTTCACATATTAGCTGAACCGTCACTCAGGCCGTGTTAGGGTCGTAAAATGCTGAAATCAATATTATGGCACTAGTTTTTCTCACATCTGATTTTGTTAACAGGTAACACAAAGGGTTGGTGACAATTTGAATTCATTTAAATGTTTTTCATACATTGGTTTCTAAGGATTTATTGAGAGATTTATCATCAAAGCAAATCTAAAATTTGAAAAATAATCTTTAAAAAATAATCTTTAAAAATCCATGAATTTTCTTTAACTGGAGCTTTGACCATACTGATTTATTTTGAAGCTTCAAATATTATTTCCTTTCATCCACACAAATATAAGCACCATATTTGATCCACCTCTGCCAGGTAAA
>JAPZDZ010000001.1:12672057-12708715 GCA_029783805.1 Acanthurus tennentii | reverse complement strand
TTTTGAAGCTTCAAATATTATTTCCTTTCATCCACACAAATATAAGCACCATATTTGATCCACCTCTGCCAGGTAAATGGGCACAGACTCACACTGGGCTGTCTCAGTTGATAGCAGTTTCCTTTAAAGCCATAAGTCTCGAGTCAAACGTAGTTTAGCGTAATGATGTCATCACACAGCTAAATGTGACTTTTAGTCGGCGGCCGTGGCTAAACGACTTGATAGTTACCTCATTGTTGAATCACAGTTCTCTTAATTACATCCTTGAGATCTATTATTTTAGTTTATTTTCCTTCTGTGGCGTGGGGCTGCTTCTCTTCTAAATCACTGAGTCTCCCCTTCCTCATTAATGTCTCCTCAGCCGGTTCTGAGCTCCAAAGCTGCACAGGGCCAAGTCTAATTTACACATTTTCACTAGCGTAATGTTTAAGGGTGTCCACCCCCCCCCCCCACTGACTACATTGCAGATTGTGTGCATATGTCTGTGTATCTGTGTGTGAAGGAAAAAATACGAGGTTGTAGATAACACTCAGCTAAGGGTTAAAAACAAACATAGATCTTTATTGAGTTCTCTCAACTTGTAATTGTTTAATGTTTTAAACAGGTCACTTTTCAGAGAAATTTATGTAGACAGTTCCTGGTTTAGATTAATTATTTGGATTTTGTGGCTTTATAATTCTTTTTTTCCTGTTGCCAAAGCAAGTGTTGCTATAAAATTCTCTTGATTTTTCTTTATTAAGGTAGAATTATAAAGTAATGAAAAATACTGGTGGCAGTGTGAGCATTAACAGAAAAGTTATGGCTTTAGAAGAAACAGCACTTTAGCATAACAAGTTTCAGGGTCCAAAATTTACACCTGCCAAGGGCCAAATACATCGGATCTTCTATTTTGCTAGTAAATCTTAGCGGGCTATTCACCATGCTGACAGTAAATGTTTGTACCAAAATAGTCTTATAATTTTAAGTATGCTGTACTTTAGTGACGTTAATAAGTAGGCTGTTTCTGTCCTCTACTGTCTTTTTTTTTTCTTATTCAACCTTTCAGTTACCTCATGCTATTTGTCAAAAACTTTAATTTGGATAATTTCTTAAAATGGGAAATTAACATAACAAATCTAACAACCCATTGTATATTAATGATTTTTTACAGTCTTACTTTTCCCGGGGCCACATCACAGGAAACTAAAACAAAAGAAGTATAGAAACATGAGGATTTTTTTTTTTTTAAGTACTTACAAACTTTGAGCATGATGTATTTTTGGCCACCTATGACAAAAGCAGATATGTATTTCATATTAATGTAGACTTTTACCTTGTGTTATTCTATAACAAAAAATTTGTCTTTTCCTATGGACGCGTTTCTTTATTCAGAATACAGTTCTGTATTGACCCAAGCATAATACAAAACAAACACTATGCTGTATTCAAGGCCTTTCTATTGGTGGCATCCATAGGGAGCAATTCTTTTTACAATTCCAAGTAGAGGGCAGGTGAGTTATTTCTTTGGCTGTGTTTTACACATAACTGTGTTCATGCATAGTATGGAGCACCCTATAAAATATTTTAAGTGCAGACCCACTTCCCTCCACAGGAGATGTGTCATACTTTGTTCCAAGTGTTCTGACACATAAACGCACATTTTTTTTGTAATTCACAGCTAAGGAAAGTCTGTGTTTTTCTCTTTGTTTCTGTAGCAGTATATTAACAGCACTGGCGGATGAGAGGAAATTCAGGTCTTTAAAATTGAAAATCTCGTAGAAGGTGATGCAGAGATGCCAGGTACCCGAGCACATGTGCTAACATATACTGTACAGACGAACACACACACACACACACTTCTCCAACTTTGCAAGCACACTCAATCTTTCTGGGCTGGCACTTCCAACAGGAAACTGACAGTATTATGTGACACCATGGAATGTTCTAGGGAGCAGCAGCCTAGCAGGACTGACCTACAACCAACAACAATACCTCTTTTTGTCCTGCCTTTCCCTCAAAATCTCAGCTCCCCTCTCAAATGCAGGTGTGGTGCTCGGCAATGTACATGCTATTTTTTCAAGAGGCATAATTAAAAGAAATGAAGTCAGTGTTCTTTAGTGCAAATCGGCACTCAAGGGAACAAATCTCTCTATACAGGGATTTACAAGAACAGCAGGCTACAGTACACGCCAACTCTCGAGTAAGTCGATCGAAAATAGAATTTGATTGGTGAACCAATAAAAATCTTGATGTGAAAAAATTAGAGGGTTTCTGCATTTTTTCAGAATACAAGCAAACAAGACTGATTTTTTTTGTTCCAGTGGGATCCTCAGTACAGTTCAGTAACATTTTCTGTAAAGTGTAATAATAATTTTGGCTGCTCTTTGGAAATTGTAAAAATGTTCATTATGAAGTGTTGTAGCAGGATGTTTGAATTGGCCGACCAGCAGACTTTAAAATCAACCACACTGGAATACAAGCCACCTTTAAGACTGCGCAACATCAACCATCAGTTAGCCTTTAGTAATATAGTCAGCACTAATCTGGTGCATGAAAGAAGCATAGTTTTTATCTTAATCAGAAAAGGTTTCATTTCAGATGTAATTATGTAGGTTATTATATTCTCTGTGAAAAGTGCTGCCCTGCAGTGACACACTCTTTTGTAGCAGATTTTAATTGTTCTCAATTTTCAATCTTTTTCCATCACTAAAGTCATTTTACTCTACTTGTCTAGATTTTTAAAGAACAGGTTTACATTGGAGGTCAGTGAGTGTGACCCTCTGCCAAGTTGCAGGGGTTTGAGGACCAATATTCGTTCTTTGGAAACTTGAATTGCATCAGTCAGTTCCAAAAACTTGCTTTTTAAGAGTGCAGACATCAAAATGGTTGTGCTGGGTTTTGCAGCAGTGAGGTGCTGTCTTTAGATCATGAGTAAATTATGATGAAACAATTTCTTTTGAAATGGTACATTCACTGTATGGCCAAAACCCAGAAGCTGTTGGGCTCAGAGTAACCCATTTGGAAATTGGTCTGTATGAGCGTGAGTGTGTGTGTGTGTGTGTATTTGTGTGTGTGTGGGTGCACGTATTTATTTATGCTTCATTTGAAGATACTTAAAGGCTTTCCTGTTTCTTAGTTCCCAGTATGAGTCAAAAGCTCTTCAATTTACCGTAGAGTGCCACACAGATGACGTATTTCTGTATTTTTAACACAAAAGTTAGCATAGTCCTGGTCCCCTTCACAAAAACCAACAGGGTTTTCTGTTATTTTTGATCATTGTAGAAAAAAAGCTCTGTGGTGAACAGAGCATTAGGGTTTTTTCACGTTTTGTCCACAAACGACCATCACTGTTATGGTTTTTAAAGATGTAAATATAGTTTCCAGCAGTAAAAAGCTAAAGTTAGGCTATAAACAAACTACAATTTTAATGGTACATACAAACAATAGTTTCCTTTATCAATTCAGAAGACTTAATATGTTTTCAGGATTTGATTGAGCTGTACTTTCCTACTAGTCCTGATGTGGGGGATTTGAGGCTTGCCATGGCTTCACTGGGGTTTCAGCCACACAGCTGGAAGAAGATAAAAAGGGGGGCTTTGGAGAAGGAAAAAAAATCACAGCGCATTAAAAACAAATCTACTGGGGGATCCACCAGCAGCTTAAGTGAGCCAAGACGATTAAAGGGTCAGTGGTCATAGACTGCAGGTTGAACGTACCTGATGCCTCTAACCTTGGTCCACCAGAGGAGTTGCCAAAACCAATCTCTCAAAATCAAAAACATACACAGGAGACGCAGTGAAGGTCAATTCAAAGTTACAGAAGATAATGACAACTAGCTGTGCAGATCTTTTGGCTCGTTCAGTCATTCTTTGTATTTGTTTAGGTTGTTTTGAATATTTTCGATTTTTGAATTGCTCCTCCAAACTTTTGGACAGCCATTAGTTTAAAAATATTTCACAATGAACATAAACATACAGAAAGTTTTTTCTGCTGTATGGCAATCAAATATTTGTGCAAATACATTTAAAATATCAGCAATGCATTCAAACATAATAATTATAGGGAAAATATGTTTACTATGATGGATTACCATCGTCAAGTTTTAAGCCTGCAATTAATTTAAATACTCCATTGAAATGAATGGAAACCAATGGCTGCCTCGACTTATGATCAAAACCAAACAGGCAAGACTGTGCTTTTAAAATTATGTTGACTCTGCTTTGAATGGTCACTAGCAGCAAATGTCTTGATGACTGCAACGATTCTGACTGAACCTCCATAATTATCTGGTGGTTTTGATCATTAGATCATCAGGCAAGGCCAGCATTTAGTTTACCACAATCAAAAGCAGTTTAACATATTTGGTAAAACACATGATTTATACCTAAACAAATTTATTTTTCTTATAATTTCAATGGAATGAGGCCTCCACAAAGATAATCATGTCGTAGCCATGCAGATAATTTATGCCTGATTCCCATGCTCTTCTGTGTGTTCACCAGGATGCATGTTAGTTGAGTTAAAGTTCTCAATGCAGTGTATATGAGAGTTTGTAGTCCATTTGTGTGAACTGTAAGAGGTGACCCAGTGAGTAAAGGCAAATATTAGAGCAGCTATAACAGTCAAATATGTTCAGAAAACATCTTTGCTTTACCTTAATGCAGCCTTTCAAACCAGGAAAAGACAACACTTACAATATGATGATATAACAATTACCAGAATCTCAGACAATATCTTGACTCACATCATGACATCGATAAAAAATCACAAAATTGTCCAACCTTTATGTTGGGTATACTTTCTTTTGGTAAAGTGCAGAGGGTGGACTAAAGTGACTCAACATTTCGTGGTGTCAATGAGGTCCTCTCCCTCTTTCTTCTGTTTGGTGTCACTGGTGGTGACTCTGAGTGGCTCCCTGGCCAAAGACCTGCTTTATCAAGCAGCCAATTTAACAAGACAGCTTCTTTCATGCTTGTTGGCTTTTTCAGTGGTAATGGATTTCCTCAATGAGCGTCTCTCTTTCTCCAGGTTTCACACTTTTCTCTCTGAACTGCTGGGCCTCACTCCAGATCCGATCTTTTGCCATTGACTTTGATTTCTTAAGGTAAGTGATCCATCGCTCTGGGTCTGACCAGCGCTGCCTGAAACTTGGCCTCACTTTGGCTTCCATGCTTTACATTGTACAATCTAATGCAAACTGAAGTAGCACGTCTAAATAGCATGTCACTCCACCCCTTGCAAACCCCCCACAACCAATCCAACCCCCCTCCCCCAACAATGCCCACCCCTCTTTTTAGTCTCTCTCATCAGCTGCTTTGGTGTCTAAGCTGCACAGCTGGTACTCATTTCAAGCGCATTGGTGTGTGCGTGTGTGGGTGTGTGTGTTTTTGTATGTCTGTGTGTGTGCAAGGTGGTGGGGAGTAAACAATGCAGTGCTGATAAGGGGAATTAAACAAGTTGATGACATTTAGGTGATATTAATGAAGACTGGCACTTTTGACAGGGAGGAGGGAGGCTGAAGGACCAAACAGGCAGCATCACTTGTACACAATGTCATTCACTGAAGTTCACAAAGGTCCAGCATGCAAGATTAGGGTTATCTATTGGAAGAATATGGCAGAAATTAAATATAACTTTAAAAATAATGTTTTCAAAGTGTATAATCACTTGAGAATGAGAATTACTATGTTTCAAATAACCATTGAATCAAACCCATTATATCTACAGTATGAGCCAGTTCTCTTCAAGAGAGGCCGCCGTGTTGCTGCCGAAACATTCCTACAGCCGCTTAGAATGGACAAACGAAACACTGGCTTTAGAGGGGGGCTTTCACTTTATTTGTCAGTTTCATGGCCAAGCAGGTTGTCCTACACACTTCTAAGGGAGGTTGATTGAAAGTGCATTCTGTTCAGTTCATTCTGCAACCTTAAGGCCAGATGACACAAAATACTACACACTAGACCTTTAAAGCAAAATGCTTTAGGGGACTTTAGAATGAACTCTTGCATGCAAGAAGACCAAGTTGTAGCTTTTACAAGATCAAATCCATTTTCACTCAATTTCTGGCTCTAATATATTTTATCAGTCTTGTTCCCAATTTTCTTTAAGTACAATAATTATCTAGCACTGTAGCTGATGTCAGCCATCACAGCCATTCAATTGTGAGTAAAACTTTGTGTGTTTTTCTTTTTTTCCCCAATTTGGTTTGATTTCAGAGCCTCTATCCCTCCTTTTAGGAAATGCAATTTAAGATGTGTGAAGACAGTGTGTATATTGTTATTTAATTGGCCATCACTGTTGCTCATCCTGGGCCTGGTGTACATGCTGCTTTTCTCAACAGGATAGAATAAGCTCAGACTCAAATTACTAGAAACACAGATGAGCTGTTTCTTCAAGACTAAATGGCCTGCTATATGATCTACAAATCCCTGCAGACTGCCTACTACAGTCCAGCAGATGCCTTTGCTCACGCTGTAATTAAAGTCAAAAGCAAAGTGACCACATATGAAAAAAACAAAATTTCTGATTGTTGCTTTTGCTCATCTATCAATGGTACAGGCCTTTATTTTAAATATATATATATATGTGTGTGTGTGTGTGTGTATATATATGTGTGTGTATGTATGTACATACATATATATTTGCTGTGATCTTTTATACAAAAGAAAAACAACAAACAGACAAATCAAACAAACAAATCAAACCTACAATTAATGGATAGTCTGGGCCTAAGACATTATTTGCCTTATTGATGCTACCCAGCAACTATCTTGTTGATCTGGTTGCTGTCGTCAACACTTTTATCTTTTCCTAATGATAGTTTGAAAGTTAAACCAAAGTTCCTGGAAAGCAAACATGCTGTTGTCAGTTTTTGGAGTTGTCAGCTTTGTAACTCTGTTTACCCTTGTAGCCTACAAATGAACAAATGTGACTTGCTTCATTCCAAAGCTAAGGGCATGATGAGCAGAAAAAACAGGAAATGAAGAGGACTGACTTGTGGGTAAAGAACCTGTTGGATGTGACGTGAGCTTGGGAGCTTGGGATTGGTGCAAAAAACGCTACAGTGGTGTAACTGAACACCTCCATAGTTTTGCTTTCAGAAAGGCAGCATCCTGAGCTTGAGTAAAACATCACTATTTTACCAATAGGCTTACTAACACTAAGTATAAAACCTCATAGCATATCAAAAGAAGATTGTTTTAAGAAAATCATCAGTTGTAACTTGTAACACAGCCCCAAATAAAGGGGCTGTCAGTGTTTATGAATCGCAGCTTTTAACACTTGTAACTGCCACTGCTAATACTGAATCAAACTGTAGCTCAACACAAACCAGATATTCCACTGATGAATATGTCCTAGAACATTATGTACTTCAAATATGTCATCCCTGCTGTGGGCTCACCTGTGTCTCTTATTTCAGATAATTCATGTATGGAGAGAAGGGCTCAAAACCACTAGTCTAATATGAATATAAAATGGGAAAAAAAAAACAAACAACAACATAAAACAAAATCTTCTATATAGTGGCTTCCTCTTCACACATTAGCTCATTGGAGGATACCATCATTTTGACAGGGCGAGATGCATAGCAGCAAATTTGACATTCCTGGACTATGCGGTCTTTCTGAAAGAAGAGGGGCGAGCCTTGAAATTGAGGTGTACAGAAAACCCACACACACACAGACCAGTACTTCCTCTTTGATTATCACCATCCACTTGAGCATAAGTTGGGCGTAATTCGAACTTAGCACCACCAAGTATAGAAAATATCAAACATTGAGGCTAAAAAAACCCGGGAACAGAAGCACATGCAACAGACTTTGAAAAACCTGTGGTTACCCTGACTCCAAACTGGGTCTGCAGAAAATACCAGAAACCTAAACACAACACAAAACGGAACCACATTGTCCTCCAATATAAGGCTTGTGTGTCTGAAAAGTTCTATAGGACATGCCAGTATTTTTTTTAAACGTGGAAACACATTGTGGCAACACTGACACCATGTCCACACTGGAGGCGTAGCTTGAGCAGAATGGTAGCTTCAGCTCTCTGTCTGTGACCACATGACTTCAGATACAGTATTGATTGTATGTCACTAACAATTTGCAACAACAAACATGACAGTTGGACACTTAAAATACAATAAAAGTAGACTTGAATCACAAAACTAGGCCTCAGGCTGTAATTACATATGTATAGCATAAGTAGAGCATTATGATTAAAACTGGCATAACTGTTCAGTCAGATGCCCGTGAAACAGCAAGCAAACAACCTATTTTTTTCCCCCTTCCAGTAGGCCTGAGCAGTTAACAGAGAGAGAATAAACACAGTACAGGTTGACAGTATGAAGCTCACTGCTGCAGACAGGTTGAAGATGTTAAAGATAAATTCACTTTTTTTAATCCTAAAAGTTTCGAAAAAATAAACTTTGACCTTCTGCAGATAAGCTGCTCCAGCAGAATCCAGACTCCAGGTGTTCAGTCTTCTACACACTCCAGTCTGTCTGAAATCTCTTCTCCTGAGCTTTCAGGCATCAGCAGCTAAAATTTGCTGACTAAAATCCTCATGATGCTCATTTGAACGTCCGTCTCCAATGTCAACGTTATGAACAAAGCTTCGAAGCTTGAGGGCAGCCCCGGTTGATTAATGTTTACAGCACATAAAAAATGTACCCCCTATAATAACCCCAATATAATTCTATGTTCCTCATAAGGAAAGCCACAGATCTTATAGTTGGAACTTGCTTTGTAGGGGTAAATATTGTGTAACATGTGAAACACTGTTAACAACACAGTCTCAATAGCCAGTGTTATCTGGTAAATTTGACACGGAGTATCAGTTATTTCAGGAGACAGTCATCTTCAAAATTGAATTCCTGCACTTTGCTACCACCCACCCATGTCCATTACCTTCCCAAAGTCAACGTCACCGTATGCTTTTTCTCTGTGCACTTCGTCAGAGTAAATCCTGTGGTTGAGTGGAACACAAGCTCATGGTTTATGCTTCTCCTTGTCTAACTACAGGGTTCATACAGTGCTAACCCTCCGCCCTGATACCCACTGAGTCAGGGAGGCAGCATATGCTTCTGTGTGGTTCGGAGACATGCATTACAGCATACAGTTTCCACTGCAGCATAAATCGAAGTTAATTATTTGTCTAAGTTTCTTTAATCAAAATCAGTCGCTGTTTGTGGGAATGGTCTCGCTGTGGACCTCGAGCAAGAGACCTGCCCTAACGCCATGTACATTTTGATCTGAATCTATTTTTGAAAGTTCTCAAGAAAATCGTAAAATGTACATTGATTGATTTCTTTAAATGTAGGAGCACAATATCTGCCTTTAAGTACATATGACATAGACAAACAAAATCTACGTCCAAATCTTTTTTTTTTTTTTTTTTTTTTTGTGGAGGGTGAAATCTGCAGCTAACAACTCCCATTACCTCCCTCATGCCACTTTCTGAATGTTCACTCATTCGTACCTATATTTGAGGCCTTGGACGGGAGAGCGAGTCACAAGAAACCAGATGACAACTGTTCCAGGGAGCAGACATTATATTTCAAACCACACCATTACATCCTTAAGTGTAGGAGTCACATTGAGAACATGGGCTCTGGAAAAATTGCATTACAATTTAGTGGACTAGTTGAAAGCTTTTAAAACCAGAGTCTTAATATGAAACAGACGGCAAAGTTTGATTTCGCTGCAGTGATTCCAGAGGCAAACATGTGTCTCAACAAGGTGCCAAATTTCTGACAACTTAGATATTCAGGGCTCCAACACCATTTATCCCCTGAATTAACAACATAAATGGACTGTAATAATTTACTCTTTTTTACTTTTATTTAAGTCTTTTTCCAAAGCAGGGTAACTTTTAAAGAAGCGGATTTAGATGATTTTTTCAGACAAGGGCTTTTGCATCTTTTAAGCACAAAACCTCAGTGGAGATAACTGCCAAATCCTCAAATCAAATACTCTGTACTTAACTGCAAAACCAATAAACTGATAAACTAATACTTTTCAATATGATCTAAATTACCTCTTTCTCCTTTCATGCGTAATGTAAATTAGATTTGAGAAAGCCAAGAGCCTAAATAAATGTGTAACTGCTCTGATGTTCATTATTGAGATAATTTGCAGACCTAATTCGATTGGCAGTACATTTTTTTCTCCTCTTCTTCTTCTTTTTCCACTCATTCATCTTTTTTTGTTGTTGCAAATTGCTTTATACTATTTGTCACTGCAAACAATTACTATAATAGAATTCAGAATCTTTTGTGTCTATTTGTGCTTTTGCTCTGTTGCTCTTATTTTCCTGTGTCAGTTCTTTGCATATCAACCATTAACAGTCATTTTAACAATTTCATAGTAAAGTGACAACAGCTTTGAACAAATGCTTTTGTGTGTTGCTTATCAACTAAATCTGGTGATCTTGAACATTTGGTGATCTGTATTTTAACAATCACACGCTGGATGTTGGAATGCATTGTGAAAATCAGCACAGATGCATTTGAATTCATTGCGATTGCACATAAGGCACTGAGGCTAAATATTCTGGACATCCCTGTGATCTTTCTCTGTGTTTAAGATTCACTGGCCAATACCGAGGCAGTGCTACATAATGAGACATATTAGAATCACAGTGGATATTTAAAAGGCAGAGCAAATCAAAAGGTTTTGCCACCTCTGGGTGGAGGGTAATTGAGCTAGCTGGCTGTAATCTGTAGCTCTGTTGGCCTGAGAGACAAAGGCATGTTAATCATGCCACTATAATTGATACTAATGCTAAATTCTGGTCCATTGGTCATGCCACAGGCAATGCTGAAATACTAACAATAACATTATTCACAGCTCCTCTTGAATCTTAAAATTACAGTGGTTCGATGCATGTTGAATATGCCATCTAATTAGATGAGAATATTAAAGATCATGGAATCAGTTCTGAGTCTCCCACTATAATCAGCTGTTCGGAGAGCGACTGGGATTCTCAGTTAGATTTATTGTGCGGTAATTGAGCTTCTCTCTTTTTTTGCTCACTCAAATTTATTAATCCATTTCATAAGCTATGCTTTTACAAAATGTCATATTTTAGATGTTCTATTACCCAGTATATGCACAGGGTGCAACAGTGCAAAGAAATCACAGTTTGTTTCATAACCCTGCTCAGGAGGCACAGATTGGTGTGAAACAAATGCATAAGGATATGTTTGGATTTACTTATTTTTGAACAAACAGTAGTGCAGGTGTTGGAGACCCTATTTCTGCTGGGGTCTGAGGTTACATTAAGCCCACTGACAACAGGTATTATTATTTTCTTAAAAGAAAAAGAAGAAACATTTAAAACACATCTATATTATACATTATGAACACTGGACAAGCACTTCCCTTAAAAAAAAGTACAATGAGTCCATTAAGTAATAAAACTGAAAAGCATTTCATGCAATGAAGTGAAAATAAAACATAAATAGAAAAATAAACAACAAAGCTTGCTAGCTTAAAGCAAAGCAGGCAAACCATCCTTGACTAATCCATGATTCTCTCTGGGTCTGTCGTAGCTGACTGGAAATCCTGAGTTACTGCCCGCCATAGTGAGACTGAGTCACACTCTAATCAGCTTGTTGTGCAAACCTCAACACACAGTGCTAACAGTGTATGGTTAAATGTTTCCAGGCAGCTCTTCCACTCATGTGCATGTGCACCGAACTGTGACCGTTTGGCATGAATACATGAGCCGTTACAGCCTAATGTATGTAAAGCAGACTTTTAACCTGCTGTTCCTTTTGTATATGTATATAGTAGTATATAGTATGTATATCATGTGATCCTGCAATATCGTCTGTGGCCACAAGGCAAAAATCACCACACAGCCCAGCATGATTTCTCTGGGCTTGAGGAAGAATTCTCAACCATAACCTCATAAACATTATTTTACATCCTAAAGTTTCCTGTTCACTGTCATGTTTTGGTTCAGAAGCTTCCATGCAGACAAAATCATAATAACCTGAACAACAACATCAAAAAATAAAGATGATATGGAGACACATGAGCCTAAATCATCTGAAAAATATTAAACAGCTTTCCAGCTGTTTGAAATCAGATCCTTATTTTTGGTTCAGACAATTTATTCACCAGAATTTTTTTTTTTTTCAGGTTGGTTAGAAATAGTAATCAAGCAAGATGTGTGAGGTTATAGTACAGCCTGTAACCTGTAAGTGCTGATGATTATAGATACATTGTCGGAGGAGCAGGTAGATTGTATTTTGGCTGCCAGTTTTTTTTTTAATTTGTCCTAATATTTTAAACAAAAATTTGAGTGTCTTCCTTATTGCATCATCAAATACCAGACACTCCCACTTTATCAAATCCATTCACCAAACTTGTATGTTAATCCTGACCTAAGTGACTTTGCTCCCTTGTAAGATAATCCACTATTATTGTTATCATAGGCATCCACTCTATTTTAAAAAGTACAAGGAATTTTCAGCAACATCTGTGATGTGGAAGAAATTCAAAACTTCTTGTCTAAAACAAAGTTTACAAAACATGGCAGCTATAGATTGTGTTTGGATCATATACAAAACATTATCATGCTGACTTGAGTGTGCTAATGAATAGATATGTGCCAGTGTAACAGTCATCAATGCAAATATCTCCTTTGATGCCTCATCGAGCAGAAAACTCTTAAACAAAATGTTTGAAGTGTCTGCCTGTGTAATAATGATTTATAATTCTCTTGAACTAATGCAAAATTTGCTGGTAAATTTTTTTTAAAATAAAAATAAATTGTGCCCGGAGGGTCAGGCCAAGATTCAAAAGAAGATCACCCAAGAGCAGCAAATGATTTAATAAGCCACCAGCTCCACTAGGGCATGGAGACGAGCAGAATGGAGAATTTCAAAGTGTATCTAATTAACATCAGTTTATTACTATGTCAATCTCTTCAGCAAGAGCGTGAATGAGGGTTAGGGTTTAGAAACATAGAACTGCTTTGCTTAAATATATGGAATTACACTTAACTCCTTAGGTTAATATGAAAGTCACAACCCAACTATCACACAGAAAAAAATCAATTTGCGTGTTTCTATCTTGTCACAGCTGGACAAAATATGAATCTCATCACAGCAAAGCTCTTTTAGCTTTGTTAAAAAAAAAATCATTAAAAATAGAAAACAACTTCCAAGATTTTTCCATCACCATTATTCCTTAAGGAACGAGTTAATGAATATTTAATATCACTTGCATCTATATGATGGCATAGTAATTATCAGAACCCAAATGCTTGACAAGCTCGGTGTAATATGATTTGTAATGTGTTAAATTTGCAGGGGAGACAATGTTGAATTCCTCAGACACTGTGTTTTAATCTTATGTTGGTTTTTCATCAACACTACCGTGTCTACAGAGACCTGAAATGTCCCCAACAGAGGGGAGCAAATCCTAAAGAATCACAAGTAAAAGCGTTGAGCAACAGGAGAAATGATCAGGTCTCTTTTAACTGTTCTTTTCTAAAGAAAACAGAATGCTTTTTTTGTGTATTAGATGTTACTTATTACCTTCTGTTCTTGTATGTGATTCAAAATGTCCACAAACTCTTCTGAAACAATTGCAACATACCAGTGAACATAAGGATTTTTTCTTTTTTTTCTGGAGTCAATAAAATTAAAACTTTAAGACGGAACAGTTACCTTTAGTATGATCTTATTTATTATTTGACCAGTTTGTTCAGTACATAAGCTAGTGGGCTTCACTGGTTGTTTCAGTAAACATCATCTATGGCAAAAATAAGAACAAACACATAGTAAACAAAAACAACTCACAGAAACACACACACACATCTTCTTGTCTCAAGTCTCCAGTAAATTTTCCCCAAAGTCTCCTGGATTGTCTTGGCGACTGATATCCTGATCGTGAGGCGTAGCTGCAGCACAGCCATAATGTTGTGGAGAAAACAGATCTGGCATCAGTTTGTGGTCTGGACATTAAGTCCTTCGCGGAGTCACCCACATGTTTCATAACAAACTTGAGTACTGTATGTAATTCATCCATGAAATCATAATTGAAATCTCACTGAGATGCTAGAAGCTGCATTTAAAGCTTGACTGATGACCAACAACAGTGTGGAAACACCAATAGGCATGTGCAAAGACTGGCTTCTTCTGCTACCTGCCAGCATTGGACTCATTACTTAGCCAAGTATTAATATATTAATTATTATTCATTTCCCATTTCAAAAGTAATTGCTTTACTTATTACTTGCTGAGAGCAATTCTGTTACACAATTTGTCATATTATCTTTTTGTTACACCTCTGTAATTGCGTTAAATCTTACCGCCAAGTGTAATGATACGCTGCTCACCTCTGTGTGGGTTTTTGTGTGAATTTGTAAAGGTAACCATGTGTCACTTCAATCGAGTCAATTTTATAAAACTGGGTTTCCTATTTCTCAATGTGGCTGCCTGACAGTATAACTGGATACTGACTGATTTCAGTAAAAAAAAAGTTTATGATTATTTCTGTTTCAGCCATTTGCCAATAAATAAAAAATATTATATTAGGTTGATGACTGAAGCGATAATTTTTTTCTATTGTCTAAAAAACAAACAACATTTGTAACAAATAACTGAGAGCAATGGAGCCATTGACTCTTTCGGTACCTGACTAATGTGTCCATGTGAGTTGACTTGTTCTCAGAGTGCAAGCAAAGACATTTAATCACACCCACCACCTCACAATCCATTATTCAAAACTAATACAGTTTATTAAAATAATCCAGATGAATGATTTAATGTTGCACTTTTGAATTGTAAAGTGGTATACATTATTATGATGACACATTTGTCTGTTTCTTTTAACAACCCCCTCCACACACCATCACATATTTAGTGCTTGCAAGTCCCCTGGCACCCGTTTCCTCAGAGTACACCCATGTTGACAACAAAGTCACCCTTCCCCCAAACCCCCGACATTTACATAAGGCAGGAACAAAGTGGCTGCATCCGTAAGGTAGCAGGAAAGGCAACTGGCCAGTACACACTGATCTAATGTATTTATCTTCACTCAAGGTGGGTGTGCAACTCTGCTGATGGGGGTTTTGATTTAACAGGGGGGCGCATTTAAAAGTCCCACATCCAGGAAACCCCAAGCCAGCATTACAGTGCACAGGTAGTGTAATTAATTCAAGAGAGTATCAAGATTGCAAAAAATGCATGAAGATTAATCATTACACAAAATACATACACTCTCATGGACACAATGACACAATAAGGAAGCTGGCAGAGAAAGTCTGTGGATAAAGAGAGTTTGCCTGGCATTTAGCATGTGTTTGCTTGACCGAAATTAAAAAGAAACTACGTGCAAGTGAGGCTGGTGTTTTGAAAAGCATTTACACAAGATATATTACATGTACAATGCTGAGTTTTTATGTGGGAATTGGGTAGAAGTTTTCAGTCTATTTCACTTTCTGTTGTCAAACTATGAGCAAGAAAATATTACAAGCTGCTGAAGTTGTTCATGTTTTCCGAATTTAACTCGTCTTTTATGTTCATAATAATCCCTACAAGATTTCATAATGTTTAATCGAAACACACACACACACACACACACACAGACGCACACAAACATGCAGGATGATTTGTCAAGTTTAAATCCTAAAATTGCTCACAAATTTAAACATAACAATTTGAAGCATTTTTCTCCCTTCCTCACCTCTAATCCTCTAATGTTCTCACACTGGAACATTTCCATAGGAGAAAGAATGCAAAACCTCAGCGTGCATGGACAAAATGCTTCTGTGAGGCTTCTTGAATTTGTAGCACTTATACGGATCGACTTTGCTTCGCTACAGTATGTGTTGGTTGAGATGTTCTTTTGACATCTCATCATTTTTCTTTATGCCTGTCTTAGAATTACCAAAACTTCTGAGTTATTATATCAAATAGAGCATACTGGGAAAGATAATTTGAGATGCTTGCATTTTGATATTTCAACCAGAACATAATAATGTAAGCAAACATCTACACGGAGAAATATGCCTGTTAACATTATAAGTGCACTTGCAGATTCCAAGTAGAAATCCATAGATCATATTATGAGACAGCTGCAACGATATCGCCATGAAAAAGCCAAGCAAATCATATTCATTGAATTACACAAATTACAGATGTAGCTCAAAACCTCTGAAAACGTGATGATGAATCCCTTTTTTAACTTCTGGCTGATAATTCATCAGACTACACTAGCAAAGTATTGGGCTTGTGAAAAATGCATGAATTACTAATTAATGATGCATTCTCGCAACATTTACATATTCATAAAGGTGTGTAATTCACATATGCATGAGGGAGCTGAGTGATAGCTATGAGAGAATAACGCATATTCCAAGAAAGAAACCTTTTATTTTGTTAAATTCTTTAAAAAGCTGGGGGAGCAGAGATGCTTTTAAAAAAAACATGACGCATTTATTCTTCCCCACAGAAATGTAGTCAAATGCTTTGGGAGACAAATGCACTGAGGAGATGCAATGATGTGAAACAGTATGCAAAATTACATTTTCTGAAATATTGTCCCATGTGCATTTTCAAAAGTTCATTTAGCAAGCCAGTGTTTGTAACAACTGCTCCGAAAATCCAATAGATTTACATAGACAGAAATATATTTTCAGTATCATCTCATTTCAGTGGAGATATTGCAAAATAAAATAATCCGTAACATCTATGTTTTTTTCTTTAATTTGTTTTTTTTCAAAAATAGATCTACAGTCACAGATTTCTTTTAAAGTGTGTGTGACCTCAACATTAGATGCAGCTGTGTGTGTGATGTCCTCCTTTGTCACCTTTCTCTGGTTTTAAACTTTAATCTGAAAACCTTCTCATGACCAGAACAATAATTAAAAAAATAATCACAGCTGGTGTAAGTCATCGCTGTGTACTTTTTTTTCACAATAGTTAAAATCAACCAATAGCCTCGCAGTGATGTCAGCCTTTTGGAGACAAACCATTTCAGTGAAGCAGGTCCAAGATGGTTTGGCTGGAGTCAAGGCCTGTCCCTCTTCTGAAAGCGCCCCTCCATTGTTTTAACCTTCTCACAAGGGCTTTGTGAAAGCTGTCCCAAATATGGGTCAAAAAAGCACAAATAACATTCAGATGGTTCCTAGGCTTTCCTCACAGCTATGCCCCAAAGAATGACAAGTCCAACAAAACCATGTCGAGTTTTTCACCCTGTGCCATTGTCTCTCCACATTAACTCCAAGCTGGGCCTTTTCAGCAAGGCCAGAGTTTTGTCAGGCCGACTCGGACGCAGCCCAGCCCGAGCAGCAGGCTTGGCCTCTTTAAAATACCACGCAGAGTCTGATTCACTCCTTTATTCCATCACAATAAATAGCTCTTGGATGCATTGTGCAAAACGTCTAATGAGAGAGAACACAAAGTAACAAGTAAGAATAGTCTCTGTGGCCAAATGGACACTGGAATTTCAAAATAAAATCCTTTGTGCCCCAGCATATTGTTTTAGCCAACAACAGGACAGAAGAAAGCTGTATTTCCTGAGGCCACAAACTTCTATTTAGAAAAGCTATTCAATCAACGAGGGCTTCTGTTTTTAAATGAAAGTTAGAAAAAATGTGAAACAGCAAAGGACAGGGATTTTATCTTCTGTAACCAGGAAACCAGAACTGAAAAGGCCTTAAATGAGTTCTAATAAGTGGGGGAAAAAATGTTCACAGACGATTAACAACAAATTAACTATTCAGAATACAGAACAAAAGAGAGGTGAAGTTTACTGAAGATGCAGCAAAGCTAACAACAAGGATGGCATTTCGGGATGCTTAAGTTTGAGTTTAACCTTGCAGGACTTTTGGAAGGCACTTCTGAGCATCAGGCGCGGGGTTTTGGCAGCTGCACAGGGAGCCTGGTGGGTCAGCCCTTCTCCGGGAGCTGCTACTCCACACTAATCTATTTTAAACCATCTGTGAAATTAGCAAGATTTCCTAAGTCCTTCACCTCCAAGGATTAAAGCATTGCTAAGGGTCTAGGCTGTTCTTGCACACCGTTCTTGTATACATGTTTGATGACTCTCGAGATCAACCCACAAATTCTTTTCTTTCACCTGTGCTTAAAAAAAGAGAGCTACAAACCAAAAGTAACATGGATGTAAGAATATTAAACACCTGGTTGAGAGGTGTTTCTATGAATGTGGATAACAGATACGGGTGAAATTTGATTAAATTTAATCTTAACTGATGCCACAAAAAGAGAACATGGATGGGTGTTACACGTTCCTGCATCCATTAGCATCAGGAAGACCAAGTCTCAGCTGTTTTAAAGAGCCATACCTAGGCGCTGCAGTACCCCCGCCAAAGCCGGTACAATGAAGTCATGAGTCAACTCTAATGAGAAAATCAGATAAATAGCAGCTGTTCTTGGGGAAATGGTGCTGTCTGACAGATTCACTGGGTGCAACCGCTGTAGCATTGAGCAGATCCAAATGAGTAAAATATTGTTCCAGGCGCCCCTCGCTGCTCCCCATCCTAACGGTGTTTAGTCATCAGAGTTGTGAAATAGCAGCCCTGCCGCTTCACGACAGCATTGCTGTATTAATTATTATCCCGTGTTCAAACATACACATCTTTGTACAACAGTGACAGTTCATCCAAACAGGCCACTTACAAACAGCAGTATTACTCCCCATAGCTCACCGAGCCCCCAATTATTCACCCCGACCTCTTACTTGGTTCCCTCAGATATCTATGGGTACAATGCAAAGCAAAATAAAAAAGCTCAAAGAAAATGAAAAAAAAAGTGTTTCACATATCTCCAACTCAGCAGTGTTATAATTTCATGCACTCTCTTGCACAATAATGCATAGACAAATACACAAAGCACAGAGCTTTTCTCCATGCCATTAGTTGTCATGCTGGCTTGGAAAATTACTATAAGATTTATTGTGCAGAGGTGCATGTCTAGTTTTCCATCTACTGCTCGAGAGCGCTTACACAGACATCTATTGCAGACACCGCAGTTAAACTGTAGCTTTCATATGCTCTCGGGAAGGCAGCGTGCAGTACAATGGTAAAAGACTAAGAGATTGAACAGGACGACAAATCAAACAGTTTCCCAAATGGTTAAACAGACTTTAGGTCCAGAGACTCTTTGTTTTTTTATGTGGTTTTTCTATTGATTTTCTTTTTTGTAGATAAGTGCAGCTAACACAGAGCCAGAAGGACCGTAAACCAGTAAAGTGTATGCAGACTTGTAACAACAAATTTGACCCAAATTTTTATTTGAAATGTTTTACCTCCTTCACTAAAAAAGACATTTTTTTAAAAGGAAGCAGGGTGTAGAACTCATAATAATTATGATGATAATGAGCAATACGTGGCAGGGATCCAGAGAAGAATGATGGACATAGTCTGGGCTTACAACTCTCAAGATGACCTCTGGCTCTGGCACACACAGACACACACACTGAGCCTTTACCTCTAAATGTCTGCTTGCAGGAGGTCAAGGATCCGGACGTGTGCATGTGCAGATTGTTCTTAAAAACCAAACCGCAGTGATTGGCTGGTTAGTAAAAGCCCCTGCATCCATCAGACTGTGTGTGTGTGTGTGTTATCTGAAGGCAAATCAAGGTGGTTTACAGAATAAATTGCTGAAAAGCTTTGATCCTCTGCCACCTTACAGTGTTATGTTTTTCTTTTTATTTGTGTTTGCATGCCTGTCATATCTGTTTGACAGTGATAAAATGTTTCATGGACAAATAAAAAAAGTTTAGTTTTGTGTTAAATTCCTCATGATGTTACAAAGTGCTTCTCTGTACTGCAGGCACTATTTTAATATAAAACAACTGAACGTAACTTAAGCTCCCTTAACATGTTAACCATGGTCATTTAAAAAAAAAGATGTTTGATATTATTCGCTGGACATTACACATTGTCAGGGTACAGTACAGTCTCCCTCTGTTATACACACTGGCGCTCCCTCTGCAGTATCCACTTTTTTCTTTTGTCTCAGTTAGCAGTGTAGTGCAGCAGCTAATTTGTGGAGTAGTCATTAGCTGTACGCGTCAGTCACTAGCTGCGAGACATCACTGAGGCTGTGTTCAGGCTGTTAGCACCATGTTAAAAATGCTGCCCCCCTAGATTATATCAATGACCCCACTGTAATGGCTGCAGGGTCACAACATATAGGCTCACCTTTTGCTGCAGAGAAATGCAACATTGTCGAGGAATGCTGAATGATGGCCAGTCAAAACTTTGTGAGTGGATATTCCAGATAGGTGACTGTGTAATGTAGACTGAGAATTTCAACGGTTTTGTTCATAATTGCTTAGAAAATGACAAACTTGTTTTCAGTTTCCTTTATTGTTGTATTGTAAACCACAATATTTTGGCTCTCATAAACCCGAAAACCCTTAGGCCTATTACTTAATCTGACCTTCCTTTATTTAACTGCATCGTCCTGCCTGTACCTGAAGCAGCATGCCCCTGGAAGGTTTTTTCAACAAAGCGTCTTCGACAATGTTTGATTCCTATAATTTTATTTAAGGCAACCGTGCATTTCCTTTTTTTCCTGTCATTTATTTCCAGAACAACTCCAGTCAGAGAGTGAGAAGGAAAGTTGGCAAGAGTGACTAAATGTAATGTGAATAAAACCTTTAGTTCTTCTTTCTTTAACGTTAGCAAGCATATTAGGTTGCACCAGTGACTTGGGGGTTGTTAATAAAAAAAAAAAAAAAGAACGTTTAAGTTGAAGCCGAGTCAACTTTTGCAGGAACCGAACCTGATGTCACACAGTGGTGGTCTTAAGCTGATCACAGAGAGCAGAGCTGAATAAAGAATGCTGGAAAGAATACGAAGACTCAATTTGCATTTACAGCCAGGCTAACACACCCAAACCAACAACAACAACAACAAAAAAAAACTGCAGTGATGGTTCCAACACCTATTTTTGTCAGAAGCCATAATACATTACCTTGTGTCATACCTACCTGATTCACTTAGATAAAACACGCTGAAGTATTAAAAACAATAAATAAACAAATCCCATGATTCTCTGCTACTTCACTGCATCATTAAATTATATCTTGTGTTTTCATTGTTTTGACTGGAGACCTCTGGCGGCAGAGATCCCATATACTGTGGTCAAGCTGTTGATATAGCAGTACTATGACTAATAATTTGAAAAACAGTAAAAAAAATATGTGAACTGACAGGTTCAAATATGTAGTTTTTCTGATAAGTCAGAATACAATAAATAACCAGATGACTTTCTTCCCACAAAAGATAGAACAGTTTAGGCTACAAGCTGTTTGTGTGTCAGATTGAACTAACAAGGAAGAAAGTAGCTCAGGAATCAAACATTTAAAATAAATATGTTAATATTTTTTCATGAATGTTAAATTAAAACATTCATCATACGCATGCCTTTTTCACTGTACTGCAAAATGTTAAACATTACCTCCTGGAAACATGGCACAAACAGTCTCCTCCAGGTGGTCTCCATCATGCCACGATGACATTATGTCGAAATGAATTACACACTGAAGCAACAACTTTCCATTAAGAAAATTTTAAATTCAGTGTGTATAGCCCTTCAGCAAACTATCCACGATGATACATACATTATGATACAATATAGAAAATAGTCCCATTAAACTCCTTTAAAAGCTATAGGTTTATCTAATTTTATTTCTAAATTAACACAATACTGTTTAAATAGTTTTGATTATTTCACATTCAATTTCAATTTTTGTATGATTAAAGACAAATATTGATATTTACAATTATCAGAAATCTTGACCTTTAAATGTATAATTAACTTAATGTAATACTATAAAAAGATTTCATTAATCAGACCCTAAAAAAACATCTGTACTTATAGTTTTTTATTTCCACTAGTTGAGTAAGGAAAGCAGAATGAATGTACACTATGGAACAATAGGCTTTTAGGTTTCCTTTAAAGCAAAGTCCTCAACTTTTTTTTACCTTCTTAAAGAGTCTGTTTTTAAAAAATAAATAATTGAAAAGTTCATACAAAAACAGTGAAGTTGTTCATCATGTTCAAATTAGGTTTCCTTTTCTTGTTTATGTTTTCGGGTCAGTCGTGATATTTAAGAAAAACATCCATCAACAACAGTAAATGATTTGCTAAAATTAGTTTGGTTTAAAAAGTAACTGTCATTCTGTCGGAGAAAGAGAAAAAGAAACGGAAAGTTTAACACAGAGGTATAATAATGTCAGGAGACTCTCAGGCTGGTACACTGTGTCTTCATTGTGCAGTGCCATGCGTGAGATGGGTAAACATCCCAAAATAGACTAAATCAAGTCAACTCCATTTGCTTTTCCAAACCCTCTGTTTTCTTAGACTGCAGCCTGAACAAGAGGAAATAATATGATGAATGCCTCCACAATACTCAAATCTTAAAACAAAATGTCTCTTTAATTTTGTAAGTGTCAACAGCAGTACAAAAGATGGAGTGATGGGAGAAGTTTTCTGTAACACAATTTCTGTCTCTTTTACAGAAAAGGAGGAACGTCTTGAGGTAAATGAGCTTAAACAGGCAGTTATTCATCCCACTGTTTCATTGTTACAATGGACTGAGACATACAGAAAACGGTGTTACATTATAATATGCCTGAATTGATCCTGTGGGGATAATTTAATCATATACAGTATACACATTTCAATGGCGCCTTGGTGCACCCAAATGTGTCACTCATTGGTTTGTTTTTACTTGATATAGTGTATTAATACTACCAAAGCTGTAGAGATTCCTCCCCACACACACCACTGTAAAATTATTCACCTTAAGTTTACCTCACGTCAATACTGCACATGGAAACCAAAGACTTGCTGGTGTACACTTTGAAGCCAAGCAAAACAAAACAAAACAAAACATAAAAAAAAAAAAATTAGTAACATTTTCATTTTTTTTCTTTTTAGCAATAATACCCCTAGCAAATAATTGATCTTTTGTACTGTATAAAGAAGAATGTGAACACAAATGTGATGGCAACATTTTTTTTTTAAGTTGAATTAAAAACTTTACATTGGACTGTACAAGATATTATGATAAACTATTTACATATTCAGACATAAACTTTTTTTTTTAAAGCAGCAACAGACACTATGTATTTCATTTTCTCTAATAACACCCAAACAATACTTGCCATGGGCCTAGGTACCTGCCAGGAAAAAAAAAAAAATAAAATAAAAAAAAAATCTACGCAGAAAAATTGTATCAGGCTGCCAGCAATTTCAAAACGACGGCTCCAGTGATAGAAGAGCCACACACAGTGTTGCTTGAGAGACAAGTCTAAAAAGCAAAGTACCAAAGACAACTATAAATGTTGCCCTGAACAACAAATTTTACACTTCTGAACAGCAGCTAGCATGTCAGTCCAGCATGTCAGTGAATTGTGCTGATTAAATTAACACAGAGAACATTCCCACCATATACATCACAAAGTTCAGACAGAAAAACAAAATGAAATTACAGTAATGAAGCCTTTCGTCTTCAGTTGTTCATTCAAACCATTTGCATGTCTAACGAGTGAATTAACAGAAAACATTTGTGAGGGCTACATTTGCAGATGGCTGGATAGTCGTGAACATGATCATTAAAAAAAAAGAAAAATCAGCAATGAGGAGGAGAGAATCAACTAAGAGGAATGCACAATGTCTGTGCATTTTGCCACATTAAAACAAATAAATATTTGCACGCTCCCACCTTTCATTATGAAAAAAAATCGAAAAACATCACTTGTGTTTGAAACAATCATTCATGAAAAACATCTTTCATTATGATTATGTAAATGCAAGCAAAATGCATGCAGATTTTTTTTCTAGAAATATCAGCTCCTCATAAGAAATTTGCCACGTACTATGAGAGCTGTAATAAACACAAAACACAAGTGAGGATATACAGCATACCAGTTAGATTGTATCATGATTGGAAACAAATTACTCAATGATTTTTTATATGTATATATTTTTTTTTATCATCAAGTGCTTGTTGTTAAATGAGTACCTTACTTGTAACAACTCCTTTTTTTTTATCAAAAAGTCAAATAAGAATAGCTTTAATTTTGATTGGCTCTTTGAATAGTCCAGGGAAGATTATCAGAACGTAAGCGGGTGAGGTGCTTCTCTCTGTCTCAGGTCTAATACTGCTCTCTTCCAATAAGCAGAAAAACTCAGCATCTACATGAGGTACAGTGACTTGTCAGGTTAAAAAAAAAACAAAAAAAAAACATGAAACCACGTACAAAAATAAACCATGAAAGAGAAAAATAAAATAGAACAGCCAAATACATAACTTATACCTTACTAATGAACAAAAATATATTTCCTATGTTACTGTATATTTACAATATAATCAAAATGAGATGGTGAATTGACTGAAAACCATTTTAGCTCCAATTCATCGAACTTTTTTCTTTCTATTTATGTGATTGTCCATGTTGTTATTTTACTGACAATTTTAGAGCCAGCAGTGGCTAGTAATAAATACAATATTTTGATACTCTACAGTTTAAAATACAATATACAATGCACTGAAGTGTGTTGTTTGACGGCTAACTGAGCCTGCTGTTGAATTTTCTGCTCACTGTCTTGTGCTGAGTCTCTCCCCTAGGCAGCCCTGAAGCTTAAACAAAGTGTTCATTCATCACATGAGTTTTTGCATAAATAAACAAAATAAGTAGACCAAAAAAAAAAAAAAAGAAAAAGAAAAAAAAAGACTCAAATCTGGCAACTGTGAGAGCAAACCCATTTGAGTCCAACTGGGGAATTTTGTTAATTCAGGGTGTTTTTCCTCAAACAGCTTCACATTAATCAGAATCGATAAAAAATACAATTTATATCCAGTGCTTAAAACACTTATGAAACATTGTCTCCTTGTGAGTTCTTGTCATTTTTTTTCCTTTTTTGTCTTTTTTTTGTTGCTGTATAAGCACAGTCAAGTTTCAGTTCTGTGAAGAGTCCTTTTTAACCACCAGCCAACCAAAGCAGTTTGGCATGGTCAAGAAAATATTTACAATCACATACAAATCAATCTAACCACCAACAAACAGGAGCAAACAGCTTAAAAATACCAAAACAGTTTGACTTAGAGGGAAATCCACTTGGGCTTTGTTTGCAGGGAGAGCGTCCTTAAAATGTCCTGTACCTCAAAATGAGAACAATGTAGAAAAGATGTGATTGGGAGAAAAAGGAATTAATGGGGTGGTTAAAAAACCTACAAGACTTAATATAAATGCTTCCCAAAAGTAAAAACAATGCAAGCCAGCACTAACAATAAGACAATAAGAGTACAGAGGATATGAGTGCTTAAAAGACATAAGGAGCCATCTGTACCAATTAGAGCTAGGAGAAAAATGCAGTGACCAGCAGTGGGTGGATCTTGACCAGTTTAAGTCAGTAACCAGCCATCTCAGATCCTTCAAAAAGCTCTGTGCTCTTTCTGAAATGGACAGGTTCAAGGGCAAGGGAGGGGAATAGCTGGACTCATGCATTAATAATGCTGTATTTCAGATGATACCCAGTCGTCAGTCATTTTAATAATCCCCCACAGCTTGATGTACTTGTTCCATCTGCTCGCCAGTGCCTGGTGATTGGGTCAGGGTGGGAGCCCTGTTGAGGCCTTACTACCAGCACTTTGATGGAGAGCACAATGAGCGACACACACCCCATTTTTATTGTTTCCCCATTCCTCCCTGGTGTTTTCTCCTTCTCTGAGCCAGATGGCGCCCCCTGGGTGCTGAGGTTGCCACGGGCAGGGGTCAGAGCAGGGCATGGCAGGGAGGGGAGCCACTTAGACCTTCTGCCTTGCACAGAGGATTTGAGTCTCAACGTCAAGGCCTTGCTTTATTTAGCTGCAGTCATCAGAAGGTCGCCACTTGTTAGCTTTTTAGCTGAAATTTTGGATAGAGGCTTTGTGCCACTTGTTTCTATGTCGTTGCATGTTGTCCTGCTTTTAAATGCAAGAGTTAAGTGCATTCTGAAAGCTGATAAGCTTATTAAAACAACAAAATAAGGCTTAAGGTTGACAGAAAAAGATTTGTGTAAGTGCACTAAGGCAAAAATCAGTGTTTTAAGCTACCCCTATATGATGAGGTAATTTAAGAAACAAACATATGATTTGAGCCTTTTTGTCAGTTTATAAATATTCTCATAAACTGTCACTCCTCTTAAGACTACGGCAGTAATCAACTCATTGCATCAGCCCGATGTCCGTGCTCCGCTTTAAGACTTCTTAGTGTCAATTTAAGATTTACAATGTCTAAAAAGAATTAAGATTGAAAAAAATGAAGTTTTAAGACCTAAGACTTTAAACTTGCCGTCCAAATGGGGCTAAAGCGTTTAACAGAATGTACTGTAGCTACACATTGTACAACATCAATTTGAGATTGTAATGCCCCCAAAGCTGCCTTTCGCTGCTGTTCCAATCCCACAGATTGGAGGCCTTTGGCCCTTTAGCATTCTGGCCTGATTACAATCACTCTGATTAAGAACTTGGTGAGGCCGACTGGGTTGCAAAGCTGGAGAAGAGTTTAGGATGCCACGGTGCCGTGTGTGGACTGGGATCAGGAAATGAAAGGGCTGGCCGGTTTCATTGATGATCACTGCATTGGGCTCCCTGGAGAACAGCTAGCATCGCAAGCTACCACCCAAAGATGTCATACACTGTAACCTCCTGCAGAGCCTGCTGCCTCCAAGTTCCTGAGTTTCACTTGTTTATTCTGTCAGGGTAAATTAAAGAAAGACTGGATAATGAAGCTGTATTAAGAGATCAAGAGATTGTCCAAGACTCACGAGGCCTCTCTCAAAAGACTTTTAGGATTTTTAGAAACAACTTGAAATGTTTGGCACTTCTGCACTAAATTATGCAGTTTGTGTAATAACAATAACAACTTAAACACTGATAATAATAATAATAATAATAATAATAATAATAATAATAATAATAATAATGTCTAATTTCCCTCTGTAATAAGCTGGAATCACTCCATATGAATTTTGAAATATTTTGTACTGCTAATAATTGATTCTTGATTAAAAACATTCACAAGCTGTTGGCTGGCACACTATACCTGAGTGAGAATATCATTCCCATCTTGAACAGTTATGCAATATATCAAAACCACCTAATTAAAGAGGAAAACAAGGTAAAATGACCGTAAGAATTAAAGATCCATATCAATATTCAATTTCAAGTTCTGTCTTTAGTTCTAGGCAATGACCTAATTGTGTAAATGTCCATGATCACAATGATAAAAAATAAACAATGAGATAAATCTAAATTACCACAACCAAACTGCTTCACACACTTGAAGAAACACTTAAGACCAAATAGCTTGATTCAGACGAAGCCACATCTGCATGCTGGCTCCGCAATGATACGTCACTGTTTTTCTTTTTTTTTTGTTGTTTTTCTCTTTTAAATGTTTTTAAACCTTTGTGGTGTTGTTTTCTTTTGCTCTTTCGCTCCCTCAGACCAGCCCTCTGGGCATCCTCCTGCATGAGTGTTGTGTCTGCATCAACCTCTTTGATTTAAGAGGTCTCAGTTGGCGCTGACTGGCTCTTGTGTGTCATTTTCACTACTATAGTCTGATTTGGGCTCATCCTCGAAATCTTCATACATGTCCATCTCATCCTCGCCGTTGACCGGCTCATTATTGTTTGCCACGGTGCTGGGCTCTAGCTTCATGTTGTAGGTGCTCTGAATGACAGGAATGGATGGTTCAGGACTCGCCGAGGCACTCGAGCACTCTGATGTCATCTGAGGTGAGGGTGTGGTGTTCGCCATGGTGATGGCCCCGGGGTAGACCATACTGGCGCTGGTGGTGATGGGAATCTGCGGTGGCTGTCTGGATGTAGGAGAAAAAGACAGAAATTAAAAATTGACCTTTCAAATGACAAAAGAACAGAGGGAAAGGTGTTCCTGAAAGAGCGATTGCTGCTGATTGTAGTCTTCAAAATCCTATTTTTTTTGTGTTGCAGCACTCAAACTAAGATTGTTGGATTAGGGGTTTTCCACAGTAGTCTCCTTTAAGCCAGCAGCTCTGTGAAAATGATTTGGGAAAAGAGGTTCTCCTGACAGCTCCCGTCTTTAGCTGTTCAGAAACACTACCCAGTTTATTGGTGACATAAAACCAATACGTGGTTAGCGCTGCTCTTGTCTGCTGTTGTGCCGGATGATTGATACTCCAGCCACCGAAGCTTATGAGTGACATGGGAACACCTGGAGAAGGGTTCTCCTGCTAACCACACAGTAAATTAAAGTGTTAAGCCTCAGACTGCTGCTCTCCAGGCTTCTGTAAGTCTAAACCAACAGTTTAGTTCCTGTAATAATGTCTTCACTTCATGCTTCACTGGCAGACTGCTATTGCCTATAATTATTAAATCCTAGCAATCAAAAAACTCTTTTTCTTTGACGCCCATGTCAGGCTTGTCTTAAAACCATTACAATAATTACCTCAATGCCTGCTATTGGAAATGGACATATGTTTAATTGAGAACAAGCTACTGCAGGCTTCAGTCCAATTGGTGTTTATTGGCTGTGTTTTCAAGTTTCAATTGAAAAATCATGTTAAAGTTTCGGGCAAGACAAAGTTGATGGAAATACCAATATTTGGAATAAAAAAAACCTCAATTTCGTAGTACAGTGTAAGCTTGAGGGTTTTTTGTATGTTTTTTGCTTTTTTCAAGAAATTTTAAATGCACATAGGTTTATTGGCAGTTGGCAAACAAGTGGGGGTATTTTGTTTGTTTTTTTACAGCATTGCTTTACACAGCCTTTTGTCATCACCATCTATCCAAAACTACTCTTTGCATAACCTTGTTTATTTGCTCAAAACCTGTTGATGAAATTCAAAAATTTAATTCTTTTTTTTTGCAACATTTTAAAAGTTTGCTGCAGACCTAAATTATATTAATACTTGGGTATTGTTTGTGTGTGTGTGTTTAGTTTGAAGAATTTGTGACTGCGCACCTACCCCACAGTGAAGAACTGCCTCATCTCTTGTCGCCGTGAGCGCATCATCTGCTTGTACTCTCCAATGCGGAGTTTTTTTCCATCTATGATGCAGGTCCTCTTTGGCCGTGGCTTGTACTTGTAATTTGGGTACTTCTCTAGGTGAAGCTTACTCAGACGAGCCTGCTCCTCGTAGTATGGCTGCTTGTCCTGGTTAGACATGGACTTCCACCGTGAACCTATACAACAAAGTGGGTTCAGATTTCAGCATTAAGACACAAGTAGGAAGAAAGCTGTTTTTATTATCTGGACATGAGAAGTCTGAGACCTTTTACTTCACTTTCTACGAAAAGAACCAATAATTCATTTAAATTCATGCACTTAAGATGTGTTACTATGTGGGATCAAAACTTTAATTGTACTTAGTATGGTGGACACCCTCTAGGAAAAAAAACAGTTTTATCTGTTCCACACCGACCTCTTAATAGCCTTGCAAATGCTCTTTTTTCCTGGGGTGAGAGACATGCTTCGATGTCAAACAGTAAAGAACAACAAGCTTGTGTTGTAAATACTGCGGCTGTGTGAAGTGTCCTGGTCGGTGGTGGATGACAGCACTTTTAACAGCTCTGATGTATGGACTTCAGTGCTGAAGGGACAAGACCCATTTAGCCTCTGTCATTTCTCATGACAAACACTTATGGTAGTGATGGGCTGTAAATCCATTTGTATGCTGAGATGACCCGATGCACAGTGGCCTATGACATAACCCAGCCAACTCAGATCAACTATACTAACTGGAGGGGAATAAGCCATATTTAAATGTGCCAAACATTTGGTATCATATCAATACATATTCGTTAATTTGACCTAAGAGTGAATACAAGTGACATTTCTTTATGTGATGGACATGATGAGGCACCAGAAAAACAAAAAAACAGTCAAATGTGTCGAGGTCTTAGATACCTTGACATTTTTGCTAAAGTGACTTGTAAAAGTTCTTACCCAAAATCTTGCTTATGTTGGAATTGTGCATGTCGGGGAAGGCCTGGAGGATCTTGCGGCGCTCATCCTTGGCCCACACCATGAATGCATTCATTGGCCTTTTAATGTGTGGCTCGTTATTGTTCCTTCCTCTGGCTTCCCTGAAGACTCGCGCCTCGGTAGATCCAGCGCCTCCTGTTGGCCAACAATAATAGGGTTGGGGTTTATCTGCAGAGCCATTTACTTCCCTGGACCCTGGAATAGCCAGACCAGAACAGGAAGAGAGAGCGAGGCAAGACATTGATTAAATGACGAGCCCTGTTTAAACTCTCCTTCATTTAGTTTCAGCACTGCTGTCATCATCATGAACATTGTTTCAGATGAGTGCAGGACTGCAGACCCTCCTAAAGGGGGTAGACTTTATATTAAGTGAAAAACCTGACTTGACAGGCTTGTATTTTATGTGCAATAAAAGTGAATACAATGTCAGTTTAAGGGGGAGCTCAGCTCTTTAACTTAGACTAAGATTTATACAAAACCAAGAGGAAGAAGACCTTAGATTTCAATGGCAGTTAAATATTTTCTCAGCAAGTCATCATGCATCTCTACTTAGCCACATACATTTCAATTTGACATTCATGGTGTCCATAAAAAGTGCTAGAACGCCAATATAAATAACAAATATGAGACTTGAGGCAGTCTCTAAAATTCATTCCTTTGCTTTACTATTTCTGTCTTTTTCCTCCTTTTTTCTTTTTCACTCTTTTCCTCGGTCCTTCAAGTAGACACACACACACACACAGGCACACACACACACAAATAAACCAGGCACATTTGCAATGAGAGACTGTGCCGATTCTGCAAAGTGCTGTTTCTCAATCAGGGCATTCACAATCAGCATAAGAGAGTTTCTCTCAGTATTAAACTGTACATCAGACTGATAATGATTTCTGTTTGCATGCGCATTTGCTTCCTTTTATATGTAAGATGTGAAAGAATTAAATAAAAGCAGTATGAATATTTAAACAAACAAAAACATGTTGATAAACAAGGCTTGAAAAATAAGACAAAAAAAGCCTTCCATATGCTACGATACATCTTTAATGATCTCAAATCTGGAAAAGAAAGCTTGGGATGACTCATGCATATTTCATCATCCACATGTGAAGCCTTCTCATTAGACCATTCCACTAGCAGCCTTGGCACACGTTACCTGGGGTTTGATTTCTATTATTATTTCAGTTGATAAACAAAATCAAACTCTTAATGAGTAATGGAGGGCTGTGCAGAGACATTAATTCCAAATCCACAGAAAGCTCGCTCTGCTCTAATCACTGAAGATGCTGCTGCACCATTTTTAAAAGAGTTTGAGGGTCTGTACTTTGGAAAAGTATGTCTTTGCTTCGAGAGTATTAACAGAGACAAGTAGTGAGAAGGCGGTGTATGTACGTAGTAACACACACAGACACAGGAGCTGTACTGAAGGAGCACACAACCACCTCTGGTATAAAAGAGATGGAGGTGCGGTGAAAGGTGATTTTGGTTCCTGTTCACAGAAAATGCTTGAGGTCCAGCTGCCCACTATTAAACCTGTATCTGCCAGTACAAAGACCCGGCAACTCCACTTTCACCAACCCATGTTTAACAGTCAAACAACCACATTTATGATCCACAGAGGCTTGCCTTCATTTGGGAGACTGCTGAAAACTAACACTGTGACTGCACAAGTTGCTGCCCAGAGGATTCAGTGCTTATTTTTATTATGTTCTGATCAGTAGAATATTATGAGTCAAAATTATTTAATTAAGGGCATTTACAGGTCTCATCTCATCTCATGTTGTTTTTTGCCTTCAGTAAATAGACATTCCAAAAAAGGGAAAAAGAAAGAAAATTGACATAATTAATAATTAATTAAATATTTGAATAAATATATTAACATTTTGGGGGGCAAGAAGAAAACCTTGTTTTGATGTTAATATTTCTGAAATAGGTTAAAAATGAATATATTATCTTTTAAACTTCTTAATCATAAATAAATCATAAACTTGTTTAATTCATTTTTAAAATATTAAGTATTTATCTTTTTTCACCAAATAGAAAATGGTATATTTAACTTGAGACATTTTTCTCAGATGCCCATTAAAGGACCTAATCATAAAAACCTTTACCTTTGCTTTATCTCTTTCTAAATGATCCACAAATACATTATTAGAAACATATAAGTATACAATGCAGAAAAAATATTAAATCAGAATGTTTAAGAGGTTTTTGTGTCACTTTTTTAAACTCCATCTCTTGTTCCGTATGTTTGCGTCTGCCCCCTAGAATTCGTAGGGTCGGAAAGCCATCGTGAATTCAGAAATAATACACTACCTTTGCGGCCACCGAACCCCACAGTACGTTAATTTCATTTAGCATGCACTCACTGTGCAGGATGAATTGATTTCACTTTGTTTGGTTTTGACAACCATGTTTATTGTGCAATGAAATGTGGTGTGGCGGAGGGCTGACAGTATCCATCAACGCGGGGCAATCTGCTGACTGCCGGGGCCAGATGAAGGTATTCATTAGCTCAGGAGCGCAGCGCTCACTCAGACACGACAGCCAGTGTCTGCGCCCCGGGATCGCTTGCTGTAATTTACGATGCCTCCCGTGCCATTACTCTAACACTGACACTGATTCAGCAATTTATATACTGGTGTGCATGCATACGGGCAGAGGTGAGCTTCTTATGGGGAGGGGGACAAAACAACCGCCTGCCATCAGCTAGTGCCACATCCATAGTTAGCCAGGAAACCAGCCACGTGACTTGGTTCACTGGAGGGAAGCCAGATGAGACATGGTTTTTTTCTCTCATGATGGCACATTGAAAAGTGCCTGTCTGCTCTGTCTGATGCTACGGAAAGCCGTTATATTACGTTCACCCGTACTGAGGCAGGTGCTGCCTGGATTTGTAAAGAACAAAGTGATGAAGGTATCAAGCTGACTCAGATCTACGGCTGCCTCGCAGGGTAACCAACAGCGAAACAGTCATTGGTTCATCCTTAACCTGAAATAATATTTAAGTCTCAACTGTTACCTATCTAATTATAGCACAAACTTTACAGGACAGTGGCTTTCTATAATTTAAGACAAGACGTCATGGGTTGTACTGGCCCCTAATTCAACTCTTGTAATATATATATATATGACTAAATCAGAGCCATCCTGTGCATAAGCAGCCAGTCAGCAAATCCCGAGAAACTACAACATGCAATTTACTGCAATGTTATTTGAGTCTTCTTATTAAAAACACAACACTGCTCTGACATTTTGCAAATGAGCATTAACTTTTTTTTTTTTTTTTCCAGTAGGGGCAGGACATTTTGGGATCAGTTAGTTAGGTGTGTGATTGTGTAAATAAACACAGATGTTTAGCAGTGACAGGGGCAGGCCCCCTGGGTTGTAGCTGGGAGCGAAACAGAGGGAGTGCTGCTTAATAGAATTTATTGTGATTCATGAGGCCCGCAGCTCAAGTGTGACAGAGCGATATGAGAATCCCCTTTTAATTTGTCTCTCCTGGAAACACTGAAGATGAGCGGCATGAATTACAGTGAGAAAGAATGATTTTGTGTGTGTGTATGCGTGTGTGTGTGTATGTTTGCCTGAGGGCAGGGTGGGAGGGGGTCGTATTAAAAAAAAAAAATGGAGAAGTGAGAGTGGATAAGGACAAAACAGAAAAAAAAATAGCGAGAGGAATAGTGAGAGAATGTAGTGAGGCCCAAAAAGCCTATCACACCTGTGAGCTGCAGGCTCAGACTCGACCATGTACCGAGCCAGAGGGTAGCACTGCCCTGGCCGTCCCCTCTCTCTCCTCTCCGCTTTTCTCCTCCTTACTCATCTTTGTTCTGCGGGCAGACACATAATGTCACCCAGGAATCCGCTCAGGAGGATGAGCCTCACTGAGCAGGCAACAATCACGCAAACCTGCCAAGCCCTCCCTGTTGGGATCGAATCTAACACCTCTGACTGAAGGCATTTACTGCTGACAATGGAGCCTCTCCCTCAGAGCAGGATCAGGCTAGATTAATGTGTACGGACAGACAGGACACAGCGCTCAGTGCCCCTGTTCTAGCCTGAGCTCATAGCACGCTAATTAAACCATTACAAATTACAAGTGATATAAACTCTATTATAAGGTGTCAATCCTTTTTCTCCTTTTCCGTTTAGAATGATTCAAGTTTCCTGAAGCACTACATGCATATGACTCTGTGTGTGTGTGTGTTGAGTGAGTGTGTATGCACGTGGGAACTTGGGAACAAACAGTCAACTTGTTTCAACATGCAGGCTATGGCTTTCACTGTTGTCTTCTCTAACCCTTCTCATATGCATTTAGCCTAAAAGTGGAGTCTAATCTTTCGCAACATCCCGGCTAAGCACACACAAAAGGAGATGCCTGCACACACACACAGACACACACACAGACACAGAAAGACAGAGAAATTTGTCCTATCTGGGGTCAATTTGAATTTGCCAGCTTTGAAACCAAGTTTCCTTATTGATTGTGTTGACCTGTTCAGCTATAGCGGTTGTGACAAGATAAATCATTTAATCTGAGCCTCCTCATCTTTGCTTTCTTCTAGGAAAAACTCCTCCGCAATAAAAGCCAGACCTCGATTCCCACGGCCTCACAGTGGAAGGAAAAACAACAACAAAAACCTCTTCAAACAATCAACTTGTGTAAAACTTCATAACAGCTCGGAGCTACTGATGTAAAGAAGCCCATCGCCATTGATCTGTAACAACAATGCAACATCACTGTTCTTCTCATCCTATTCCACGAGGACTTTGTTAGAGATACACTGCTCAGCTAAAGCCATGTCTTTTCTCACTCTGTGGCTGATATTATCACACTGGGCGTTTTAGATTAATTCTGTTTCCTGCCTTCACATATCTCTCAACAACGTCTTTGTTCTCCGCGGACCCTCAGTGATGGAGGGGGGGGGCGGTTAAAACAAACACACAACCTCAGCTACACAGCAACTCCACACTGCCGTATGTGAATGAACAAAGGACCTGGCTTAGCTGAGGCCTTTGTGGTATTTGGTAATGTTTTCGTCAGAGTTTAAAAAGACTTAATGAATTTGCGGCGGGTTTGTGCGTGTGGCTCGTGGCTTTACAAAATGAAGGAAATCCTATCTATTTTCATTCCTTTGCCACTTTTTTTTTTCCAAGTCGTTAGGACTTTGGTTGCTGCATGCTATGCAAATATTAGCTCAAGCAACCTAAAACTTTCTGTGAACTGTTGTGATGACAGAAGTACCGCTGTATGGTGAGTCTGCTCAATGTGGCTGCTCTGTTCTGGAGGGAAAACTGCTACACACCAAGGGACTTTTACACCTTATGTAAGGGCCTCGAGGTACACCGAGTAATTTTCCTTTTTAGGATATAACCAAAGTATAAGCAGTGTGTGTTACTTTTATGACTCACAGTATGAATTTCTGTATTCAGTAAGCATCCATTTAGCAGATTTGCAGGTCAAAAGATGTCTTGGATCAGAGGTGTAATATGGAAGAAACTGGCCACCTGTGGAATTCAGACTCCAAACAAATACGGTTGCAGCATATCATCAGAGTAACCGCTAAATGCTGCTAAGTGGTGAGTGTTGGTGTTTACCACTAGAACAGGAGCTTTGGACTGCTGAGAAGAGGAGATTTTAAGGCCCGGGGTGAGAGGGGACCAAGCGGGGAATGCTGTCGGGTAGCGCGGCAGAATTGGCACTAGAGCTGGAACCGAGTGAGCGGGCAGTGGAACCTGGCTCACAGCCTCCCAGTAAACATGGCTGGACGAGGACCGAAAACAGCATCCAAGACTGACTGTGGCAACAGAGGATACAGTATTTGACTGATGTGCATCGGTTTCAACCAGGACTCTGATTCTTAAATGACGAAGACACGATGGGTTCAGGTGGGGACAGGAGAGGCATGAAGTGGCGAGTGGCAAGGGAAGTTGGGCATCAGTCAGGGAGGGTTACGGCAGGGTCAGCCCCACAGTGCCAGGAGCAAAATCCCACCATGAAAACCATACTGGTGTTGTTGGACTGAGGGCAGACTGGATGCTGCAGGGACCCACTATCACTTCTTGAGGTAGAAAGTTGTACTACCAGACAGGAAGGTCTGTGGCTAGCTGGTTAGTATGCTAACTTCTGTAGATATGTCTACAACACAATACACAGACATCTTTAAGATAACAACAGAACCTTTATTCATCACATTCTGTTGTTATTTAGATATTTAAACTCTTATTATTATTATTATTATTATTATTATTATTATTATTATTATTATTTCTCCTCTAAAATGGAACAAGGTTTAATTAAACTTTTTTTGAAGTGTTGCGGACATAACTGCTGTTTCAGAAAAATAAAAACTATATAAAAACATGTTTTTAATTCAAAGCAGGGATTTTCTACATGTTGAAATAAAATATTTTTAAATGCCAGTTTAACAACTGTAACATATAAGCTTCAAATAAAATCAAACAACTACATTTAGCCAGATATTAACCCAGACGTCTATATGTCTTTTGACATGCAAATCAGCAAATACTGAGAAATTACTAAAAGAGCAGACATAAGCTGCTTTTAGGAAGATACTGTATACTGGCACATATACCTCTCTCTCTCTCTCTCTCTCTATATATATATATATATATATATATATATATATATATATGTAGGTATGACAGAG
>JAPZDZ010000001.1:12643134-12660917 GCA_029783805.1 Acanthurus tennentii | reverse complement strand
GCTCCGCCCCCGTCCTCTCCTTGGGCTGCAGTTTTTTATTTGCTTCACTTCAGTAAGAGCATAGTTGATTGCCACCTGCGTAGACAGTGATCTCTTCCAAACACCAAATTAGAGGGAAATCAAAATAGATATTCATTGACTTTTTTACATATACATTGACCTAGTTGAGGCTGTTGGTTGAAAGTGTCAGGTGCTGAAATATTAATGAGCATCGCTCCCAGTTCCTGCCTGCTCCTCACAGCCAACTGGCAACATGGCATCAAGCTGAAGAGAGGAGGACAGCTTTTTTCTCTCCTTGATTGACTCATCGATTGAAGATATTTTTAAAGGGAATCCCTGGGAGTGTGTGCTCCTGGTACAAAGCAGCCCCATCCCATGTCAGGGGACGGAGAGGGCTGCGAGTCTGCTTTAATTGGGCAGAGACTTCAGAGTCTTCTTAACCCACACCGGGCACCGCCGTGGCCTGTCACGGCCCTCACACCAACATCAACAACACCGAGCCCTCTAAACACGCACACACAAACATATTTCGCACTAATTTGAGTAAACACACATGGACACACAAACCTATGCCAGCTCTTATCAATACGACCACCCTGGACATGGATTAAAGAGAAAATATTAGTCTTACGAATTATTGCTATATCCAAATCCCCATGTTCTACTTTCATTAATAGTTTCTTTACACTGTCCCTTGCAGGAAGAGCTGAACACTCTTTGTGGTCAACTGCTTGTTTTTTTTGTTGTTTTTTTTTTCTTACTTTATGGAAAAACCTAGCAGTGGAGAATCAGGGATAAGGCAGAGACAGACCTTATCATAGCAGTCCTAACCTTGTCAACTCTGCAGTTGTTGAGGCCCACTGAACTGAGGGCGGACAGCTTTGCCTCCATGCCCTGCTGGTGATGTTGCAGCTGTTCCCTCTGGATCTGCTCCCTCATTTTCCGAGCCTCCTGGATGGCCTTCATCACTGTGTCCTGGTCCCCGAACAGGGCGGTAGAGTTTAAGCTGGACAGAATATCTGTACAAACACACACACAGTAGAGTTTGGTATTGTTCTGCTATAAAACACAATGCCTTAAAAAGAAAAACTACCTCACACAACATCCTAAAGTAACCTGTATTAGTGAGATATAAGTATATAAGTACCAAAACCTTACAACGCTTAAAAATGCATTTGAACAGATAAATCTGTGCGTATTTATGGGATGTTGTTTGTGAAGTGGAGATGCGCTGAGGTCTTACCGAGAGAAGAGCCGCGGCCCAGGCCTGCTCCGACCGGACTGGGGATGCCACCCTTGCCGAGGAGACTGTTGGGGCTGCTTTTACTGCCGAGGAACAGGTTTTGTGTCGGGGATGTGGGGGATTTGACCAGTTCTGTCGTCTTTGGCCGAGCAGACAGGTTGAGCGGCTGTGTTCCCTCCTCCTGCGGCAGCAGAGAGAGGAGTATGAGAGAAGACAGATGTGGATAGGTGCCCCCCCGCCCCCCCCGTCTTTTATTTAGGGGCGAGCTCAGGATTCCCAGACAGCACAGTTCTCCTCTGTTCCCTGTTAATTATAGGATCTCTGTCTTGACCCCCACCTCCCTCCTGATTCTTCCCTCTCTTTGCCTTTTTTTTCTCTCCCCTCTCCTTTCTTCTAGTCTCCTCTCCTCTCTCCTCTTCTCCTCTCAACTCCTCATCCATCCTTCCTTAGGAGCTGTGCCACTGTGATCTTCCTCACAGTTGCCCGGCGCCTTTGTTCACACTAATTAAAGCAGATTCTGTCTCTCTGTACATCTTCATCTGTTCTCCCTCTCCTCCTCCCTGCTCTCTGTGTCTGCACTCTGGTTCGAAGAATAAATAATGACCAGATAACGGCGGTGCCAATGATCAAAGACAGCTGTTCCATTCATCAGATGTCGACTTACATTATCTACTTCATTAACTTGTTTTCTAATTTCATTCCTCATTTGTGCATACTTGGTTTTTATCATATGCTTTGATATGCCTATTCCTAAAAAATGTGATGTGTTTTGAAAAAACCCTAAACAGTGTACTTTTGATACGAGGTCAGGGGAGGATGCATGTGTTTGGTCCTGTATTTGCTGAGTTGGTTACAACCTTTAGAGCCTTATTGGTGTGAGATGAAGAGCTGTGTGTTTCAAGGTACCAACTTCAGTAGCTTTTCTACAGTGACCAAACTATTTTATCTGTCGGTACCTGTGGACAAACAATGAGAGGAGCAGGCTAGGTGTTTAAGAGCTTCCTCCTCTGCTTAAAGTTGCTTTAAAACTGGAAACCTTGAGAGTAGAATAAATCCACACAAAACCAAAGTGAGAAATGTGAATTCAATGATCTGTGCATAGATGTTTGCAGTAGCACTAGAGATAAGCTAAAAGATAGCAAAAAGAAAAAATCTTTTTGGTGTTTTTAATATTTAAATAAACTGTACATATTACATTTGATTAAGGTAAAATTATATCAGAATTTCATAGAGTAAAACTTTTATCAGTCTATTAAAAAGATACTTATTCCCCTTGAATATAAACAAAAACTCCAACCTCAAAAGATAAATGTCACTCCATTCAGTATATATAACCCTGTGCATGCAGCAGTCTTTTAAATAGGGTGTGCTGGCAGTAACAGTCTTTTTCAAAGCCCAAGTGTCTCCTTGTCCAAACATATGGCTCAAACATACACTGCCCCAAGGCCTTGTTATTGCTGTGCCAATAACAGTTTGTCGCGCAGTGAAGCTGAAAGCAGACAAACAAAACTACAGGCAATCTGATTCCATTGGACAGAAGATACAGACGGGAGGATGCCACGATTTATTTGCTTTCAACCTTGTGAATGATTGATTTCATTAAAAGTCTTTAATTTTTGTGATATTTAAATAGAATTTGTGTTGTATTAATAACGGGCATCAATCTAATCTGATAAACAGAGAACTGAATTAATGTGATGAAATGACAGTGGTGAGTCAGTTAAATGGCAATCTTTCAGTGGAAATCCCAGGCGGCAGGAGACGTGTGTGTGTGAGTGAGTGTATGCGTGTGTGTGGGTGTGTGTGTGTGTAAAGAGAAAGCCAGAGTGGCTTCCTACCACTTCAAGACATGATTTATGGCCTTTCTCCATTGTGATATTATTAAGCTAACCTACTCCAAATGGGCATATGTTTCTGATTATGGCCTTAGTGAGTGGGGATGATGTATACGGCCTTTCCTCAGCATGGAGGTCTAGTGGAGTAGTGCCATACAGAAGCAGAACACACACATCCTGCATCTGGTTTGTTTACAAGGAAACGAAAAAAAGTGGTCATTCTTACTTTTTTTGCTTTACTTTTGTCAAAATTTGTATTGCCCCGTTGTATTGGTTTTAATTCCATTTCAGTCACACACAAAAAAAAAAAGGGATGAAAAAAAAAATAAGGAACCAAGTGTTCCACAAATTACTGGCTTGGAGCAGCCATAGCCATAGCAACCACGTCCACAGAGTTCTGGTTAAGAGAGAGAGGACCTTGTTAAAGCACCACAGATTGATGGCCTGTTAGAGGCTGGGCTCAGCACCGGCCGGCTACAACGCCGAAGATGCTATTTTATTCAGACAGCACGAGCTAGGCTGGGTTAGGTCAAGTACCACTCAAGGTCTGAGCTGGTGGGTGGGCAGGTTGAAGGAGTGAAGGGTTATACCTTGACTTGAGTGATGGGGCTGGAGGAACTCTTGTCATTCTTCAGAGAGGAGGGAGAGATGGGCCCACTAGTGTTGAGGGGCTGGGGGAGTGGAGGCATCTTGGCTCCGGGAGAGACCTGCATGCTGGCAAGCTGGGCGGCATACAGTTGCTGTAGGGAGGTGAAGAAACCCGCAAGGCGTTAACATCCAAATCCAGCAAACATTCAAAGTTTTATATTCTGTCTTTTCCCCCTTCTCTCTCTCTCTCTCTCTCTCTGCTTCTGTGTCTGCCTTCATCTCCCCCTCTCTCTCTTTTACGTCTTTCCTCTCTTTCCATGAGGCTGGCAGAGAACCTCCATCAAAGGTCTTAACTGTATTTCAAAGGCTGAACCCATAGAGAGACAGCAGTCTTAAAAACCACACAGAGATGGCTTTCATTCAAAATACTTGGAGCCCCTATTTTCCACTCATCACAGAGAAAAGTTTGCCGACTGGATGCAAGTGTGTTAGCAAAGATCTCTCATTTCTCTAGATCTACATAGCTTCCTATTGAAGTTTCTGGCCTGTGATTTGTCTCCACACAGCCATGTGAGACTGTCCTATTCCACAATGTTAGAAACCCAACCCCAGTTGGACTGCCATCACAGAATATGTTAAACACAGGCATTATTAAAGCTTAGAAACCTGCACAAAGCACATTGATGTAATCACCGTTATTTTCCTTGGCGTTAAATCAGTAAGATGTCCTACCCTTGGTGACTTTACCACACAAGAGGGCGGTTCAAATGACTGGCGAGGCACTCACTAACAATTGCGCCTGCAACAGTGTTGAACTCTGAAAGCTCAATTTACATTTCCACCATCGGGCTGATTATGTGGCATATACTGGAAAGGGTGGTTAAAGACACTGATATGAGGGTTTGGAAGTAATTTTTAAAAAAAATCTGGTGAGGCACAGGCTGCTAATTCTTCTCTTGGATCGGATATCTGAGTTATTCGATTCAGAATAAAGGATGAATTACTAACAATTTAACGTTTTGACATTAAGCCTATTTTTTATATCATTCCTGAACGTGAAACAAATAATACCAGGCTGATTTGATGATTGTTTTTGTGCTTGTTTTTCTGTGCCTACAGAGCTCTGCTCTCTCGCACTGCTGAGACTTCTTTCTACCCCAGGTCTGTATTGATTGGCCACCAGGTAAGTGATGAAATTGGCTTTTGTCTCCTGCTGCAAATGGCAGGGGTCTGTCAAATAGAGCTACTGTCTGAGAAATAGTGTTACTCCATGTGGCCTTAGACCTCATTTCATCAGACAGATAGCACCCCTTAACTCCCCCACTGGCCTGCTGTCCTCAGAGTTGGTAAACCTTATGGTTCGCTGTGTTATTCAGTCAGATTGTGCTGTCAGGGAGAATCTAATTTCTCTTCCTCCGGCCAATCAGCACACTCTGTCTCATTTCCTGGTTCGACTGGCAACATACAGACTGCATTTGTCTGGTTGAGGAAAAAAAGTGACCGGGCCCCGCTGGCCTCACCTTCGGCGGCGTAAATGCAGACCAAAGCCAAACAAAGCACTTTATGTCCATGCACATATCTCCAGATTTAAACACATATGTGCTCCTGTAAGAAACTTTATCGCAGCCACATAAGCGGCAGTACAAAAGGTCCATTCTTCCAGGGGGACCTGGGGATAACAACAGCACATGGGCAGCGGAAATGATAGACTGATTATGTTCCCACAATGATAGCACTGCCCCCACCTCGCTTACAAACAGCCTTTTGTCTGTGACAGGAACGGACACAGGAGAGAACCTGACTCTATTTTCTTCTCATCTGAGCTACACTTAGTTAATGTCAGTGGTAAAGACACTCTGTCTTGTGTGCGAGGGGGAAAGGAGCCAGAGAAAAACAGTGACACAGAGAAGAGTGAGAAGGAGAAGGGAGTCTCCATTCACTGCCTGTCACTCCAGGCTACACACGAGTCTTAGTGGAGGAGCGGAAGCCGGGTCTGTTGGACAGATGTTTGCTAACAGGCCTGTCGACAGGCCTGTCCCTGACCTTGAGTGAGAAGAATTTTATTGTCCCAGAAAAACAGCACAATTAGACTTTGCCTGAAATTAGACACAGTCAGGGTGCCCCATTTCAGCACTGATTAGCGGGTCAGTGCCGTTGGGTGAGAAGCAGTGTTTACCCTTGTAACAAGAAACACCCTGCCTCCTAAAGCCAAAGAATAATAAATACAATCAGGAGCAAAGACAGATGAAGGTATGACAATCCACCATGTAGTGCTCAAGGACAGGAAAGAAATACCTCAGTGTTTAGTGTCTGTCAAGTGGAGGCTTTTCTCTTAGCATTACGGTAGACCCCGTTAAAAATCCAAAACAATTAGTATGCAATGGATTTCTAAATTATTGTTTGATATCCAGCTAATACTTAAGTTAGAAATGAGAACCTCATGAAACCGTACAGAAGTTGTCATTGTAACAGGCATCGCAGTGCCAAAGCAGAGGGCTGCTGCGTCCTGCCAAGACTGGTCTCCCTAAGCCGAAGACATCTGCTTGCTTCCCCTAATTGACTCTCTCATCTAATAGCCCCCTTCTTCATATGTACTTGCCAGGTGGGGGCAGCAAAAGATTCGTGGTATTTAAGGTCAAGCTGAAAGTCAGCGGCCCAACTCTGGGGTATTGGAGGAGCTGGTTAAAGCCTCAATGGAGTCCAGTACCCCACAGTTTCATTTTATGTTTCTCTTTTTCCCCTCAAGACTCTTTATAGTTTTGCTTCATTTTATCAGGAAAACAAACTGCACATCTTCATAGACACGTATCATTCTTTGATACTACCATTTCCATACTTTCAAGCCATGGATGGAGTAGCATACTTTTGCTGCATTTCCACTTATTTTTCATTTTCAAAAGCTGTTCAGAGAACATGGTTCTTATTTCTTATATTGCCTTTGTCAAGGTGCCAAGTAAGCTCAGCCAATTTGAAACAGTAGAGAGAAAACACTGCAGACCATTGAGTGGTGTGACAATCGTCACTAAAATTGTCACATGCAATACATGGACATTCTGCATGCTGACCACAAATTGCAACTGCAATTTTTTTAAATCTCTCGACCGAGGTTTTAAAAGAAACGGTAGCCCACAAAACCATGCTGTGGTCAATTGAGAAAGTGCAGATGTTCCTCTGTTTGGTTCGATTATCATGACCATCTACACTTCAGTAATATTATGAGAAATATTGTGTTTGGTTTTTTTTGTGCTAAATGATTTGAAGGTTTTGCCTCTTCCCCCGTAAACAGTACTCTTTCTCAACACAAATAAAACACACTTAAATAAAGAGACACGCAAACTTTGATTTTCATTCTGACCCCATCATTCCCCGTTTCCCAGTAGAGCAAAGCAGATCTCAGCAAGCATGGATTCAAAGTGAGTGCAGCACGCCCAAGGTCAGCCTGTTAGCCTCTGGTAATTAAAAACAAGCCCTCTGGAGGCAGCAGAGGTTAAGCGGGTAGGTTCACTTTTCTGCCTGCGACATTAAATTGAGATTACACACTCTGCTGATGATGTTAGGCATCTCAGAAGTATGATGTGCAATTAAGACAGGCAGCCTCTGTTTGTTTAGTAAAAATAAAAAAAAAACTAAGCTAATGTTATGGGTCAATATACAATATGATAAATGAGAAAAACATGAATTTACTCATAACTTCACCCTTCATTTTGCCCTTCTGCAAACCCTGGAGCGTACGCCTCGTGGCATAAAGAGAAAAAACACTTTGTATGGAAAAACAAATATGTATCTTGTTTTTCTTTTTGAAAGGCAGAGTCACTGCGTGGCAGTATGTGCTGGAAAATACAGTGGCAGATATTTGTCAGTTTTCTCGCTGCCAGCAATGACGGTGAATTGAACATCAGAGGCTGCAGCCTTCAAAAAACATAAAAATTACGACAAATAAATTGCCTTAAAACTATAACCATTTATAACCAATAAAAACCCTCTAATTTGTCCACGAGTTGAGCATAATCTGATGACAACCTCACTCTTCTTATATCAGTCTCCGTGTGTGAGTGTGTCTGTTTGTCTGTCTGTCAATGTCTCATTCACCTCTGCCTGGCCTAGGCGCTGAGCACTGGGCTGGATATGAGGGCATTAACTGTGCTTCAGTGCACCTCACCATTTAAAAGGCAGCACAGCGCCAGCCCCGTTTGCCACAAGGCTTGTACAGGCTCATTGCCCAGGGCGACCAGGCAGTCTGACCCAGGCTAGGCCCAGATGTCAGGAGTGGAGGAAGGCGTCCTGGTGCACTGTGCCGATGCTTTCCAGTATGGCCCAACATCTGTCTCATCTGCTGGCACCCAACCTGCTTCGCTCTAACCCCCCTCCTTTTGCATATCTGTATTTACATCTACAGCGTACTGTATATATTTAAGTTCTTCTCTATCAGTTTCTCTCTTTGGCACATGCACGCACACAAACACACACACACACACACACACACACACACACAAACACACCCCTTCTTGTGTGAATGTATGAGTCTGTGTGTGAGTTCTCCAGGCCCAGGGGCCCCGGAGCCAGCCCTCCCATTCAGTGCAGCTCACTGCATTATCCACTCTATCTGTCCATCTGTCCCTCTGTTCACGGCTGCCTCTATCCAGCTGCTCACCTAGCCGTCCTATTAGCGAGCCTTCCACACACAGCTAGCATTGCTGCACTGCTCTGGGTTACCTTCAAAGACCAAGCTCCTTTGCTCATAAACACAGAAACAGCTGCTCTCTACAGTATGTCTGTTCTCTCTTTTTCCCCCCTCTACCCCTCCTCCCCTCTCTCTCTCTCTCTCTCTCTTTCAAAGTCAAAAGTGCTTCACTTGTTAATGATGGAAGCTGTTTCTTCACATCTGTACTACACAGACATTTACATTCAAACAAAAGATAATGTGAGGTTTGCTGCTCTCCCACTTTCTTCCTGTTTTGTCCCTGACTGTGTAACACTCTTTTCTTATCACTCCCGCCGTCTAAGCCTCTGAGTACTCCTTCAGATGTGTCTGTCTGCTTGAGATCTGGTCCGGATTTGTCGCTGAGCATGTGGGCTGCTTTTCATCTTTACAGTGGGAGCATGAGCTGAGGCTGGGCCCAGGTTTATCACGGGGCCTAGAGAGACGCCTTAGCAAATGTGGTGGACAATAATTGTGGTGTTAAGTCTTAACTCGAGCAGCCCAGCTTCCACTCCTGTGAAACATTTGCTTGGCCTGGACTATTCAGGGAGAAGAGTGCAAGAGTAAGACATAGAATGAAGAAAATAAAAGGCGATGGGAGTGATTTGAGGAGAAATGTCCAACCTAAGACACTTAGGGATGATGCAAGATGTAGATGGGAAATTGGAAAAGAAAGGAAGTGAGACAGAGACAGCAGGAGATAGAAATTGGAGCTTTGACTGAGTAAAAACAGAGGGTTTCTATTTGTTTAGTCCTAACAGTGATACTGCGTACTGAGAACCCAGATGTTCTGTTTTATCCAATAATGCGTTCCTTAAAATGGCTTGAACCCCAAAGTCTGCTTGCAATGATAGAAAACAGCACTTTGTCAAAGACCCTCCTCCTGTTTTAGTGGTTCTGAAAAAAGGGCGGCGATATATGTTAAGTTCATTTTGGCCTTAAGTAAATTGTTTTTCACTTGGCAACTGACCCTTGGTATAGTGTACAAACAGCAAATTAAGTGCTATCCCAAACAGAAAATTCTTTTTGTGGAATTAGGGAGATTCCCTTCTTGTCTCTTCGCTCAATTGAATATAGTAGATGTCCAGACAGATTGGGGTACAATCTGAGTACAATTTCCTCTGTTCGGTGAGAGGTGTCAGTTGTAATCAGGGAAGGACAGGCAGGGATGGAGCCATTGTTTCCTGCTAGTCCCGTGCTCATCCCAGCCCCTGTGTGGGCACTAATGAAGAGGGGCATGTCGCGCTGGGATAGTTTACCCGCCTCCCCTCCTGTGAGTTGAGGACGAGAGCCAATCTGTCAGGAAAGCATTGAGCGAAATTGCCCTGTGGTACAGCAATGCCCGGTGACAGCCACTTGCAGACTGCCAGCCGCCAGAGTGATGCTACCACCTTGTATTGACAAGCAAATTACAGTCTCCAACACTCAAACGCATCCTGGAAGATTCATTTACATCCATCAACTCTAAGTCTTTGTTACCTTGTTGGGTTTTTTTTCTTCTGTTAGAGAGAAAGGCTGGGGAACGGTGGAGGGTGGGAGGGTCGCAGACTATTATGACAGAGGAGATTGTGAAGAGGCTGCGTGGCCAACATTAAGACTGACGGAGCGGCTTGCCTCTCTGACTGGATGGCTGATCACATTACCCCCGCAGCATTGTGGGAATTAATTCTTCCAATAAGATAATTTTTAAGGATCATATATTGCACAATCTAAACTGAGTAAATTGGTGAAAATTATACCTTGCCATGCAGCTGACAGGGAGAGATATTTTAATTGGGGGGCAGCCTATTCAGCCATATGTGTGTGGGTTTTTGTATGTGTGTGCATATGTGTGGGGGAGATGAAGAATGAGCTTGGAGGTGAAACTAGAAAAGCTCAGGGCAGTTTAAAGGTTTAGTGGAGTATTTGGCTTGATCATGCATAAAGAGTATATTCAGTGTTGAGAAAAGTAATGAGTAATATATACAGGGAAATCCTTTGGTCATGTTTCTAATCCAAGTAATCTAATCTGTGGTTTCTTACATTGCAAGTTGCATCACTGTTACATTGAGAGTAATGCTCAGTTGCAGGTACTTTACTGCACTGCCTACAAGACAAAGTATCTACTTATTTTACTTAAATTAAAATTAAATGACTTATTTTCTTGTTGTGTTGTACAGAGCATTTTATCTGCTCCACATTTTATCCATGACTCCTCTCTTTCCTATACACAAACACACACACACACACACTGGAGTATGCTTTTCAATAGTTTAATTTTGAGGAAGAGGGAAGGTGCTGCTGCTATTATTGCAATAAAAGGGAGGAGACTATTCAAACTTAATTCCATGTCTGGCTTGATATGATGTTTTTAATCAGAACTGGCTCCCAGTGCTTTGTAGAGGAAGTGGTGGCAGTCACATGGTTTGTTGATCCCAGCCATGTAGAAAAGGGCATGTTTGACTTGCCTTGCTGTTTTAAGGGGAGTCTCTATGCAGGGTAAATAGCAGCCAGCAGGCAGAATATGTGACAGGCTGACAGACTTCAATTAATGGGAAATGCACCTCTTTTTGTTTACTGTGTTCTGTAAAGGTCAGCCAAGTCATGGTCTTGGAGGCACTGTTTTTGCCCATTCCCAGGGTTAGATACATAATCAGAATTAATCACTCCAGACTCGTCTCTCCTCCTCACCCCAACCTTCAGATATATGACTGTCTCATCTGACCTCATCCATGGCTATAAATAAACTCAGCATGCCTATCTGAACTATCACTCCTTTCAAATGAACTTCTCCATGATCTACAAAACAAGCAAAAAACATATAGACCCCCAGAACCACACTCTTCACTCACGCAGCCGCCATCATTTCCTCTCCCAGACACACATACGTCTTCGGACTCATTTAAACCTAACATGCTCTTGTCATGGCCGCATAATGACACACAGCTCTTCAGAGCCAGCTGCATGCATTGTTCGAACTTGCCAAGGCTCGTTATCACTGACAGTGGTAGCCTCAGAAGGACAAACGCCACATATATCAGTGTGTGAGGAGTTCCACCCCTCAGGCTACAGCCACACGACTGTGTTTCCTTCTAAAATTGTATATTTTTAGCTTTTTTTTTTTAAAAGGGCTAGTGTCCACACCATTTCTATTTTTTAGAGAAAAATAAGACTTTTAGAAACTTAGCTGACACCTTTGAAGGTTGCGCTGTGGTCTGAACAGGAGGAAACCAATGCTTTTGGAAATGGTGAGGCAGAGACTCACAGGTGCCTTTTTGATTTAGACTTCTCGGTCACAAAGTCTCCTTTCCTGTGTGACCCTTAATATAAATTTTGAATACCCATGACTACCTTACTTAAATTACAGTTTAACATTATTGTCAGTCCAAGGAAAGGAATCTTTAGTCTTAATCTTTTGCCACTGCTGTTCTTTTTCCCTTTTATTTACTGCAACCACCCTTCAGCTTCCTGTTTAAATTGACATGCACGTGTTCAGTGTAAATATGCAATCACGTGATAGGCATTTTCAGTGTATTTGTCTGGACAGAGATTACCTCTGCTCATCTGGACGAAGACTGTTGTAGTTTTTAGACACATTTTTAAAACTGAACTGTAGCAGTTTCTTAGTAATCTCAACTCCTTTTGTTTAATCTTGAAATGTTACTCTGTCATTTAGACTTACACTGTGCTGCTTTTGGTAACTTTTCTTTGTTGTTGACAAAGCAGCAGTGGTCACTTAACTAACCATATGTTAGAAGAGATGCTTTTAATTGTTTGTTTCCTTCTTTTGTTTGAGGAAAACAGTGCTGATTTTGAGTTTCAAATAGACTTGAAATCTACAATTACCCAGCACTGCACAGGAAACTGATAATTAGAGGAGCAATGAGCAGCACAGCAGCTGAACAGATAAGGTTGTTATGCAGCTTCCACTTGTGTGTTTTATATGTAAAGAGAATCATTATTACCAATTTGGAAACAAAGCTCTTCTGCGGGGCTGAGAGAAGCCCTGGTAGCTGTAGTATTCATAATAGTTAACAGCTTGAAGGATAGAACAAGGATAATTATCTATATTAAACATTATGGCCTCAGGTTAAGCCCTGACCTGGGTTCAGCTTTTTTCAATACTGTGTGAGAAAAGTCCTGGAGGAGCCTGTAGGGCTTGGAGCCGTTCCCAACATTTTCTGTGCCTCTAAACCTCCATTCAGCCTTCCTTTGTATAACATACCATGAGTCTGCTTTTACACCAGACATCTATTGTTCCTCCTCTCTTCATATTTGTTTTCCTCACAGAGCTAAAGGAAATATTACAGTGGTTCTATAGATTGAGGCATTTCAGAGGAGATTCTTTGCTTGCACAGTCCATTGTCTTCTGATAAATTCACTGGCAGGCGATTAAGGCAACCAAAGTGATTCTCATTTCCTCTAATAACTATTATCTTCCTAACTCCTCTGTCTGGCAGAGCTAGTGGGGATAAATCCTCTATAAAACAGGATAAATTACATATGTAAGGTGATAAGCGTGTGTGAGCTGGGGGCCTCTAGGATTATTTAGTGTGCAGCTCATTACTTAGCGTACAGCTGCCTAGCCATCCTTTCTGCCCTGGGCTTGGCGGGCGTCCCTAGCATTCTTTGTCATAGTACTGTACATACCTGAAGCTGGAGGGGGCTGAGTCCTGACGCTGCTGCAGCTGCCATTGTGGAAGGAATGAACTGCACTGGATAGTTATCACCTGTCAGAGAAGAAAAGAGAGAGAGACAACAATGCATACAGGTTCAGACAATGAGCCGGCCCACAGCGACCAGGCAAGTGCCAACACAGATCCCGGGCCCTTCGCTGCTTTGCCACAGCGATGTGGCACATTGCAACGAGCCCTCGGCTTCAAGCCCAAACATCTGCATTAACAAAAGGCTAAGCAGGTTTGACTGGAGCAGGATTACTTAGGAACGTTTCACACCATTCCCTCTTTCCTCCACCTGCACAGTACTCCTCCTGGGAAATACCATGACAACAATAATGACTGCAGGAGCTCTTTCAAAGTACATGCATGTGTGTGTGTGTTAGCCCGAAGAATACATGCTAAGTAAGTAAGTATGTAAATGATAATAAATACCTCCCCTGCTTTTCAGTTAACGATTATGTAAAAGGACCAGCATGTTCTCTCAGGCATTTCATACGGCTGTAGACTTGTCTGGCTATTGTTCAACACTACATTGTTTGTTTCTGAATGATAGCTTTGGCAGCAGAGTGAAAGCACTTGTACATGAACTGGTTCGAACAAGTGTGCAGTCACAATAACAAGGTTAAAAAAACACACACACACATTCTTATCTCACATATCACTGTGATGAAGCCAGGAAGAATTGGTCTCCAAATAGCAGTGCTATTCATTGCTATTCACTACTGTTGGCCCTGCCATCAGCGCGTTTGTCGGACAGGGATATAAAAATGGCTGCTGTATGAGTGATATCCACGGGGGTGTATGACTGAGTACCAGACGCTTTCACACACTCAGCCTAGTGTGTTGAGACGAACAGAACAGCCCCAGTGAGACAGGGCAGCCCCGGCGCTCGTCGTGGGGAGGTTGGTTTGAAGCATGTGTCTGGAGGAGGAGAGGTGGGCTGCAAAGTGGGAGTGGGGAGGGGTAGTTGGCCTTCGCTCAGACCCCACTTCTGCCTGTCACTTCTTCTCACAAACATATGGAGCCATTAAGCCACAGACAAGTTAAATGTATATACCTTCTCTTTCACTTTGCCCTCGCCCGCTCGCCTCACTTTGCAATCTTGTACAGCACAGCACAATGTGATACAGGCCATGGAAATTCAATCCCCATTTAGTAGCAAATAAAATCACACAGCAGAAGTGGTTTCAAATAGCGCTGGGTTGGATGTGCGGGGGTGCACTGTGGTTATTTCTACACCTCCTCTTTTTGGTATGGCTTTCTCTCTGTCTCCCTCTCCCCTGTTGCTGTCCATGACGTAGTATTTGGGAATAATGAATGGCTGGATGTCTTTAGATGTCATGTGAAACCTGGGGAGGGTCATGTGCTAAGTGAGCGCACCACGACCGCCGGGGGGGATGGGGTCTCCAGCTCCAAGCCCTGGGTCCTGGGTACACCCAGTCTGTGTCGAGATACCAGACTCCAGCAGAATGGGCCCTGTGCCAGGTTAGCGTCACCGGTGAAAGGGAGTTATGTTTAAAACTGTGGGGTTTTTTTGTTGTTTTTTTTTTTAGCTGGTTGTGGCTGGTCTCATGCCCAGAGCCTAGACTCCAAACGCTGTGGAGAGGAGGGGTTAGCGCAGGTGACGCCATGGTCACTGAAGGCTATATTTCCCTGCTCATGTGTTGTCATAAAATACAAGTCATAGATCTGCTGAGGGTTGACAGATGTAGCTGAAACCTTTCTCAGACCAGATCAAATGATGATGAATGAACTTTATGACTGAAACCCCCAAACTTGATCTCCCCCTGTCACTTGCTTGGAAATTTTATAAAATCCCCAGGCTTGCATGAAAAGAGATACACTGGTATTAAGTTATTTATTGTTGAGATTTCATTCATAAATAGATCTGATGAGGCCACACAGTGGAAAAAAAAACAAAAAAACAAAAAAACTTAAATGAACAGGCTCAAACAGTAGTCAAACTAAGCAGCGCTGATCAAATATGAAGCAGATCTGCTACTTAATTCTCTGTTTCTCACCTAAATATTTTAAAAAACTCAACATCAAATGTTTGGTTGCTCTGATGAATTAAGGTCCATCCATTCAAAGGGGCATAGTGGTCAGCGCCCATGATAAGGCCCCTTGGAAGTGGAAAAATGAGCTGAGAGGTACCGGACCAATTCACAAATGGGATTTGATCTGGGATGCCAGGCTAAAGTCATCCCACTTATACATCTTCAATTGCAAACACTACATTATCAGAAAATCAGTTTAAAAGTGACAACTTAAATGTGGTAAAAAAAAAAACAAAATTTTGGATAAAATAGCATAAAGAAACTATTAACTGTCAGCAGGATGGCTATAAGGAAGAATGGCAGAGGAACCCAGAGACTATCAGGTCATTCTGCAGCTCCATTAAAGACACATGAGACTAAAGGGAAGTCAGGGAAGTCCAACTTGTATCTATTTGTTTAAAAAATGAGCTGGTATTTCTATGACTGTGCCTTGTCTACCATGCAACACTAGGCCATTGAGCACAGCCAGTAGATGGTGTGATGACTTGCCACTACGGTGCCAGAATGACTCTAATGCCATGTGAGCTCCACAGGGCCGGGGGTCATAAGCACTGGTCCCTAGGAGCTGTCTCATAATGATAACATCAGATTAGTGTGCCTTAGTCTTGGGAGTGAATGCTTGGCTACTCACTTCATGGAAAAAGGACACAGACGCATCCTGTATGCCCTGCAGGTGGTGGTGATAACATTACTGGATATATTGTGTACACTGTGCTGGAAGAAGTGGGGAATAATAGAGGTTTTGAAATACCTCTTCTGACTACAAGAGTCATTTTCAGACTCCCTTTGCTATTTCTTCATGAACTCATGAATTATGCAGGAACCATACACATGGCGACCCCTGACCATGATTCCATAATAGCTCCTGTTATTTGAACTAAAACATTTTTCGTGTCAAACCTATTGCAGAAAGCACACTGGTAAAAGACTCCCCCTCAGGCACTTTGTTTAAGCTGTCATGGCTCCATAGTTCCAAAATAGCTGACTTTCTTTTTCATCCTGTGGTTTTATAGTTAATTCATTAACTGCACTACCACACCTTTTAATGTTCTGCAGCGAACGTGCTGACTTCCCAGTGTTTCTCCCTCAGTTCTCAGTCCTTTGCCTTGTTCTGCTGGTGTTGAACAACAAAGACGTTCTTTCTGTTTTCTAGCTGACTCATAAATTCTTTTTCCTCTTTGACAGTGAAGGTTATATCAATGCAACACTGTCCCCTTCTATTTAAATGCATGGCTAAAAAATGCATAAAATTAGTAACAAGTAGTAAACATGCTTGGTAACTGTTTTGTCTCTTGTGAGGTGAGAAGTTAAAACAAAAAAGAAGGGAGCAGGTAAGGCCTTTGATGGTTCAATATATGTAGGTTATACGAGGTAACTGCTCTGGCATGGCGTCAGTCAACATGTTGCAACAATTTTTTAAAAACGCCTTTTTTTTACCTAGAAGGCCGAGGAAAGTTTCTCTTTTGCTCAGTTCAAAAGACAAAGAAAGAGAAAGAGGCATGCTGTTACAGGCAATGACAACAGTTATACATGCAGGTAAACCTGTTCTTTGCATCATCCATAAAACTACCCACCCTATAATTTTTTTTTTTACTCACTTAATTGCACTACAAAAAGTTTTATTTATTTGTTTCGAACAGGAACAGGGGAGTTGTCTTTCACACATATGACTATAGAAAGGCTTTTCAAACAGGTTTTATCTCCTGTGTTATGGGATCTCTTTCAGTGGATACTTAAAAAAACAATTACAGCCAGCACCCGCCTGAAAAGATACTTTCATTTTGAAGACATGTTTACATTCCTTCACTCCTCTTCCCATATCTATTGTTCCACATGGACTACGACATTCCTAGGCCGTGGTCTCCAGTCCAGACAGAGTGGAGCATGCCAGTATGAGGTTTTTTTTTTTTTTTTTTGGGGGGGGGGGGTTGCCATACAATAGTTTTGAAAATTTAAAAACTAAAGATAATATTAATGAATAAAGTGCAAAGGAAAAGACACAGCAAGCACAGACAAAGGGGGGAAAGAGAAAAAAAATGAAGACTTAAGTTGCAAGCATACCTGGCTTATAAGACATTCCCGGAGGGAAGAGAAAGCCTTGCTGGGCGGCGGCTGCAGCTGCCAGAGTGCGTTGGTCGTGTGGAAAAATGGGGATCATGAGCGGAGGCATGTGACCCTGGACCTGCTGAACAGATAGGGAGCGGAGATCAGAGAGAGGCCTAAGCACAGTCATGGTACACAGAAACACAGAGCCCACTCAGGGGGAGGCCAGATCACAGCTCTGCCTAACGCGTGCTGACAGGGGGCTCTGCGGCAATGATGGCCCTCGTGTGCTCACACAATACCTGGCCGAAACTGCGCCCAATCTTAATCCAAACCACAATTTCACCTCCGTAACATCAAAAGCTCCACATACTCACATTGTTCCAGCATCAGCCTGAGGAACAACATGCAGGAGAGAGAGCAGAGAGGCTCAGACCGTCAATACAGAGTGATGAAAGAGGCATTCAGCAACTCTGTTTCTGTTGCATAGATGTTAGCATGTTTGCAAGAAGTGTGGTGGATGTATTGTACAGGTGCAGAGACTGAATTGATCAGCAAGAAGCATACAAGCATGAACACTCTCTTGAGGTATCTAATACTCATGTAATCTCTTACAGTCATTTATTCAGGTGATAAAAGACAAGAGACAGTCCACTTATC
>JAPZDZ010000001.1:12625879-12638314 GCA_029783805.1 Acanthurus tennentii | reverse complement strand
CTGTCATAATGAAGTAACAGTGTTTATGGTTTCATTTATAAGTTCTTGTGCAGAAAAACAAACATGTGTACAGATGATAACAAGAACAGAGTTTTTTTTTTAATTTTGCTTTTTGTGCAGCACCAGCTATTACTTCTACATGAAGGTGTGTGTACATATGGGTATACACATACACATGTGGGATTGTGAAATGAATGGCTCACAAAAACAAATTTTATTCAAAGCTTATAGATGTCAAGGACTACTTTTGACCACTTCTGTCTTCTCACATTGTGTCATTGTGTGCCATTCACGTTGTCATTAAAAAAAAAAAAAAAAAAAAAAAAAGTCAAATATGAGCCAAAAAACAGACAAAAACAAAATAAACAAAATAAAAATCTGTTTTGGATCACTGTATTTTGAATGTAGCCTCAGCAGCTGGCTCAACTAGCAGTACACTGAGCAGTTTCCACATGGCAGACACACACATTGATCGAGCAGAGATGTGGCGGTGTTTGGATTTGTCTGTAGCTAATGGTAATCAGACAAGTAGATCAATAGATCTGAACCAGACTTTGATGCTCCAGAATTCTGCCTTTAAATAAAGATCTTCATGTTACCGCCCACTAGACTGAAACACATTATTCTTGCTTGTCTGCTCAAAAATCGGGCGCACTGAATTAGGGAGGGCAAATACACTGGAGAGGTTCAGGTCACCAACAAAGGGCCCTTGTCCTGGTTCAGTCTCCGACCTTTCTCCTCACTTCCTTCCTGCATCTGCAGTCCTTGTGCACACTTTCCGCCAAAAGTCAAAGACAGACCTCCAGAGCCAAAGATCAACATTGTACAAGTGCAAGCCTTGGAAAAAAAAAAAAAAAAAAAAAAAAAAGTCCCATAATGTTTTTCTCTGGATTGTTGGGGTGCAGCTCTCGCTCTGACAGCAGGCGCTGTTTGCTCAGGTTTGAGTGTAACGCTGCACATCAGTCATGCCTGTGTGTGCTACACTGAGTGCTGTTTGAGATAAAGTGCAGCAAATCCAGACTCTGAGTGAAGTCAGGCGATCCAGAGGGAATAACCAATAGATGACTTCTTGTTACACTAATTCCTTACACAGTAAAACAAGCCTTCTTGGAAAACAGCCATTCCAATATGTCTATATTAAGTCGATGGGAGCTTGAAAGCAGGGTAGTCCAACCCTCTGACCCGCCTAACACACCCCACCACAAATCCCTCCCTGCCAGCCCTACACCATCTCATCGTTACTCCTGACTTCCTTGGAATTCTGAATAAGACTGCAGGCTACTGTTTGCTTAAATACATTGCCTGGCATTTACAGGATTTCTGCACACTGCTCTAATTTAATATGGTTTCAGTATTAAATGTTGTAGAAAGATCAACTTCGAGTAGGGCACAGAAAGGAAAAATAGGCAGACAAAAACTGGTAACAGACACAGTCTTGATGTTAAGGAATGTTTAAATTATGCATAAACATTAGACACAAAGATCCTTGTGGGTTAAGTTCAATTGTGTTCATTAAGCAAAGTGTGTAAATTCTTTAAATGAAAGGATTTGTAGAGAAAATATCAAAGTCATACCTTAAAGTATGCTCTTCTTGTTTGAAGGTTTTTTCTTGTGTAAGTTTAAGTGACTAAAGAGGGTTTTCATTCAAGACCTGTGTATTATGTTAAACTGTCTGTGTTCCCTCCTTAACGCACAAAAAACCAGACATTGAATCTGGTACAACAAAGAACATTCCTTCATGCTGAAACCGTGTGTGTCATAATGTGCTCACACTGCATTACACAATACAAGTTATTTTTTACAGGAAATTCAGTGTTGTATTTCAAAAGAATCTTATAGCTCTTTATTGAGAGTGGGGGGGTGTGCGTGGAAGTGAGCATATTTTTTTTTTACTTTTTTTTTTGAAGGTCTGATCATAAAATTAAAGTTTGCAGTAAACGGGTCAAATCCACAGGGAATCCCTCAAACAGCATGTCTGATGACGAGAAAGAAGAGAACAGACGTAAACAAACCCACAAGTGGGTTTTGGACAGGCATCATTATCGTGCGTATACATCCTCGCTATATGGAAATGGGAATAAGTGAAATGCCTCTGACCCTCCTTTGCAGGGGGGGGCGAGTGAGTTTCTAAAGAACATTGGACACGGGCGGGTCAGATAGCCAGCTACATCCATGTGATGTGAGCAGGGCAGGGGGAGTGGGAAATAGAGGGATTTAAGTATGTGATGCTTATAAAAAATGTGCCTTTAAAGGTTTGAAATATCACACCTTCAATTTTCAGAATATAAACGGTCTGTCTGTCCGCTGTTGATTACAGGAAATAATATTTGTCATAATTTTCTTAACCGGCAAAAGATGTTTTGATCACTCTCCATTGATTATTTTTATGGAACTTGAGGGGAAAAAACCTCTTATGCCATTTGTAACATTGATCATAAACGCAGTATTTTGTCTGTGAAACAGGGAGAACACCCCTAATATGTGTGATGGTATTGTCCACGCTAGGGTTGGGTTTCCCCCTCTGTCCTGTCCTCCAATCAGGCTCTTCACTGTTATCCCCCAGCTGCTGGGGCCACAGAAAACAACGGAACCCATTCTGTTGTTCAGCAGAGAGCAAGCCAGTCTGGCAGGGGGCAATGGTCACAACTTTCTAACACACTTAAATATCATCTCTTAATGAAGGGCAAGAAACCCCCCAGCATTTTGTAACAAATCAAAGAGAGGTGTGATGAGAATTTAATTATATGTAAGAATATTCAATAAAATTGCAGAAGTATTCTAAAGAAAAAAACATGTTTTTAGGAGTTATTAAAAAACAAATAAACGCAAAAATTCTACAATTCTGTTTCTATGAAAAACAGACATCGTAGGAGAAAACGGCTCATTCATTGTGTTCTGTTGGGGAATGCTTGGACTCTCCTCCACCCTAAAAACAAAAAGCTCCTTTTTTGCGTTGGCCGTGGGCTGAATGCTTTGCTTTGCCACCCCAGCCCTAAGAAAACACGCGCCCCTTTCTCCCTGCCGGCTGCCCGTACACAGTAGAGCCTATTAATGCAGCTCCTTTCCCCTGTGAGTGTGCCCACTGCTGACGATGATGGCCTCGCAAAGCCAATGCAAAGACAAAACAGTTTGCACAACATTAGCAGAGAAAACACAGTCCACGCAGAGAGGGAGAGGAAACTAAATCAACATCACACTGGAGGATGTGTTCTCCCTCAACTGATATATTTTCCTTACGAGGGTTCAGGGTACAATGGATGTTAAGTGTAGACGCTCTGCCTTCAACCAGGGAAGGCTTGTGGAGCTCTAAGCAAGTTCTTTATAGTTATATTCAAACAGAACATTAAAAAAAATGCTCAATCCACCCTGTGTGTAAAGAATAGATGTTCTTTTATTAGGATTATTTAACACCTGGGTTCATTTAAAAGGCAAATTATCATGCCCATATGCCTGGTATTATTCTTTCTTGTGTCAATTAATCTTGTCACTTGTGAGAACTGATAGGAGGCTGGAAGTTAGTTACATAAATTAACTCATCCCATGGCTGCTTTACAAACCCCTCAGGTGACTAATTTTAAGTAGACCCTCAGGTGTGATTTCACACATTACAGCCGTTCATGTGGCACCTCTCAGATGGAGCCTCTTAATTATCGCTGCTTAAACTGCTGAGGTGTCTGAATACAAAGGCCAATTACACAAAAGCATGGCTTTATTGTGTAATTTACATCAATAATGGATCTGTGTTTGTCTACAGTCCTACCTCGTTGGCGAAGACACAGAACATGCAAACATATGTTTCATTTGACTGTGTTGAACGAGAGCAAATAAAGCCAGCAAACAGTTCTTACACATTGGCAAAGGTTGGATAATTGTGTAGGAGCGATGCATATTTTTTTTAATTTTTGAATTAAGTTTTCAAAGAATCTACCAATCTTTTTGGTTTAAAGCAATGGGATTTAGTTGCCTGGCCTGCATACAATAAGTTTTAAGTAAATATCTGGTGCATTTCATCCATAAAAAAGGAGATAGGATCGTTCCCTTACAGGAGAAAACCCACAGACCCCAGACCATTCAAACAGAATCAACTGTTTATATTCCTGAAGCAGGGATTTGTTTTAAACACACAAATAGCATTACATACCGACTGTTCATCCACTTAGCTTCATTTGCAGACCATCACAGCCATGGCTGAGGTTGTATCTATTACACCTTTCTGTGCATCATTAAGTTTTAACGGGGCTGCAATGGCTTCATTGTTTAAATTGCACATGACTTTGTTTAACGTCAGCATTTCTTCTGCTTCCTGACAAGAAGTCACATTTCATAACTAATTAAATTGATTCCTCCCTCCCCACCGATAGAGTCCGCTAAATGGAATTATTTGTATCCAAGTGTCAATATATTAAATCCCGGGGGCTAATGAGTCGGGTCACCGCTTTCTTTTATCTTCAGTCTTGCATGTGCACATCTTCATCAGCTAACAGTCTCCTTAAATGGAGGATGAACATGCTGGACTGAGCCTCCCTGGGCGAGAGCCAAACCCGTCTGACTAGGCTGTTAATGCCTCCACATAATCCTACTAGCAGGCTAACACGGAGCTCTTCAACACAAGGGAGAGGGCTGGCGGCATAGCATCCACACAGACACGCATGTGCACTCAGCAGCACACACTTCCTCACTTAGACGCACACACTTACACACACACACGATCATTTCCCTGCTCTATTATTCTCTTATTATCATGCTAACAGTTCCAATCTAGCTGTGCTAATTGGGGGACTTACACATTCTCTTTAACAATGTCTATTTTGGTGCCTTTTTTTTTTCTCTTCTGTTTTTTTTTCTTTTTTTTGCCAGTGCATTAATAAGAGTCTCACACTGAGAAAATCATTTGTGCTGGGGAGACAACAAAAGCAACTGAGAATACACAAATTAGCGCTATTATCTTTGTGCAATTACCATACAGCCCCCTGTTTATTTAAACTCATCTGACTGATTTAAAATATTTATCATAATGCTGCAGTTTTGCCAGAATCAGTGCATTAAATTGCTGCACGGCATTGAAATAAATTGCCTATTCCTTTTTTTTACAATAACAAAGAAGTGATTATAAATCAGTAATACTAAAAGCCAGTTCCTCATGTGGATCAAACAACAATTTGTGAGAATTTGTTTTTATCATTGCTTGGATAACTGACTAGATAACTATTTTTTTTTTTTGCTCAGTCAAAAGGTTGATTCTGTAGCTTTAGCTTAACAGTCAAAGAAGCTCTACATTGAAATTGAAACATTTCATTTGCTGAAAAGCATAATAGAGGAAGCTATTAGGGACTGAAGATGATGGTAGAAACAGTTAATACAGTCTGATACAGGCCAATTATCAGGGCTTCTCTTCTGCTTCTCAGTGACAAAGACTTCACATTGGTTTGATAATGTACATTTCAACAGGAGTGTGACTTCAAGCATCCCATGCATACAATTAAATCACACTGGAACGACATTAGAAAATGTGAAAGTCAGTGGATGGCACAACTACAGCGAACTGTAATCTGAATTAATGGTAACTGTTGGCCAAGCTAGATGTAAGATATTGCCATCTAGTCATCTTGATCATATTTGCTCATAAAATCACATAAAATCATACTTTTTCGATTATAACACAGATTTTTTCCAGGAAAACTTAAAGTTCTATTAAAGACTAATGTGTATATAGCTATGTAGATAATGACATTGTCATCCCTGCAATCATTAAAAAGCAGTGTGTGTAACACAAAGACTTAAGCGTTTAACAGGGCAGACCACAGCCACCGAGCACAGATGATACTTACAGAGCATCCCCTGTGAATTATCTGGTTTCTTTGTAACAGAGGGAAATGGGAAATCCATGTGCAACTGACTAACTGCTAACACTGCGGTCTCGATTTTTTTCCTCTTAAAAAATATATTAACTGGAAGAAAACGGCAGCATGTAAGATCATTTTGTCTTTATAAAAAACAAGTACATAGTAGTATAAAAAGCACAAAAAAAGAAAAAAAAAAGCCCATTCATTTGTGCATAATTTAGTTCAAATCTGTGTTAATAGTATGTCAGGCCTCTTTGTTTGATAACCAACGTTAAAATACAAATTACCATAACAGGACTCTATTTCAGAGTGCGCTACATTTTGTGCTACAAACAGACAAAAAAATTAATTACCAAAGTTGTGAGAGATAGATCTGTTAGTGTTGTGGGTGCCATTTTCACTACAAACTGCTTGAAGAATTTGTGTCCGTCAGTTGTCCTCTGTTTCATGTTCAAATATATAAAAATGCACCTCCAGATTGTTCCCACTAAAATGTGGGCAACTAATTGCAGGTGTAATTGAATTTCCTCTTTAATCCCGGGACCTTTAGCATCTAACCACCGAACTCCTGCACGTCCCCCACTGTTTCTTTACACCATTAAAGACACATGTGAGAAAAGCTGCAAGACTTTGAAGTGCGCATTAGACAACGATATACTGGCCTTTTCTCTTTTAATCTCTGGTTTCTCTTTTTAAATGGAAGAGATACACACATTTTGCTCGTGTGTTTGCGTGGCTTTGTGGACACAAGGTCAAAGGTAGGGGCTCAGATAATGTGTGCATTTAGTGAATTGTATAGGAAGAGAAGGCAGGGTCAGAGAGAAATAAAGAGTACCAGATCTGCTTGGTGAACTGAACCCTCGATGTTTAAAAAAACAGATGTAGAAAAAAAAAGGTAGACAATGGCCTCCGGAGAATTTTATGTCCTCTTACATCTTGGATCTTGCATTGTGTTCAAGGCTGGCACATCAATGCCACAGCCAATGTCAAATGACAATGTTGTGATATTGTGATATTTTAATCGATACAAAACTTAAATTAAATGTTTCGGCTTAACACTGTCCTCCTGTTTCATCTGGGGGGCTCTGCTGTCTCCAGCCTGTTTGTGATGATAAAGTTCACCCTGACCTTTCCGCCAATATTTATTCTCTTGATGTGTGTATCAACGCGTAGGTCCCTGTGTGCCTGTGCGATCGCCTTCGTGCATGTGTATGAGTATCTGCTGGCCTCAGAGTCAAACCATGCTTTGTATCTTAACAGACCCATCCTTCAGAGGATACTGGGGTCATTACCATGTGAGAGGTGAGGTGATTGGTGTTTGTGGCATGGCTGTGTACAGCACTGTTACTTGAGTTTAACACAGCTCCACATCTCAGGAGGGCATTTTATTTTGTACCCAGAAAGACTAATGCTCCTCTGTTCTTAGCAACATGTGTCTTTTCCTAAAACTCTCATGTACATCAACTAGAAAATGCATATGAAAGAACATGCCAGCCAGCTGAGTCACCAGTCTGATGATCAACGTGATGCTGTTTAGCTGCTGCTGATTTTGATACAAAAAAAACATGATGAGGAGACCAAAATAATGCTCAGTGTGCCTGAGTGATGATGAGTCAAAACAAATGAGAAAAAAACAAACAGTGTGCTCGTTATTTCTTTTTTTTTTTGTAATCTCCCTGTGCCCACAAGAAGATTCAGAGAGATAAGTAACTTGTGTGAAAACCACTTCTCTGCTAATATATATGTTTAATTGTCACATGTGTTGTGGTGGCGTTTCAAATTTTCAACTAAATCAACTCAAGAGTTAATCTCATCCCGGGATTGAATTAGTGCCAAGACGATTTTCAACGACGACGAGGATGGACTGAAGGAATACAAACAAGCTGAGGGAAAAACACACAAAGCCTTGAGCTTTAACTTTTGATAAGCCCCCAACACTGCAATCAAAACATCTGCTATCTTAAAACAAGTGACATTGTAATCCCGAAGGACAAAGACTAAATCTCTCTCCCTCTCTTGCAGGAATGATGAGAAAGGATAAAAAAAGAGAGAGAGAGAGAGGGCTATTCAAAAGGAAAAACTTGATTAAACTGCACGCTGCCTCACTCCAAAACCTCACTAACCAAACCTCTGTAACTACACACTTGTGACAAATTTCCTTCAGTCCGCATGCAAAAGCCCCCTGAAGCACACACACACATGGCGTGCCAGCAGCAGTCTTCAGTAGCAGTCCCCATGGTTTTATTGTTTGGACAGTTTACAATGTCCACTGATGTGATCGGTTACATCATCAATACGAGACCGAAGCGAGAGGCTTTTTCCTGGTTTTCTCCCTGAAGCCAAAACAGAAGGACTTTGATGACCGGTAGGGTCTCCAATAAAGTTTAGTGCTCCCAATGCTGATAGCAGAGTAACTCAATCCCCCAACACTGCTTACCACTTTGCTAAAAGTCTGTGACATACAGGCTGGAAGCTTGTTTACAGAACTAATTAAGTCGAAGCTGTTGTATATTAAAATGGCCTGGGCATTTTAAGAGGCAGCAGTAATGAAAACAGAGTGGCAAAAAATGCTTCACTAACTTGCTCCTGACTCTCCTTTATCGACTCTCCCCGCTACTTCAACTCGAGAGGATATCGGAGGAACTGAGTTGGAGAGAGAGAGAACATCTCCTGCTCTAAAGGTCTTGCTCTTGGATAAACAATGTTGCACACGATCAAACTTATTTGAAGTCTTGCGAGCGATCCCTGTTTATTCTTGGGTGGTGTTCGGTCTGCGAAGCATAGCCAGCAGAGGCTGACTGGCAGTGGAACAGATGATGGGCTGAACATGGGAGTCTTTTGTTTAATTGTGGATGTGTGTGTGTGTGTGTGTGTGTGTGTGTTCTTTTTTTAATTTATTGGGAAAGATCTGAAGATCCGTGGCATATTTGGTCAAGGGAAAGGGTTAGAAAGCTGACCGCGCTCCTTAAGAAAAGACTTTACTTGTATCTCTGTTCAAGTGTTTGAAATGGATATTTAGAAGTATGTTACCATACACACTCGAACCGCCCACCCTCCTTTAAAACTATGCATCAAGTGGAATTTTCAGGTATCATTTGCCCTTAACTTTGTGATGAAAGCAAGGGCCTCTAAAAGTGAGATGTATTAGGGCTATGCCCTTTATGCTCAATGAGCATGAGTAAAGGACCCTCCATGTTATGAGTATTACTCGCCTGCCAGTAGTGTATAAGGCACTTCATTTTAGAGTGTTTTCTAGAAAGAGTGTCAAGTCCTGTGCTTCTCATAAGTGGCGTGTAATATGGAAATATTTTTCCAATAGTCTGTCCACTGCTGAAGTGAAAAGTCCAGGCTAGTGGCTTCCCAAGAACATTTTAAGGAGTAGTGCATCTGGTTGTTGTGCTTACTGCTGTAGTGAGAGCAAATTTAATTTGACTTTAAAATGAAAATGGTGCCTCATACTCAAAGATGAAGCTCTAAAAAGTAGTTAGTTTGCTACACTGTAACTTTGAACCAAGTTTTTGTCAAAAATAAAGTAAAAAAAAGTATCTTGTGTGAGGTAGGTTTCAAGGTGCTGGAGGAACAATCAGTTGCAAGTGAAGAGCTGAAAAAAGGGAAAATGAAGGAGAGGATAGGGAGTTGACGGTATGAGGAACAAGCAAAGGAGGAGGAGGAGGTGAGTGGAGAAGAATGTGCCTGACACCAAGCGCAGGATAACATTAGTTTCACACAGGCAGCCAGGCTCACAGCCTTGACCGGTGCCAATGCCCCGCACTGTCTCACCATGTCCAGCTACATGCTGCCTGGGTGGTCCTTAAATGCATCCCTCTGTACTGTATCACTTAGGCACACAAACACACCAACAAGATGCTTAGGTTAAAAACTAGAGCAATACCTAATGCAAATATACCAGAATGGGTAAGGAAGTGTAAGAAAAAAAAAGAAAAAAACAACAACAATGCCAGCCACACAGCGTAATGACAATGTAAGTTTCAGTAGTTCTTGTGCTGTGCAAGAGCAAAAGCATGCCACGTTGCCCGTCTGGGACCGACTCGTTTCAGAGGCATTTACCAGCCTCTTTCATGTCCCCCACCTCCAGGCTCTTCTCCATCAACAGGACTCATTAACTGTTGTTACACCCCCCACCCACTCCTCTTTTTTTGTTCATTAAAATGTGCCAATTATTCTCCTCCATATTTTAAAGCCCTCCCGATTACCAACAGGCAATTAACATTTGATGAGAGTGATGAATGTTAGTGTGACACAAAAATTAAAGATAAAAAGACAAGAAATATATATATATATATAAAAAACAGAAAAAGAATAAAAGGGGAGGCTAACAGAAGTTACCAATGATATTTACTTTAATGTCTAATTTTTATTGATCTGTGCCAATAATTTCAGACATTTGATTCACGGTGACAGCAGCCCTGCGCCAATTACAGTGAGGAGGAAGAAATGTTGCAATCAGTGCGGAAGTAGTGAGAGGTGTGAGCTGCTGAATGTTTGAGGGCCAGCAGAAGCACATTCACTGACCTGAATCTGTTGCTGGAGGAGGTTGATTTTGTGCTGCTGCTGCAGAAGCTGCTGCTGTTGTCTTGCAATCTGGAGGGAAACAGAAGATGGCAAATTAAAATTTGTTTTTTTTTTAAAAACTGACGTGTAAAAGAAAAGAAATGAATGGACATCATTATGAAGAAATTGTGCTGTAATTGTAGGCACACCACCATTGATATTGCTCCCTAATTCAATTAAGGCTAGTTTCATTGTATTAGAATATATGAAAAAAAATAATGGGAATAACAAAGGGAAGAAAGTAGTAGATTAATAAGTAAGAAAACATTTATTTCCCAATGAAAAAAATAAGAGTTCAGGACCAAATTACTGCAAAATCGGGCAAAAATAAACATTTTCACTTTTTCCTACATGAACATGAATAATAACTACAAGGCCAAAATTAGTGGCTAAGAGAATAAATAATTTACAGTACAGACAAGCGCGGTTATGATGAGGATAACTGATGCAGGCAGCGTACAGGTGACGCAGGTCCTTGCCGCCCCTGAGTGACGAGCAGGCACACCGCAATCCCTCTCATTCCAGCAGTCCCTCTTTCTACATGCCCACTTCATTGAGCATGACAACCTAGTTTTAAGTGTCATTTAATTTTCATTTTTAAATATAATTACAAAGTGTTCACTGTAAGATATCGGCCGTCTGCAAATGTGTCAAGATTAATTTGTGCTGGCTTCCTCACGAGTGTCAACAGTTAATTACTGTGTTGTATCTTGATGGCTTGATGACATTCTAGCTCTCAGCGGGCTCCCTCGCTCTCCCTCTCTCTCCCCCTCTCTCTTTTCCATTTTATTAACGTTCTCTCATTTTAAAATAAGACCAAATAGGAAACAAAAAAAAAAGTCTTATGTTATTGTTCATTGGTGCTGCAATGTCCACAACACCTACGCGAGTGTAGTTTGCAAATGAACATCATTGATTGAAAAAGAAATCAATACAGTTAATGTGTTATTAGTGTACTATGACCGAATGCATCACTCTAAGGTATATGGTCTATCTCTTCATTTACCACATGAAGGTCTGAGAGTGTGCAGAGAAAACTCTGAATGAACTCCTCGCTGATAATTGACTCACAGCCATTAGGGTGGCTGGTGATAATAAAAGTGTTGCCCGTGTGGATAGTTTGTGTCCTTATTTCTTCCCAGACATTAACACACTTCATGGCCTCTGCTAATTTGCTGATTTGTACAATATGGCTCATTGGCCTGATTCACGCTGCAAATCTAACGCCAGGCTTGTTCTAATAGGAGTCGATTTATAAGATATAGAGGACTTCCATGTTTAATATAACGTTTAATTCACACATTCACTTGCATTTGTTAGTACAAGTCATAATAACATTTTTCCGACCACACAGCATAAATGTGGTCGAGAGAGCATGACAGAAATATCTGAGGTAATATAGAATATAACATCTCTTAAATTTAATACTTCAAATTCCTTCGGAGGAACAAGATTTTATTGGCATATTTCAGGCATGAAATGTAATATACAATAAGAGTCGAGTCAAGTGACAGTTTGCTGCAAATGTATTAAAAGGGGTTTATTACAGAAGGAAGGGGAAAAGAGTAAACAAGATTTTAAGGAGGAAGTGGAATTCATATTTTAAATATTAAGAAAGAAGAAAGTGAAAGGAATATTTGAGAAATGTTGAGTGTGATGAGGGGGGAAAAAAAGGCTTTTTTTTACCAGGGGCACTAAAAGAGACAAAGAGTGATACTGTGAATGTGAGAAGAGAAAACCGTGAGCAGTTACCTGCTCCTGCTGCTGACGAGCTAACTCCATTTGCTGCCTCTGTTTCTCCATCTGTGAGGCGGCGAGCTTTTTCTGTTCGTCGTGGGCAGCCAGGAGCTGCTCTCGCAGGCTGATCAGCTGTGTGATCATTGTGGAGAGCTGGTGTTCCTTTTCTGCCAGGCTCTCTGGAGTACCTAGTGAGGGGGGAGAGAGAGAGGGATGTCAGGAGTGGAAAGGATGAACGCAAAGTGGAGAGCCTCAGCTATAAACACAGATACAGGTATGTGGA
>JAPZDZ010000001.1:12591327-12604761 GCA_029783805.1 Acanthurus tennentii | reverse complement strand
GAGTTCAGGATGCACAAACACTGTTTACTGTAATGTGAGACCAAAGGCCACGGTTTTTAGATTATGTTGTTTATTCTCTGTGAAAAACATCTTTTTTGGTCTTTCTGTAACAATTTTACAACTTGATCAGCACAATTATTGAACACAGGGAGTAAACATGAAACCTTAGATTCTTGCCTTCCTATTTTGTAAAGAAATAGTGAAGTATTTAAAGCATTTCTGGAGGCTAAGCATCCTCACTATTCGAAAGTCCCCATTTATTTGCCCACAACAAAGTGTCTCAGTGACTGTTCAAGTTTGATAAGAAACAATAGAATCTGCATTTTATTTTTCATTCAGCTTGTTGCCTTCCTTTTTGATGAAGAGCCACACAAACTGTGACCTGCTGGATAAAGATGGAGACATTTCCATGAGTGGCTAAGCTCCCTGATCCAGCTCATCATATGGAAGCTAACGATGAGCTTACAGTATCGTCTTTGTCAAGCAAAGCGCCACCCATCCAGAGAAAAAATGACAAAAAAAGAAGGAAAGAGTACGATGAGGTTACAGCAAAAGAAGTGAAATGACTGTAAGAAGTCTAAAGACCCAATTTCCTTTTTCCAATATTATTCCAGCTGTGACAAGTATAACAAAAAGGTCACCCCAAAAATCATTATTCATAATTTTAAATAATGGTGTCAACTAATCGATTGAAATTCACGATGTGCAATTGACAATGTGCTCTTAAACCCTCTCAACCACCCTACCGACGCAGACTTTAAATATTATTCTGGAGGTACTTCCAAAGAGAGATGAGGTTCCTCAAATAATTATAATCATTGGCACTCAGGCTTTGCAGTGCAATAAAACACATTTCTATTCGTTTCTTCTGACATCCTCATCTCATCTGCTGTCGCATGTAATGTTATTGAACAAGGAGAGAGAGAGAAAAAGCATTGAGTGGGAGGAAACATCTGTTTCATCACTGCTGATTAAACAGTCTCTTTGTTCAAGAGGCAACCGTCAAAGTTTGGTGGAAGACATCCATGCTAGCTGTTTTTGGGGGAAAAAAAAAAAAAAACAATGCAAATATGTTAATAGGCTGCATGTACACTTGTTGTCATGTTTGCTCGTGTCAAGGCGGATCTTTTAGCTGGATGGCTGACGTACGTCTGACTTACAGAACAAGCCTGCAATGTGCTCTGAAATCATTAGCAGGCCGCAGAGGCTGTCTGTGCCCGGGGTGTGAGTTACACTCACACTATTTTGATCCTTGGTCAGATGACACCGGCTCTTTTGTCAAGTTATGCGTGGAGAATGCTTGGGAGCTGAATGCCACAGCTAGGACAGTGATACTGAGCTGGCACACAAGTCTCCCAGTGTAACCCTACTGCAGGCACTCACACACACACACACACACACACACACACACACACACACACAAACACAGCAGGACACTTGTGCCCTTCCTCTGCACCCCATCCTATTGTAAAATAGCCCCTGTTCTCCCTCCATTCTCACCACCTCGGCCCCCTCCTCCACTGTCCTGATTATGTGAAGTTTGACTTTGCGTGTTCCTCTTCATGTTCTTTTAGCTGCATTTCCCAATTCTTGGCTTCACATCTCAATGACGGATATAGTACCATTAATGACTCCTGTCGTCTTATGTGTCAGCATTTCACAATCTCCGTGTCCCTCCGAATACTGCGCGTCACATAAAATAGTCAGGCCATTACAAACTGCTGCTGATTTAATCCCTCAATCATCCACGTATGGCCCCGAGGCCAATCTATTGTTGTTTCTAACAGCAAATATAAATATTTTACACTTTCCCCAAATTGCTGCTGCACAGGCAGTGATGTCACTGACGAGACATACCTAAAACCAGTGTGCGGGTGTGTGAGCATGCAAAGACAAACAAGCCTCTGTGCAACCCTGGCTGTGATTTGTCTCTCAGAGACACTCGTTTCCTCCTATCAAGGGGTTCCTGTGCAGCCAGTAAGCCAGGATCACAATGGGAGTTTTGTGCTGCATGGGTGCAGGGGGACACACTCAACAGCTGAAACCCGGGAAGATGGCCCCTGGAATGCTCCACAGCAGTTGCTACTGTTGACTAATCGGAATATGAGAACGGGGGAAGGTGATCTTGAATGCAAAGAATGGCACATTGAAGAAGCAGCTGCCTGTTTTGTCATCTGAATGACCAAGACAGCAGAAAGGGTTCCCGTTTTGAAAGGGGCAACAAAATCTATATCTTAGCTTGTGTAAAGTGAAACCTGCGTCGGCCCCCTGTCGTCCTGTGGGGACGTGCCGGTGTTATGTGAAGGCTCTGTTTTGGAACAGATAGTAAATACATAATTCAGCAGCGGACCAGGCACTCTGTGCTCGCTATTCCCCGCATACAGCCACTCCATTTAGCCCTGGGCTCTGATCTCAGCCTGGCAGAGGAGCAACCTTGTCACTGGAGAATAAGATGGGGTGGGAGACAAAAATCTTAAGGGGAGGGTAAAATGTTGATCAGGATCAGGTAAGGGTGACAAGACGGTAGGGAAACTATGGAAAAAAGGGGAAAGAAAAAAAGAAAAAGAGGGAAAGAGAAACTGGACAAGAAGGAAGAGGATGGGAAAGTGAGATTAGGGAGGAGAGAGGGGCAGGGTATCTTTTTTGTGAAAGTTCACATGTCAGGCTGGCAGGCTGCCCGCGGCATACAGCCGAAAAATCTATTTAACGTCTGCTTCACAGGGTGACAAGAGGGTTGATTGGCAGAGAGCAGAGAGCCGCTTTTGATCATGTGTCCTAACAAGCGATTCCAGCTCATGTCTCTTCAGCCTGAACAGATCTACATTACCTATTCAAACAAAAGTGACAGACCAGAGCACTGCTCCGCTGGGCTGCTGCACCGTGCCACAGGCCAAGAGAGAACACACACACACACATGCACACACACACACACACACAGGAAGGCCCCCACTGACACATACAGTATATGCAAGCACGCACACACACACACACAAACCTATATTGGCTATTTGATCAAATAGATTACTTGCATCGAGATAAGTAGCCTGCTGAAATCATGTTGACAGTATAAAGAGCAAATTATTAAAGGAGGTGGGAACACAGCGCACAGGAGAAATGCTGGTACTTGACTGATGTTTGGCCTGTGTGTGTGTCCTGCCAGGAGGGTCCCGGCCTCACGCCGTCCGTTAGGATGCTGCACTGAGAGGCGGCATGGAGCTATGTGCAAGAATGCCTCAAAATCAGCAACCAAGGCAACTGGATTTCCAGCCCTCATTGCATATGCATAGAGTCAGAGGCTCATGCTCAGATCATTATAACAAAGATTCCTATTAATTAGGTGGGATAAAGCAGAACCAGATGACATGGCAGCTGGGATGAGAGGAGAGGGGAGAAGAGAGGGAAGTAAAAGAGGAGGGGAGAAAGTGCATCAGTCTGTTTGGGGGGGGGAGGGAAGTAATGTTTGATACAGACTGCTTTATACATAGAGTGATATACCATTCGGGAAAAAAAAGAAATGCTATACTGACACCAAAAGATAAATCTGAAGCTACTTTTAAACACCTGCAGCTAATTTCAAGTGCGCCTCTATTTAGAGTCAGCAGGGGCTGTGACACTGATGGGGGACAGTGTTACAACAGAGTCAAGAGTTCATCAGTGCTAATCAGACCACAGGCTTAGAGCTGATCCTATTCTCTTCCCGAGCTTTCACCCATCCCTGAATCTCATTACATGGCCTGTTGTAATAGAGGATAATGACCCGGGGCTACGCACACAATGCTGATCAGTCCCCCACACTCAACCTACTGCACAGTCATTATACAGTGATAATACACAACCTCGCCGGGGGGATTACACTTAGAAATACAGGAGAGGTGATTAAGGCAGAGAGAGAGAGAGGGGAAGAAAGGTCTAAGTGATAACAAAGGAATACATACAGTATACACATATAGATATGACCCCTGTGCCTGAACCTAGCAGCTAACAGTGGATGTCATGTTGTGCTGTTGTATGTCGCAGGAAAGGATTTTGTTACCTGCTGCTGAAACAGGGAAGCTCCTTTTTTTCAGCAGCAATTAAATATCGTTCAACTGAGATAAAAAGGGGTCACAGTTTGGCTGAATGGTTGTATGGCTCCAATTTGCTAAGCTAATTAGCCATGACTCTGTCAAAGGGCTCCAGGTGTAGAGTAGTCTGTCTAAGCACCTACTGTATTTTCACTCTGAATGGTATAAAAAAAGCTTGAGAATACTCTATCTTTTGTTATCTAATTTAATCTAAATATGTTTGTGTGTTGATTTGCCTGTTTTTTGCTGTTTGTTTGTTTGGTATCCATACACCTCTCATTCTAGAAAGTTTCTTTATTCACCAAAAAAAAAGAAAAAGGAGAATTTAACCCCACCTGTAGGCTGTCTGTACACCACTCAATAACACAAAGACAATAAGAGTTACATAACTGTATCGAATGCAGCACTGCTTTATCTGGCAAGGACTCAACAAAAAAAAAACAAAAAAAACACTGAGCCTAAAAAGATCCCTGATGCAGCATTCTGACCAAATCAGGCTTAGTGGCGGGCTGTGCAGTGTTACAAGACATATTTGTGTGATGTTATGCTGTGAACTTTAACCTTCCGCATCAAGAACTTGGCAGTGATTCTCCCAAAAGCAGTTTGCCAACCACTGTTAAACAAACAAGAGAAGGAGAAGAAGAACTTTAACCTGATTGGTCGTTTTTATCCATTTCCTGTCCATGAACTGAAATAGACACAAACCAAAGGGAGCTCGTTCATCATTTGGATGCTACAATTCTACACGGTTAACAAAATTCCCTTTCCCTCATGGGTGTCCTCTGGTCTGATCACCTGTTTTCCTTAAGGTTGAATCTGTTTCATCTTTTCGCCACAGGAGTTCTGTGTTTTTTTTTATTTTTTCAGCAACCCTTACACTCGCCTGAGTACACTACCCACATTCAAGTGAATGGAAAAAACTCACTGTTGCTGCTATGCCTGATTTAGTCTGAATACGGCCTTAGAGTGAAGACAGGAAGCTTAAACCGAATTACCTGTCCTTGTCTCGGGGACGAACATAAAGCCTCAACACACAGAGTATTTCTGTGTTGACTTGCACAGTATTGATTCATACTTTAGTGCATTATATAAAACTGTTCTAATTGCATGTGAATCAAATCAAGGTCACCTTGGGTTTTTATAATGGTGGCTATTTTTCTTTTTCCCCCTAATACTTAATACTGACACTTTTAACTCTTGACAAGTGCTGTCTGGAGACCTATCCATAAATAATGCATTTACAATACCTAGTAAATAAACATGGGGCACAATCGTTAGCCCTGCTGGCAACTGGGCCTAATAGAGCTTTTACAGCAAAGGTGACTATTCAGCTAAATGCAGTGCTTGCTGCTGGGAGGACATTTTCATTCATTAGCACAGTCACAAGCACTTAAAGCACTTTAAGGACCAGAAATGGAGAGGAAGGGTGGAAGGATAGAGAGGTGAAAGGGTACAAATATATAGAGATGAAAGAATGGAGGAGTGATGCCTATAATACTGAGACAACCACTATTGTTAAAATGTTTTTTTAAGGTGTCATGGTCGATAAAGGAAACTGGCCAATATTTTTCTTTGAATGGAAACATGCAATAATAGTGAGAGAGGCCAAAATATCGGCTAATATATTGTCTGTGCCTGCTCTTTCCTAGGTTAGTTTACCAAAATTTACTTTTTTTTTTCCATTTTACTCTTACCTTTAAAATACTGTATATTTTTAGCTGTATTTTTGCTGAAAAAGTGAGATATTAGGTTTTAATGATTCTGCTTTCATGGTACAATGGGGTTGATTAGAATTTCATTAGATTTCATGGATTTTAAAAGCATTAAAAAAAAAAAAAAACTCACATGAAAAAGCTAATAAACAGCTGATAAAGACAGCCAAGAGTATTTGAATACCATATCCAGGAAACTTTCCGACCCAAAGCCTCCACCAATGGTAACATCAACTTAAGGGGGAATTTCACGTTTCATATAGGAGCAATGTACTGTGTAAAAAGGATACCGCAGACCCCTCTTTTTTTTCTCTCTCTCTACACTTGAGGTCACAGCGTTCATCCTCAGCCCATCAGGACAATGAACTATCTTGACCAGACAAGAAAGCCCAGAAAAGAATGGCAGCAGATGGTGAAGAGTCTCTGAGGACCCCGGTGATCCCGACCAGGCAGGCACCGAAGCAGCAGAATTAGACACAACAGTTGTCATGCTTAGATAAGCGATATATTTAGCTCATCTGTTGCTTGTGCCACATTAGCAACATCATTAAGACAACAAATGGCTTCTCCAATCCTGTCCTTTTCATTTTCCAGCGGTGTCTCTCTCTCCATAAACAAAGACATAAGATTATAATTTCTCAAAGGTTTTCATGAGGTTTTCCTTTAGCAGTTTCTGAGAGTCCCTCTCCCTCCATTTTACAGTAATCACTGATCATCACCACTGAAGCTTCCTCAAGTGCTCTCAAGAACAGAGTATCTCTCAGTTCCTGCAGCTTGGGGACAGCATGCTGAACTTTGTGAGGCTCTTGTCTTCTGCTGTGTTCCCTGCTCAGAAACTAATTTCCTCCAACAAGGGAGTTTATTTAGGTGATGATGATACACAGCGCATGAGGCACACCAAGTCTCTATTATTAACAGGAGATTAAAACAGCTGTATGGCACTCTAAAGCACCCTCTCCTCTCTGCGCTAACATACGGCCCTGGATTACAAGCTGCACTTGACCATTTAAATTACTGCAACAACCAGCCTTCACCAGCTGGGGCTCATTACCATAACGCCCGCCGTCGCTACAGAGAGCACTGACAATCTTGCCCTGGAAATCAACTCCACAAGAAACAAGACACAGATGAAATGCATTCTTATCTTTGTGTAAAACAAAGACCGAGCAGCAAAAGAATGCTTCACTTCTCTTAACCAACCAGAATTTGTCCTACATGTTGTTCTGGGGAAACATTGTCATGCCTCCCAAATCAGCTCAGTGTAAGGAAGACCAGGAGCAAAAATATGATAAACTCCTTTTATTATTGTTTTTTGGTGTGAAAGAAACTAAAAAAATTCCGAAAAAATCCCCATGAACCTGAGGAAATGTTCTCCTTCTCACAAAAGCAAATCTATCCACTGTTTTGCATTATTATGAGTTTTAATTGTAATAATAATAATTTGGTTTTGATTTTTTTTTTTTATTATTTTCTCTTTTATATTGCTGCTATCAGTGGTCATTAAACAACTAAAAGGAATTGATTACAGTACAAATAATTTTTTTGTCTCATTTCAGCAAAAGCCTTAATTGGCATAAAAGGTGAAAAATGCAGGCGCGCATGTGTGCACCAGCTTGTTTTGTGTGTTTCAAACGTGCATTGATCATTTTTTGGATCCATTTCTATAATCCTAACTTTCCAGCTTTCTAGATAATCTCCCAATTAAAGGTGTGTGGATGAATGAGGACTGATTGTTCTGACTTTTATTATTAAGGCACACTACAAATAATCAGCCACCATAACAGGATGAGGCTAAATGATTATCTGGAGAGAGGCTGTGATGCTCTGATACAAAGATCACCAAACTAACACTTAAAAAAAAGAAGTGGCAAATTATTTTTAGGCTAACAGAGGTCTAATTTATTCGTCTGATGAAGTGCTTAAGCTAAGAGCTCCCCAGACACTAAATGAGACACATGCATTCCCGAGGGGATTTAACATTTGATTGGATGTAGTTATATTACTACAGCCCTAATTAAGAAGGGGGATGTGTTTCAGCAGCTCTTTCAAATATTTGTTTTTCCGCCATACTCTTGATAGACTGCAGGCTGTGGGAGGGAGAGCCGAGCGGGGTGAAACGAGGTGCAGATATGACAGAGACCCAACAGTCTTATCACAGAAAAGGATATTTTTTTCCCCCCTCTGTGTTTTTTATTCTTGGAAATTTAAAAAAAAAAAAAAAAAAAAAGTAGTCATGGTGTGTTGAATGAGAAAAATTAATCAGACACGTGAAACAGGTAAAGTTTGTGAGAGAGACCTGGGTTGTTTGTGAGTAGAAAACTTCCATGAATACCTGCGCCGAGCGAAAAAGTGTTATGCAGCAAAATATAAAGAGGTAATGTTCCTGGAGTTCGGTCAGTGCTATGAGTTTTATAGTCAGAGCGTTTGCCTTGGCACAGAGGAGGACCACACTTATGCTGAGGTGCACTGGACTGCCACACAGTCTTTGTCACATTGGAAAAGGTTCAGAACAAACTGGAAACACTGTAACGTCAGAATTCCCAGTGTGTGTGTGTGTGTGTGTGTGTGCCTGCATGAGTGTATGAGACAGAAAGGTGCGAGAGAAAAAGAAGCGGACAGCCGAGGAAGCTAGAAACGTATGAAAAGGAGAGAGGGAAAATTTAGGGAGATCAGATGCACTTAGAGGAAAAAGGTAAACAGTATCCCAATGCCAGTATCCCAAAAGCACACACACACACATACACACCCACACGCACATACACACACACAGGGAGTCATACCGTCTTGTTCTGTCTTTGTCATCTCCTCCAGCTTCTTCTGCTTCAGCGTGTCCACTACGTCTGCCAGGCTTCCTTTGCGGCGCTCCGGAGTTCCAAACGCTGATCCGCTCAGCAGGTCACTTCGCTCCCGGGCCCCCTCCTCCGGCTTGTGTGGGGAAGTGGAATTGTTCCGGAAGGAGTACAGGGAACATACTTTATTGCTGTCAGATTCCTGTAAGACAAACAAAAGTTGGGAGGGGTGACAACAAGGGATGGGATTCGTATTAAAACGAGGAGTGTGTTTTGCGTGTTCTGTCAAGGCTTTGAATTTGAATCGAGCATTTTGACAGCTTTTCATTCAAATGCAGTGATTGCTGGGTTTTTGCGGCTCTGGGGGCGATTTGGCCGTATCAAATGGCTCCTTCTGTGGCTTTTTTATTGAGATGCTTCTGTATCTTCAACGGAGCTGGCTGCGCTGGTAAATGAGACATGACAAGTGAAAAACTGAGATGAAATGATGAGGTACACTTTCATAGGGCATATCCATAATGTGCTCAGGCTTTACTTTTCGTGTGTAGAGACTACACAGAGACACCTCCCAGCTGTAATTTCTCAAATTGCTTTTGAGTGTGCATTTGTGTTAGGGTGACTGCTGTGTAATTTGTTCATTTTCTAGAGGAGACCTATTCTCAGCTGAGTGCCTTGAGCCATCGTAAATCTGTGTCCTGTCTCAAGCTGTTGTTGTTTTTCAGTCCCACCTGTGTATGGTTTAGTATTTAACTAAGAGTCCCGTATCTGGCTGACTGGCTGAGTGCTCCCTGTGCACAAACAGAGACACGAAGGAAATGGGGAGAAGAATGGGAGAAAGCATGAGAGGGAGAGCGAGGGAGAAAATACTTTGCACATGGGAGTGTATAGTCAGCCCACAGACCATGGCTGAGGCTTGCGTCTGACAGAAGGTGGTGTTAATTATGGTTTGTGGAGTCTGAGAAAGCAGAAGGTAGCTAAGCAGCCAGGAGATGCAACCTTTAACGGGGGAACACTTAGCTCTGATTTAAACTTTGGCCCTCCACAGCGAAGAGAATAAACATGACACACAATGAATCCAGCACAGACTGCACGCCTAACATGGAAAAGTGAGCTTTAATCAACAGCAGTGTGATAACAGAGTGTATTACAGCGGGGTTAAATGATAGCACCGCGTCTGGAGCCACTGACAATCCTAAATAAAAAGTCAGGAATGTGGTAAAGTGGGCAGGAATGTCGACGGTGCCAAATTCTCATCACCGCGTTGCATGTCGAGCTCCAGGCAGAGTTGCAGTGGTGTGTAGGGTGGTCTGGTACCAAGCGCCAGGGTGGCACGACCTACCGGCCGACTCTGCACCTCCCAGCCCTGTGTTGGATGATTATGCAGCGTGGCAAAGACAGTGGAGAGTGCTTGAGGGGAGTGGAGCAGTGCTGGGTTAATCAGCTGGCACGGGTTCAGGGCACAGCCCACACAGACGCATGGCACAGCAGTGGAGTCAGGTAATCAGCAGAGGCAACACTCTCATTCCTATCGCCTTATGCCTTCTCCTTTTCTTCTTTCTATCTATCCATCCCTGTCCTCCTCCATTTTTACCTGTTCTGTCTTTTCTCTTTGGTTCGTATGTTTTTTTTTCACTCATTCCTTTTGAGTAACTTCCAAACATGATAATTCCAACACCAGTTTTTCATATGAGACTGTCCCTATTGCACAAGATACGGTCTACATGAGGCAGTAACATATGCTACTAAAAATGCTCCAACATTTATCATTTCACATTCAGAATAGCCATCATTCATCCATCCACTATGCGACGTCTCCTTCTCCTGTAACTGTTTTCATAAGCACTGCTTTTGTATTAACCCTTTTTAATATCCAGTTTACTCATAAGATCAGGCTGTTTTAGAGGATTCATACTGAAACATAAAATAACCTCTGCAAAAGCAATACTGTCATTCATTCTCTGAGGATGTTATAGTAAAATTTAGAGGCTGTCAAATTATATTGATTGTATAATTGTTTTGTTTTTTTTACTCTGATGTTTACTAATGTTTTTAAAATTTTGTTCAATTTTTATATAATTTGGGAGTCATATGACTTGTGTTTTTGTCACAGATTTTTTTTTTTTTATTGTACTTTCATTTTATGTGTTTTTAGCTCCACATCATAAAACTTGCTGAGATCTTGTTTCTGACATCCAGTAATGTTCCACAGATGAAGACAACACCTGAGCTATCCTTTGCCTATCAATTACCTGCAGAACAGTGACAGCATACACGCCCCAGCATCATGAGCAGTCTGCCACACAGGCTATTCATGTGTGTGTGTTTGTGCCTGTTTGTGTGTGTGTGTGCCGTGCTGCAATGCTGAGGTGTTGAGGGTCTCAGTGGCCAACTGCAGAGCTACTTCAGAGGCCCTCTGGGTCTCTTTACCACAGACCCGTCTGTCACAGACAACCACCTGCCTCCCATGTCTATAGCCCACAAGTGCCTGTGCTCTCCTTCGCTCTGCTCACATCAAAGCAGCTCTGCACTTAGAATGTGCAGCGTTTGGGGTCTGCCTGCAGATGTAGCTTATACACAACAAGAAAAACAACACCACCCGCGTCTGGAGGACAAGACATGTTTCTTTAATAGCAAAAATGCAAGCTTAAGGAAAGAGACGGGGCTTTATTCCCTCCCATTGGTCATGATGCAATTTTATGTGGCACTCACATTATTCAAGGGAAAGTCAGAGGTCCTCTGTTTAACCCTAATAATAGCTGATGGTTTAGTGTTTGGCAGAACTGCCTATCCGAAGATCCCAGAGGTTTCATCGCATTAGGAAAACATGGGGCTTGAGCTTGGGATAGAATATTGGCTGAGCTTCTTTGTGCGAGCCAGGAGCAGCTATTGCCCACTGAGCCTCGATCTTAAACACCCAAGGGAGGACAATAAGACAGCAGTGCACACTTATAGGTTTCAAGTTAGTTTTACTTTACTAGGTGTTTCCCTATAAGAAACTTTTACTTGACCATTTACACTTTTACCCATGAACGACAAAAAAAAAAAAAAAAAAAGGTTTGGAGTTTAAAGGTTATACATATGAGATTTTTTCCAGCTATCAGCTATCAACATGGGAACAAGGTCACAAACTTTCTTATATTTCATTGTACTGAATTATGTTCCTGAAAAAATTTGTTTGAAAGATAGAAACCGCAGTCACAGAACCTCAATCCAGAAATGATCTGCACCACTTGAGTTGATTCTTTGCTCTATGTCGGTGAGCAGTGTTTAGATGCTTTTTTCCCCAAATTTGTTAAGTCAATGATGTGCATGTTTGGGTTTTTTATGCCGGATAATAGTTAAAAAATCAGTCAAGAGTCAATAAATTTTAGAAGTTATGCTGTGTTTTTAACTCATAACAGCCCAACCTATAATTTGCTGTGTATCTCGTTGTGTGACTATAACTGGTGATGTATAAAGCACATGAGCATGTCTCACCATGCGCTGCTGGGCTGACACCAGGCTGTCCCAGTCGCTCTCTGGCGGTACACTGCTGAGCGGCTGCATTTCATCGGGGTGGGCTTTTGCATGGAGCAGACTGTGCAGGGGCAGCTGTGGTGTGCCATGGGGCTCGGCACTCTCCTCTTTCTCCCAAGACAAGTGCTCCTGACTCATGGCATCATCTCCATCGACCACGGAGGCGAAGGGAGACGCGGCTTGCTTGGAAGACATGACTCTGCTGTGAAGCAAGAAAAGAGGAAAGACTGGAGTCAAGAAAAGAACATTTTTTCTCACAACCTTCATCAACAATAAGTTTCAAAGGGAACGCTATGCCCTTGAATATTTCAAGGTAGATTCACTGTTAAGTTAAAGTGACTGTGTGAGCTGTAACTGGGATTATAGGTGGTGCACCTGAGCAGATTATGCTGAGTATAATAATGCTCCACCTGAATGTCGCCTGTAGCTGCTGTGGCCTGTGGATTTTGGAGCAGGCCGAGGGGTCCCTAATCCTTTGTTTAATGCAGATGGATGGCTTGATCTAGGGCTGGAACTGTGCCTGCTTGGGTCCTGGCCGAAACCCCAAGACAGTTACTCAAGCAGTGGGTCAGCCAGGCAGTTCAACTAGCATCCAGATAAAAAAGTAATAAAACCTTACAGATAAGTTAACTTCTGGAGCACAGAGATATAAAACAAGGTTTTTGTGATAATATTCTTTTTTTTATTTATTTCTACTGTAATCTACCTGAGCAATATCTTCTTTATCCTCCATGTTGATTTAATTTGGTTTTGTCCTTCAGGCGTCTTATCATTTTCTCTGTGCAATTTGATTTAGTTTTGTAGCAGTGAAACGCAAACAACAAAAAAAAAGAGTCTTGTCTTCTTTTGTTTCCTCTTGAACTTGAAAAATGAGGAAATTATTAACATTTTGGTGTGACAGAATTTCCCCAGGCTAACAAATCCTACATAAGCAGCTTAAAAATCAAAAGCTAACAGTGGAGGACTTAATTCAAAATCTGTCACATGCTTTCATGAATATTACAGTGAAGAGTGTACTTGACATATCAGGTGCAAAGAAAACTCATGTTAATTCTAATTTAATTTTTTTAAGCACCCCCCCCTCTTCTTTTTACAATCTAACTCTTTTTGGTGAAGAATTCATACAACCAATTCCTCTTTTTCTCACGATTAATGAGGCCACACTCATGCTGTGTGTTACAATGAATGAAATTAAACACTGTGCCAGCAAATCTAATTATGCATTTGGTAATGAATTAAAAAAAAGGGGGGATAATATGGCCTTCCTACTGATGTGAAGTGGAGAGAAAGAACTGGAGCATCTTTAACTCCTAATCCGCTTTTCTCCGAAACTGTTGGTCGGGTTATTTTTCT